>QGSO01000488.1:0-388427 GCA_011037825.1 Carya cathayensis | reverse complement strand
ATCAAAATCCATGTGTAAATATATAATTACACAAAACTTGAAACCTTAGGTTCAACAATGACCATCATATGATTCATTTTTTCCATTAAACCCGGTTCTTAGAATCTCTGATCCACAGGTTGGGTATCCTCATACATGGATCATGAATTTATGGATTTTAATCAAATTCCCCTTGATGTATTTCAGACAATTTCTCTTGTCAAGGCCTTGGTTACTGGATCTGCAAGATTATCACAAGACTTAACATAATCCACGTTAATAACACCATCAGTCAAATAAGATCTCATAGTACTGTGTTTTCTTCTTATAGATTTGGATTTACCGTTATAATAACGATTTTGTACTATACCAATAGTAGTAGTACTATCACAATGAATTAAAATGGGTGGAACTAATTTTCAAGAGAATCTCATGTAATAAATCTCTTAACCAATTTGCTTCCTCACTTGTTGAAGCTAAAGCTATAAGCTCAACATCCATGATTGAGTTAGCAATATATATTATTTTTTAGACTTCTAGCGTACAACACAACCACCCACGGTAAAAATATAAACAATAGTTGAAAGAGAAACTCCTGACAATGTATTCCAATCAGTTTCACTAAAGCCTTTGAGTACAGTAGGATACCTTTTATAAAACAAGCCATAATGTTTTGTACTGAATAAATATTTTATTATCCGATCCATTGCATATCAATGGTCTCTTCCAAGTTTGGTAGTAAATCTACTAAGTACTCCTACCGCATAAGCAATGTCAGGTCTAGTACAATCAGTCACATAACGTAAATTCCAAATTATGCTAACATATTCCTTTTGATTAATCACGTCATCATCATTTTCAATGGAAAATAAATTAACACTAGAATAAAAATGAGTAACATCATGCTTGCATCTAACATAATTATATTTCTCTAATAATTTATTTATGTAATGCAATTGATCAAGAAAAATACCATCAAATGTTTTAGTAATTTTCATACACAAAATAAAATTAGCCTCACCAAGATCATTTCTATCAAAATAGTTACTAAGCATGTTTTTTGTTTAATCTATGACATGCAAATTAGAACCAAATATCAATAAATCATCAACATATAGGCTAATAATAACATGTGAATATTTCCAAGATTTATGATAAATACATTTATCACTTTCATTTGACTTATAGCCATTCTCAATCATGCAATAGTCCAATTTCGTCAAATTTCTCATGCCACTGTTTAGGGGTATGTTTTAAGCCATATATGGATTTTGTCAAGTTACACACTTTGCTTTCTTTGCTAGGCTCTACAAAGCCTTTTGGTTGATCTATATAAATTTCTTCATCTAGGTCCTCATTTAAAAAAACTATTTTAACATTTATTTGATGAATTTTTAAATTATAATTTGCTGCAATGACAATCAATAATCTAATATATGTTATTCTTGTAACTAGAGAAAAAATGTCGAAAAAATCAAGGTCGGCTTTTTGTTTAAAACTTTTTGCGACAAGTCTAGCCTTGAATTTTTCAACTGTTCCATCTGGTCTAAATTTTTTCTAATGACCCATTTACACCCTATGGTCCAGTGGTAATTCAACTAATTTTTAAGTTTTATTATAAATTAGTGAATCCATCTTATCATCCACATTCTCTTTCCAAAACACGGAATCAGGTAATGATAAAACTCCTTGTAAAGTATTTGGGTTTTCCTCAATATTATAAATATAATACTTGAGACCAAATTCTCTTTTTCAATTCTAGCTCTCCTACTCCCTCTTATTTAAAAAATTTCTCCATTTTCTTTAGGAGTAGAAGAATTAGCTTTAGAAAAAATATTTTGTCTAAATTCTTGAACCCCACTATTTTTGGATTTAAAAGGAGAATTTTCTTCATGAAAAATTGCTTTGCCTAATTCAAAAATAACTTAATTTTCAATATAAAAAAAAACCTATAGGTTGTGCTATTTTTTGCATACCCAAGAAACATACAAGTGGTAGTTCTAACACTCAATTTGAGCCTTTTAAGATCTATTAGTCTTACAAAAGTCAAATAGCCTCAAACTTTAAAATTAAAACATGACAAATAGTCTAAACTACTTCACCCCAAAAACTTGAGAGAGCACCTCAATTAATAAGCATAGCATTTGCCAACTCAATCAACGTTCTATTTTTTCTCTCAGCCACACCATTAGATGTAGGTGAATATGGTGCAGTAGTTTCATGAATAATTCCCAATGATTGAACCAAAATATTAAACTCATTTGAATCATACTCTCAGCCTTTATCACTTCTCAATTTTTTAATCTTTTTACCAAATTGATTTTCAACTTCATGAAGGAATTCTTTGAACTTTTCAAAAACATCACTTTTATTTTTTAATAAATAAACATACGTGTATTTTAAAAAATCATTAATAAAAGTAATAAAATATCTATTTTCTTCACGAGTTAAAATTCTTTCAAATTCACAAAGATCGGTATGAATTAAATCTAATAATTCGGTTTTTTTTTTCAACACTTCTATGAGACCTTTTTGTAATTTTTGCTTGACTATAAACTTCACATTTTTAAAAATCTTTTGTCGTTTGGGAATTAATCCTGAACTACTCATGATAGCAACATACCTACTTTGATATGACGTAAACGTGCATGCCAAAAACTTAAAGAAGAAAGCATATAAACAGAAACATTCGATACTTTATACTCAACATTCAATTTAAACATTTTATCACAAGCATAGCCATTGCCCACAAAAACTCCATTTTGCATTATAATATATTGATCGAATTCAATAATTTGTTTGAAACCCGCTTTGTTGAGTAAAAAACTCGACATCAATTTTTTCCTCATAGACAGTGTATAAGGCACATATTTGAGTGTCAATATACGCTCAGATATAAATTTCAATTTAACCTCACCACTCCCAATAACTTTGATTTTACTTAAATCCCCAAGCATAATTGTTTTCTCTTCTATAAAGGGAGTATAATTTTTTAACCAATTTTTATCATAGCAGACATGCCTATTGGCACTGGAATCTGCCCACTACCCTTCAACAAATTCATGAAGTAAGTTAATGTTTGTAATCATAGCTACAAATGGTTCCTCAATTACGTTAACTTGAGGATTATTTTCTCACTTCAAAAACTTGCAAGTTTGAGTAAATTGCCCACTTTTGCCACAAACAAAACGGATTGAATTTGTGAAGGGTGTCATTAGTTCTTACTCATTTGGCTTGGAAAACCTTTTTTAAGAGGTCTACTAAAATTTTAAAATATATATATATATATATCTTTGCGGCTTCAAATAACTATTTCTTGAATTCCGACCTTTGGGCAAGACATAATTTTCATAACATAAATTTACATTTGTCGTGAGAACATATGAGACGTTAAGAGCACATTACTCTTCAATTTCTTGAAATAGGCTTGTTGAGATCTTCAACGTTTTATGTGCATTTTTCAACTGTAGGCTCCATCTGGAATCTCCTTAAAATTGTTGGTGAAAATACACAATAATAAAATAAAAATTATAATGAAATTAAAATTAAAACAAAATCAATTTGGACCGAGTCACGAAAATCTTGATCTCTTTAAGGAAATTCAAGTCTATCTTTTTATATGAACCGGTACAGCAAACTTCTCTTGACTTACTTCTTCCAGAATACAACAACTTAATTGATCGTCGTATAACTCAAACATACTCTATACAAGTGGTTGAGTCTAAAATTCCACTAAAAAAACATTTCTATAAAAAAAATACTCTAAAAAATATCTACGTACAATCTCTTTTTAAGTCTCCCTACTGATTTTTCTTTATGTTGTATAGAAAGACAGCACTACACTCCAAACATAAAAACGACACTAGACGGAGCACTAAAAAATAGATCCCTTTTTTCCAACGGGCAACTGGGCAATCAAAGGAAGATAAATTGACAAAAAGAATGATGTTGGCCATCAATGTTTACTAATAGCAGCCAATTAACTAAAAGCCGATTGCACTAATTTATTACACCATTACCCAAGAGCAGGTATGAATCAAACCTATAAACGACGGAAACATGAAAAAAATATATATTATTAATTAAAAAATACCAACAAGTTGCAAACGAAATGTCGTGATCCCCTCAACTGTACATAAGTAGAGAATATTGTGTAGTCAATGGTTCCCATGTATAGGAGAGAGACACCCAGCTGTAATTTAGTTGCAAAATTTTAATGGTTAATAAAGAGATATAATTACAAAAATTGACTTAAGTTGATAACGAAGTGATTTTAAATATTTTATAAATAGTAATAAACAAATATAAAATAGAAATACAAAATAATAATAAATAATAATAGAGTTTTTCATAACACTACTAATCAAATTAGCCCTTAAAAGTCATCTGATTTATTAGATCTATTGTGAGTAAAGTATTTAATTAATCTTCTTCGTAATCTCTATTTAAATAAATCAATAGAATTCAGCAGTGGAGCACAGAAGGTAAAGAGACAATGAGTTGTGGAACAGAGAAGGTGGTGTGTGTAACTGGAGCGTCCGGTTACATAGCGTCAGGGCTGGTGAAGCTCTTGCTCCAACGCGGTTACACTGTCAAAGCCTCAGTTCGTGATCCAAGTCAGTCCTCCCAAGTCTACTTTCACAGCTTTTGATTTTTTTGCGTAAATACATGGGGACCACCCAGATTTGTTATTTCACTAATAAGATGATTCATTGCTAAGCTCATTCAGTTTAACGGAAGTAATTGTTATAATTTTGATTATAAGTAGAGGAATCTTTGTTGGTCGAATGGAGTAAGCTTACTAATTTTTCATCCCCCTTTAAGTGGTTGTGATAATCTTGTTTGAGTTATTTAAATAAAATGATTATGTTTGAATTTGTCCAAAGCCATGAACTTTAAGAATTGTGTTGAAAGCCTAGTCCTTTCTGGATCCAATTTAATGATCATGCTGATCGTTTGCGTTTAGGATTGATCCCACTTAGTTAACTGGGTTCGATCATCTACTATTTTACATTGCTCCGAACTTCCTAGTAATCACTAGACGGAGTACATTTTTTATTTTCGAGATCGGATACTTGAATGTTCACAGAGAAATCAGATTCTTAAATACTTCTCTAGGATCTCATAAACTTGGTACATTTATTTTTATCGGAACTTGGTACATTTTTTTTATAAGTTAAAACTTGATATAAAAGAAGGAGAAGATGGAGTAAATTGGTGATGGTAAATTGATAAGGTTTTTCATTTTTTTGGTTGAAAGGATGCACCATAAACAGTTACTTCAGGGGAATGGTATCTCAAAGAAAAATGTTAGCACCCATTAACTTCCAAACATCAGATTAGCGTGAATAAAAATAGACAGTCCACCTTTTCCTGTTCCCCTTGCTCTCTCTCCTTACCTCTCTCACAGTCAAAAAACTCTCTCTAGCTGAAGAGGAATTGAAGGTGCTCTGCTGCAATTATTCAAAATTAAAAAAAAAATAAATAAGGAGAGTAATTTTGAGTACAGAACAGACCCAAAACATCTGCAGTGGATTTAATTTGTGAATAAAAGGCCACTTTGTGTTGTGCTTAGTCATCAGAAATACCGGAACAAGGAAAGTGAAAATGATGTGAATTTCTGAAATTTATTTTCCTTAAATTGATTATATGACATTTTGAGCCAATTTAGCATGAAAATGATCTGATTTAGGGATTTATGGGTTCTGCTTTAAATGTGTGCCGCAGATGACCCAAAGAAGACACAGCACTTACTTACGCTAGATGGAGCTAAGGAAAGACTTCATCTGTTCAAAGCAGACTTACTGGAAGAAGGATCTTTCGATTCTTTGGTTGATGGATGTGAGGGCGTTTTTCATACAGCTAGTCCTGTTTTTATGAATCCCACAGATCCACAGGTACTTTTTGTTTCGTATTAATTGGATCAATGCAAAGTCATGTATGCCAAAGAATGACCAATTTTGTGTGATGCTCGGGTGTTTAACAAAAGTGAATGAAACTCTCTTGTCCGCTTATGGTTTAAAGTAGTCCATATGCTTCATATCAAATTTCCATGATTTGCTTTTCTAAGTTGATTCTTTTATGGATTTAGTTAGATGAGATTACCCTCTTCTTATTTCTCTTGTTTAAACTTTTGTTAATGTTCATTGGCTGCTGTTCTTATCTCCCATTGATATTATCTATGGATTTTCTCCACTGTTTACATGCAAGTCTTCGTTAGCATCGCTTTGAACTGAACCAAAATTATAGGGGAACAAAATACCGTATCTGTCCAGATACTATGCTAGAGTCTATATTTGAATTCACTAGTGCATATGTTTGTTTATATTTCTTTCAGGCAGAACTAATTGACCCAGCATTGAAGGGAACACTTAATGTTCTTAGATCATGCGCTAAAGTTTCATCTGTGAAAAGAGTTGTCATAACATCCTCAATGACAGCAGTAGCATTCAATGGAAAGCCACTTGGTCCTGATGTAGTAATTGATGAGACATGGTTTTCGGATCCTGCTTTTTGTGAGAAATCAAAGGTGCCATATTCTGCTTTCTTATTACATTCTACATACCTTTCATAAACCACTTTTTATGAAATGGTTTTATCACGTTTTTTTTTTTTTTTTTTTGTAAAATGAATATTATCACGTTATTATTTTATTTTCTTTCTTTATTACCTTCTTTCTTTTGTTTTCTTTTCCCCCTTGATGGTTCACTTCTTTTTTACACTGGAAGTTTTTGCAGTGATCTCATTCATCTAATCCTTCATATTTCATTCACATTTAACGCACATAAACTAAACTGCATTGCTGCAATTATATATTTGTTCTAGTGTTACTGATAGGTCTGAAGAACAAATTATACACCATTATAAATGTATTTTAAGCTTTATTTTTCTTTGCTGCTACTATATCTGAATTTTAATTAAGTTCCTCCATGACCTGGATATAAGCATTTGGCGTTGGCCAGGCCAGAATCTTAATTCAAATATCCAGATTTGGCTTGGCTTCCAGACGAGTTGATTGAGGGAAACAAGGATAATAGTATCATCTTGATATATACTCAAGATATTCTGCCCCCGTTACTTTTACACTGTCTGTTAAAAATATTTGTTTTCATCAGCTTTGGTACATGCTTTCAAAGACCCTAGCGGAGGAGGCTGCTTGGAAATTTGCGAAAGAAAATGGTATTGATGTGGTGGTAATGAATCCAGGGTGGGTGATTGGCCCTCTCTTACAGCCAACTCTTAATACTAGCGTGGAGCTAGTTCTCAAACTTGTAAATGGTACTCTTCAGCCAGTGTGATTATTGTTACTTTTAATTTGAATATTGACAAATATTTTCATTTGTTAAAGAAATAAACTCTGTTGAAGAACCTGCTGAGGGTCCTTGTACCAGATGACATGTCCTCCCGATATAAATAACAAGTGGAAGATGTCGTATGGGTTCAACCTATAAAAGTTGGGACCTCTTGCTGTGGAAACCTCAGAAAGAAAAATGATTAAACCCTTTCATATTGAGTGGGAGCAGTAAAATGAATCTTTTAAATTGCTGGATGAGTGAATGTTATGTGCAAAACATTTTTGGCCACATTAATTGTAAAGACACCACAAAAACATTAACTAGCAAAATCTTGTGGTGCTTCAGATGAAACTTCAAGGTAAAGACACCACAAAAACCTAACCTATGCTCAACCCACAGCCAGGCCAGAAAATATGGGAGCTAACGTCAAGTGATTTTTCCTAATTCTCTCTTCTAAAAGATGCAATTGTGATGCAAGCAGTTGACAATTTATCTTATGCAGGGCCAGACAGATTTCCAAATATGACCAGAAGATGGGTAGATGTTAGAGATGTTGCTACTGCACATATACTAGCCTTTGAGAATCCATCAGCCAGTGGTAGATATTGTTTAGTTGGAAGGGTTATCCACTATTCAGAGTCTGTTAAGATCTTGCGTGAACTATTCCCAGATATGAAACTTCCTGAAAAGTAAGCTATATGTCCATGCAAACATTACCTATACAAGCATCAACTTGTCAATTTTTCATTCACACTGGTTTTGCCTTTGAAGATCTACTACTGTATACATTCATGCTTATAAAACAAACATGTGAATTATAATTCTCTAAACAGATTGATCACCTCAATGAAAAGATGCTCAGTTTGAATCTGGAAATGTAAATTGGATGGCCTCTTTTGTAACATACATCAGCTACCTCTGTAGCCGAGTTAAAACAAATGTGATTTTTGTTTCATACATTGCAGATGTGAAGACGATAAGCCTTTTGTGCCAATCTACATGGTATCCAAGGAGAGCGCAGAAAGTTTAGGCCTCAACTTCACTCCTGTGGAGGAGACTTTGAGGGACACCATTGAAAGCTTGAGGGGGAAGAACTTGTTGAGTACCTGATATCGGCAACTCAGCCCCAGGCAAATTATTATAAATAAACTTTGTCTGGCCTACACTTTTAATTATTGGTGCTATTGTGTTGATTCACTTAAGTGGTGCTTCACAAACTTGTCCAAGTAGTGCAACGTATGAACATTAGCCTTCTATATATAATGGTTTCTTTATTAAAATATTAAAATAACCTAAATAACAAAATTAGCCTAGTATACAGTAAAAAGAAACTTAAATTGAGAGAGGTTTGGATAGTAAATTGAGATGAAATGAAAGTTAAATAAAATAATATTAGAATATTATTATTTTTATATTATTATTATTTTAAAATTTTAAAAAGTTAAATTGTTTATTGTATTTTATGTGAAAATTTAAGAAAGTTGTAACGATTAATCTTCTAAGTTGTTTTAAGTGGGTGGTATGAAATTTTGTATAGAAATTATATATGTAGTATACAAATTTTTTGATTTTGAAATGTTTTATAATCTTCAAATGCTTTGGATGCATAAAAAGTTTTATAATTTAATTCCATCTTCCATACCCAAAAACAGAAGATACCCAATCTTTGTGAACACATTTTTTTTCTCTGCTGCATCATCAAGTAAAGAGGTTAACCATATCTCTTTACTCTCTCATATTCATTTTTCTCTTTCATCTGCTTTTAAGATTCGGTGGCATTTATGAATCTTTAATTGCAGCATCAAAAAATACATAAGTTGAAAAAAAAAAAGGCAATATATTACTCTCTGACTTAAGCAATATCGCTTATCTATGTATTGAACACCCCACGTTTCCTCCTTTCTTTTTCTTCTTCTTCTTCTTTACAAGATAAAATTACTTCGTATTTATAATGAAAATCCATCCAATCCACGGGAAATAGCTAAGCACAAAAGATAAAGCACCATACCAATCAAAAGTTTCAGTTCTGCACAATGTTAACGAACGAGAGCTTGCTCCATCCAGCTTCTCACAAATAATAAATCTAAACCCAACAGAGTCTCGGATAGACAATAATAATTCCTAACCACGAATGGAGGCACGAGGGACAGCAGGTAAACCCGGTTCGCCATGAGCCTGTCAGAACAAAAGGTTTGCAAGAGGAATTAATAATTGAGACAGAATCCATTTAACATGCAAAAAATAAAGTTAACTGTGCAAAGTTCTAGTTGCCCCCGTGAGTTTACTTGATGGGAAGAAAACGGAAATTTGAGAACATGTAAGAGTCTAGCTTTGTTGACATATGTAGATGCAGTAATCAAGTGTCCAAGTGCCATGGAAAAATATGCAGATTATTATTATTATTATTATTTTGAATTTCAGTGGATTTTACCTGGGCATTGGATCTGCCAGCAGGCACTGCTTGTCCAGAGGGTGCTGAAGGCAAGTTGAGCTCTGCATCCAAATCAGGTTCTTTATCCGGTTGAAGATAAGAGGGCACCCCATCAGCTTCAGTTTCCATTCCCATGTCTGCTTCCAAAGCATCAAGCTCTGCACCAAAAAAATTAGTTAGAATTGAATAGATACACAAAATGCAGGGAAGTGCCACGCCTGCTGATCCTCAACCTCCTCTCCTTTTATCTTATATATAGGGGAGCTTTTCCATAGAAAACATGGTGATGAATGGCAAGTAAATGCAGGGAGCAAAGTACTTTATCCAACCTGCCTACTTACTTCCTATCTTTATTTCCAATAACAAGCAAGGTGGTTCACCGGTTAGAGAAATTGCAAAGAGATTTCCTATGAGGGGAATAGACGAAGAATTCAAATTTCATCTGGTGGATAGGGCTACAGTTTGTACCCCAATACGTGAAAGTGGGTTGGGAATTCGGAATTTGTTGGTTTTCAATGAAGCTTTATTGGGTAAATGGTTATGGAGATATCACCAAGAGAGGGGAGGTTTGTGGAGGGTGATCATAGATTTAAAATATGGTGAATTGTGAGGAGGATGGTGCTCAAATGAGGTGATCGGACAACATGGGGTGGGGCTTTGGAAACACATAAAAAGAGGCTGGACCAATCTCCATTGAATAACACGGTTTGTAGTTGGGGATGGCTCTAGAATTAAATTCTGGAACGATTTATGGTGTGGAGATCAAATCCTTAAAGAAGCCTACCCAGTACTATACAGCGTTGCACAAAGAAAGGCAGCTAACAGTAGCAGAGCGTATGGATATCTCTAGTGGCTCTCCCCAATGGAATATTGTTTTCCTTAAGAGCTGCCCAAGATTGAGAAATTGACACATTTACAAATTTCTTCAATCTTGTGTACAATTGTAGAGTAACTGGAGGAGTGGATAAGATGATGTGGTCATCATCCAAGAAGGAGAAATTTACAGTACAGTCGTACTAAAGTCTCTTAAGACACACTCTACAAGAACATTCCCATGGAAGAACATATATGGAAGACTAAGGACCCTCCAAAAGCTTTTTTTTTTTTTTTTTTTTGTATGGACAGCTTCGCTAGGGAAGATTCTAACCTTAGATAATCTACATAAAAGCCGACTCATTGTATTGGGTTGGTGCTACATGTGTAAGAAAAGTGGTGAGTTTGTGGATCACCTATTATTGCATTGTGATGTAGCCAGGAGCTTATGCAACGATATCTTTGTGAGAGTGGGACTCTTTTGGGTAATGCCGAGAAGGGTTGCTGACTTTTTGGTCAGCTGGCAAGGCATCCGGGGTAATTCTCAAATTCCAGCCATGTGGAAGATTCTACCAACCTACCTATGGTGGTGCATATGGATGGAGAGGAATGATTGGTGTTTTGAGGATCGTGAATGGACAATGGACGAGCTTAGAATTTTTTTTCTTCAAACTTTATTCCATTGGTCGATTGTAATAGACTTTAATGGCATGAACATACATGATTTTCTTGTAGCTGTTGACAGTCATGCCTAGGTGTGGCTCATGTATATGTCCTATGTACTTGTGGCTTCACCTATTTTCAATAAAATTCTTATTTACTGATAAAAAAAAAAAAAAAAAAAAAAAAAAGAGGAACAGCAATGTACCACAATCTATATTGAATGAGACTGCATATTGTTTTCATTGCAATATTGGTCAGACATGCTACTTAAGAATAAGCACATTAGATTAAGAAGGCTACCAATGAATGATCAGAATACCTACAATTAATCCTGTGGACACATTATTGAGAAAGGTTTTGACACTACCAGAATTTAGTACTTCCAAATTCCAACAACTAATACTATAGTCAATGTGCAAATTGATGTCAGAAACAGTCTATAACGACCAAAAACAATCCTAAAGAAGATTTCCCTCGATGTTTGAGCCATTAAATAGCATAAAAGCTTACCACCCATAAGGTCTTCCTCATCAATGTCATCCGGCACATTATAGCTTCTACCCAGGGTTTCTTGAATTTCATTACTCACATCCATTAGGTCCATCATCTCATCTTGCAAGTTCTGCACATAATAAAAATGATCTGTTCAGCACCAGAAAATCGGAAGCCAGTAAATAGAAACTGAATAGGGAAAGAAGATATCATAAGATTACATACATCAATTTCTTGGATCTTCACGGTTTTCATCATTCCTTTCAACTCCTGGTTTGCAGATTTCAAAGCTGACATCTGGAGAGAAGGGGAAAAAAGAACAAATTGTGACAAAATACATAATTAACATTGCAATCTGGTTTCCAAACATGCCCTGGGCATTTCTTATAACCTGAATGGATGAGGAAAGAGTGTCAAAGTCTAGAGCTTAGATAACTCATATATTTTTGAAGATCCCTCCCTAATGATAAATGGTTCTTCCCCTACCTCTCATGAGGTAGGCAGCAGGTTCCAATCAGGTTACAGATTAAGCTCCGCCTGAACTGACTTGAACCTTGCCCCTTGGGGCGCTACCAAGAAAACAAATGTTTGAAGGTGAATATAGCACAACCCCAGCACAACCAAACTTGACGCAGCATATACAGTGAATCTTCTACTTCAACAAATGTAGCAAATTGATACTAGAAACTTTAAGTTGATTATCCTCTAAACCCATGCCATAAACAGAGAAGATAAGAAACATTTTACATGCATCTAATTATATAAATTGCACCGCCACATATATAGAACGCATTCAATATCCTGTGCATCCTGTTCCATGGCAATGTGTTGAACTAGTATGGGCAATGGATCAAACATAGTTGCAAATTAACATATAACGATCCTAACACCCAGTTGCCTTTTCTTAGGCAAAGGATGATTACATTAACAAATCTTAAGCTCAATTCAGCCTACAAAACACTAAAGTTTTAAGTACATTCTCAAAAAGCCATTCAAATGCATAATATACTTTTTACTGAACAATCACCCATAACCAGTGGTTCAGTCAAGCCCAACAGATGGCTGTAGTAAAAGGGCCCCTTAAGCTCAATTTGTACAATAAAAAGAAAAGAATGAAAGCTCCTTAGAACATACAGTTTGCTGAGCATCTTTAATTCCCTCGGCAGCAAAGGCAACTTGATCAAGATTGAATGTCTGATTGTACAGCATATCCCGTTGTCCTTCATACCTGTCCAGAAACTTAGTCAATTGGATAAACTATGGAGGTAAATACAGGGTACTAACCAAGTGTATATAGTATCCACACTCAACCAAGTAAATTACTTTAATACCAAAATGATCTGTCTTCACCCTGACCATATCAATACCCATTTTACCCATTCATAAATTAATCAAAACCATAAGGACTGACTTTTTTATGCAATAATGTCTTTAACCAATAAGATACTCTAATACGAACTCTGCAAGAAGTGGGAAGCTTTAGAATTTACAAGGGCAATGCACGCAATTAATACCAGTAAAAGACACAAAAGAATTGTTGCTTATTACAAAAAATAAAGACCCCATGAAATTAATATTAGAATGATAATGTGGAAATTAAAGCTAGTTTATTGAAGTAATGGCATTTTGGGACAGTGAAAGTCATTCAAATCATAAGAACCAACATCATAGAGTGGCAATCACAGAATATAGAATACTCTATTGCTTAAGAATCACCAAACTGATGTGTCCTAAAACAAAATGATATATTTTGAACCAAAATAAAACCATGGTAATATCCGAATTGCCTCCCTTAATATGACCTCATCATGTACATCATGGGGTTTTCCAAAAAGAGAGGATGAAAAAAAAATTGGCAGGTGTTCTGCCACTCTATTACATATATCTTTCTTGACGAATTGTTGCATATAAATAATAGCACACATAATGCTATCTCTACCAATAAAACTGCAATAAAGAGGTAATAAAATCAGAAGAGGCTCTCTCTTGCACCCGCTTAAAGGGGCAGTTTCGTGTACATACTGGGCTAGGCCTGTTCTTTGATTAATACAGTTTTGATTACTTATAAAAAAAAACATCAGAAGAGGCACCAACATTCGCTTTTGCTTGAGAACCCTCATGGCTCGAGCTTTAATAGCTTCTTGAGCAGGACCAGGTCTTGTTTTTTTAATCTGTTCTTTGTATCTACTAAGTTCAGCATCAAGCTTTTTTATCTTTTCATCCACTGTTTCGCCCCTTTTACTGATCTGGGGAAGAATGAGATTTAGGCATTAGTCCAAGTGAAAAACCAACTTAGAAACACCAGAAAGATTGAATATCTAAGAAGGAACTTATAAAAAAAAAAAAAAAATATCTAAGGAAATAACCAGGCAATAAATTTCCAGCAAACATCATCCAAAGCAAGCAATGAAGTTAAGCACATAAATAAACCTCCCAGCAGCCAAACAGGTGTTTGGAAAACAAAAGTATTACCACCATAATATGAATTTCTTACAGAATACCTAAAACATGAGCTATTTTTTTCTCGAAGTATGTTGACACCGTCACACCAACTTTCCATACTGTAAGGTGACCACACCATATTACCATTATCAATCTTGAAGACATAAATAGAAGGAGAAGGGAAGCTGACTTTAGAATTAGCCATCTTTGATGCTTAAACTATTTAACCTTACCATAAATTTTCACTACACAGTCGTGATTTGTTAGCACCCATAAGTTTAACTCAATGTGAGCATGCATCCTACTGCAGAAAGAAACCAGATCCACTAAAGACGACAAAACAACCTGACTACCAATTCCGTTCATACAAGACTTGTGCAGTTACCCAATCGTTAGCAGTTTCATACCACATTCGCCAAAAACGCCCTTCCCGTAAACTCAGAAGTAGGAACATTATCACCCCGCAACAATATATTAGTAATGCATCGGCAAGCTTGAATAATAAAGCGTTTTGAAATCAGAAACAAGTTCCAAGACTCGTCCTTACACCGATCCAGCACTCGAGAATACATCGAAAAGTGAAAGGATTAAAAAAAAGTAAAAAAAAAAATCGGATATTCGGTAGCTGAAAATCACAAGGAAAAGCCAATGCAGCATACAAATCAGGTCTTATCATGCTCCCCAGTTTTAAGTCCCCCCCCCCCCCCCCGCGGCGGCGGGCCCCGGGGGAAAAAAAAGACGAGAAGGAAAAACTCAACGAGAAAGAAATAACAGATCAGAACCCGGAGTTTCTTTACCCTAATTTCCGACCATTACTCAGTAACCAAACGGGAATGAGATCGATAATTAAACAAATAAAAGCAGAAAGTTGTCCAGTTAACCATGATAATAATAAAATAAAATAAAAACAACAACAACAAAGAAAACATAGTGAGAGACAGAGAGCGAGAGTAGGAACCCTATCGGTGGCGTCATTGATGGAAGGAGGGGGCTCTTTATCTTTCTTGACGCCGAAGATCTTCTTCATCTTCGTCAAATCTTCTTCTACACTACGGAAAAACCAGAGGGATGGATGGAGTATTATTGTTCACAAGAAAGAAGGAAGCGATTGCCAGAAGTTTGTTGGCTCTTCTTTTTGTAGGCAACGTTGAAAGGTCGTTTTGGTACTTGATTGGTTGGAGACTGGAGAGTGCTGCCAGTGGTTGACAGCTTGGACTCTCCCCACACACCAATCATCACTTTTTTTTAATTTTTTTTCATAATAAATATTAACATATAAATGATAGATAGAATAAATTAATTAATTTAATAATAACAAAATAAAATAAAATAATAAATTTAAATATATATGAGGTGTGATATGAGATAATGAGTAATATAACACAATCTCATTATATGAAAATTTTCGATTTTTGGTTTGATCTCGCAGTGGGATTTTCTTACTCTTCATCAGACAAAATCGAATATAATTTTTTAAATATTTTATATATATTCTTTTATATAATAATTATGTAAATTAATTATATAGTTTTCATCTAATCTAAACTATTGATAATATAAAATGTTAAATATACAATTACCAAAATCTATCAAATTATCAATTAATTAATATATTATATGGTAAATCGTAATATTATATATAATGATACATTCTCTAGTATCTCACAATTAATAACTATTAACATCATAAATATAAATATAATTAATTATATTATTTTTGAATTGGTTACATGATCTACGTTAAAGAACTCACTTGCGTGTAACATAAGGAGAGGTTCGGTTTGTACAATGGTTAATACGTTACGTTTGGGTTAAGTGAAACTGTGAAGTTACTCGAAAGAAATAGAAGTGGAAAATTTGGGTCATAGATGAAGTTTCGCCTCTTTTTTTTTTTTTTTTGAAGTCATGAATTTTGGCCTTTAAGTGTATTTAATGTATTATGGGTCACTGGAGATTTGACAGGAGTTTAGGTATGATCTTATTTATTTCTTAAAAACAATGTTGAACTCAATTAACTCAAGATCATATTCATTATGTTTACGCGGCAATTGATATTTGCTTAGCATTCTTGTGAGAAAATCTAGAGATGTTAAAAGTTCATATGAGCAGTGCTCCCATGATGGACTTTGCCTAAAATTGATTGAGGTGATTTCGTGAACAACCTGCATATTTTGTGACGAAAACAGTTATCGGTCGTTTTTTGCACTAGTTTCTGTATATGAACTTTGAAATATGATATTTTTATCGTGAATGGTGTAGATATGAACAAATTGATGTACCATATTGTATAAAATGTGAACATAAAATTTGAAGCATTTTATCAGATTATATGATGTTATCTTGTCAGTATATTATTCTATTATTGCATTGTATATGAAAACCATGAGGCATAAGACTTGATATATGCTTTGACTATGAGCCCTACCACGGCGTTTTAATTGTGGCCTTCGATTTTTGACCGTGCCGCAAGTGTAAAATTGATGCCTTCAATTTATAACCTTATCATAAGTATAAAATTGTGACATTTGATTTTTGACCTTGGATGTAAAATGGTAGCCTTTATTTTGAGTGCAATCATTTTGTTATATCTGATTTATATTCTACTTGGCTATTCACAGAATGCGCAGCCTCGCAACGAGGGTAAAATGGTGGCCTATGTTCCGAGTGAGATCACTTTGGTGACATGGTGGTTTTTATGTTTTGCTTGTCTATCAACAGAATGTACAGTCTTGCCATGAGGGTAAACATGACTTTTGCTTTTAGTGCACTCACTTAGGTGGCAAATTAATCTATGTTTCTACTTGAATATCCACATACATGCACAACCTTGTCACGATGATAAACATGATCTTTGTTATGTTGTTTCAATTATACTCGTGCATAAAGGTCCTTTGTATTATATTATTATTGTAATGAAATACTTTTTTTTTTATAGGAAAACATGCTTCATTAAACAAAAAACTTACAAATTACTTGAATCACTCCAAAGAATATTAGAAATTACATCGGGATATGCTCCCCACCATAAACTAATATTCTGCACACTTAAACCAAACTTGGCAAGTGAATGTGCTGCTGAATTGCAGCTTCTAATAACATGTTGTACTTGACAGGTACCAAAGCGTGTCATCAACTCCTTAGCTTCTCTAACAACATTGCCAAAAGTAGCTTGTGCATATCCTTGCATATTGAACTCTTTAACCACCAGCAATGAGTCACTTTCAATCACAAGATTTTGAATACCAAGATGAATGCAAAACTGTAATCCTTGAAGAATAGCTAAAGCCTCCACCTCAACAGCAGTCATAACAGAAACTTCTTTCGTTGCAGCAGACATTATTACCTCACCCTTTGAATCCCTGACAATAGCTCCAATTCCAGCCATTGAACCCGTAGAAGAAAAAGCACCATCTATATTGAGTTTAAACACACCAGCTGGTGGGGCTTCCCATCTGCACTGCTGTCTTATTACTGAAACAGATTTAGTGCTGAGTTCCTTATAAGACTTCTGCATTGCTAATGCATTTCCAACAATGGTCTCGACATTAACTTCCTTTGCCTCAAACTTCTTCATATTTCTTTTATACCAGCAGCTCCAGCATATCAGAAAAAACAGCTCAAGCATATCAGGTCCCATATTCATTTGCAGTCTCTGAACTATGTCAAGAAAAGTATCATACTCTCTTATAGCTACCCATGAAGGGAAATAGAGAGACCATACCTCTTTGATGGAAGGACAGGAACAAAGTGCATGTACTATATTTTCTGTTTCTGCATTACAGAAATCACAACCCTCCTCTGTTAACACCTTCTTCTTCATTAAATTGGATTTAGTTGGTAGAATCCCTTTGGCAGCTTTCCAAGCAAAAATTCTCACCTTTGAAGGGAGCTTCATATTCCATATAGATTTCCACACCCTTCTCAACACCATAGCATTAGAGGATTCACCATTCTGTCTATATGAATATAAAGTATGAAACATCCTATAAGCACTTTTGACAGTATAAATACCATTAGCTTCATTCTTCCAACAGACTTGATCCTCCCCATCTTGAGTAAGCACAATCTTTAAGATTTGAAGAGCTATAGGTGGTGTAAACAGAGAATTAATCTTTCCCACATCCCATACTCTTTGATTAGCCACAAATAAAGAGTTGACAGTAGCATCCTCCTCTCTAAGCCCATCTGCATTCTCACTTATGAAGGACATATTCTGCTGTCTTAGAACAGTTTTAAAACCAGGAACCCATGAGTCTTTCCATATCCTGACTTTGTTTCCCGAGCCAATCCTCCACTGACATCCTTCTTGCATTTTATTCTTTGTTCCCCAAATACCTCTCCATACAAAAGAGGGATTATGACCCAAAGCAGCATCAAAAAAATGTGTTGTGAGGAAATATCTAGCTTTAAAGATCTTGTGAAGTAAAGAATCTGTATTCTGCATTATTCTCCAACCATTTTTTGCCAAAAGAGCATCATTAAACACTCTTAAATCCTTAAATCCCATTCCCCCATTTTGTTTTGTTTCACACATCTTAGCCCAACTCATCCAATGTATTTTTTGCTCTTCTTTTCTTTGACCCCACCAGAATTTTGCCATCAATTGTTCAAGATCATAGCACAAAGAGGAAGGTAATTTAAAACAGCTCATTGCATAGGTTGGAATTGACAATGCCACAACCTTTATAAGTATTTCTTTCCCTCCAGCTGAAAGCATCTTGTCTTTCCATCCTTGTAACTTCTTCCAAACTTTATGCTTAATATCATAAAAAGCCCTATATTTTGCTCTCCCAACCAAAGGTGGCAACCCCAAATATTTCTCCAATTGCTGGCTGTTCTGCACTCCCCAAAGCTCGAGAATTTCATTTCTTGTTTCAGGTATAACATTTGTACTGAAAACAATACCAGTTTTTACTCTATTGATCATTTGACCTGAGGCAATCTCATAACAGTGCAAAAGCTGTTGAATTCTCTGGTTTTCATACACATTTGCCTTACAAAATAAGATACTATCATCAGCAAAAAGCAAGTGTGATAGTCTAGGAGCACCTCTGCATATTCTTACAGGTGTAATCTCACCATTCTCTTCTGCCTGTTTGAGCAAAGATACAAGACCTTCTGTGCAAAGAAGGAACAAATAGGGGGATAAGGGGTCCCCTTGTCGAAGTCCTCTAGAAGGAGTGATAGGACCTTTTGGCTCACCATTAATCAAAACTGAGAAAGATACAGTTTTGACACACATCATCACAAGATCAATCCATTGAGTATTAAAACTCATCCTAGACATTACACTCTCAATAAAAGACCATTCCACTCTATCATAAGCTTTTCTCATATCCAACTTAATGGACATATAACCCTCTTTTCCATTTCTTTTTTGTCTCAAATAATGCATCACTTCATATGCTATAAGAATATTATCTGAAATGATTCGGCTAGGTACAAAAGCACATTGAGAAGTAGAAATAACCACATCAAGCACTTGTTTAAGCCTATTTGCTAGAACTTTAGAAATCAACTTATACACCACATTACAAAGGCTAATAGGCCTAAATTCAGAAATCATTTCAGGCTTGCTTTTCTTTGGTATCAGGGTTATAAAAGTATGATTTAGAGAATAGGGAATTGTACCAGTTCTGAGGGCCTGTAGAACAGCAGAGGTCACTTCTACAATATGCCAGTATTGTTGGAAAAAAAGTGGTGGCATACCATCAGGTCCTGGTGATTTTGTAGGGTGCATCTGGTTTAAGGCAGCTTTGACTTCCTCTCTTGTAAAATCTTTTAATAGCTCCACATTCATATCCTCAGTTACTCTTCCTCTCAGCCCTTCCAGGAAATTCAGCTCCTCATCCGAATTGCTACTTTGTTGCTCTGACTGAAACAAGTTTTGGAAGTAGGAAAGAATTGGCTGATTTCTGTCCTCCCCATGCTGCCAAATCCCATCTTCATTTTTCAAGCTTGTAATCCACTTTTTATTTTTTCTTTGTGATGCTTTATGATGAAAGAACTTAGAGTTACTGTCACCACCTTTGAGCCATAATGCTTTTGCTCTTTGACTCCACAGTATCTCTTCTCTTTCTAACCAAACCTGAAGTTGATTTTGAGCCTTCTTCATTTCTTCTCTTGTTATACTACTTGGTTCAGCTAACTGAAATCTTTGAAGAGACTCTCGAGCCCTTTTGATTTGCTGTTTCACATGCCCAAACTTCTATCTGTTCCATGCCTCCAGCCCCTTACTGCATATACTCAGTCTATCAATGATAGAACCAGTAGGCCTATGTGCATGAATTCCTTGCCAACATCTTAATATAACATCTCCACATTCATCATCCTCCACCCACATTGCCTCAAATCTAAAAAGCTTATGTCTATATTCATTCTCAGCAGTGCTTGGTACAAGAATGATAGGCACATGGTCAGAAGATGCAGCAACACCATGCACAACTCGAAAATGGGGAAAACATGCTTTCCAAGAAGGAGTAGCAATAAACTTGTCCAGTCTTTCACTAACCACCCCATCTTCATATCTTCTGTTACACCATGTATATTTCTGGCCCTCAAACCCCAAATCAATCAAATTGCAATCATCAAGGACACTTCTAAAAGCTTGCATTAACCTCTCTGGTCGTGGCCTGCCCCCCAACTTTTCTTGTTGACTGAGTACTTTATTAAAATCTCCACATACCAACCATGGTATATTTCCTTCTACCCTCAGTGTTCTAAGTAAACTCCATGTTTCCCCTCTTTTTTCAGTTTCTGGGTGTCCATACAAACCAGTGAATTTCCACTTCATCCCTCCATCATTCTCACTAATTTTGGCATCAATGTGAAACAAAGAATAACTTGTTATAGTTAACTTTATTTCCTTCCTCCATAATAATGCCACACCACCTTTCCTTCCATCACTGTCCACTGCAAAACAACATTCAAACCCAATTCTCACACGAATACTTTCCATCTGTCTACTAGTCAACTTTGTTTCCATTAAAAATAAAACAACAGGACCTTCTCTCCTGACTAAGTCACAGAGAGCTCTAACTCCTCGTGGGTTCCCAAGCCCACGAGAGTTCCAGCTTATAGTTTTCATTGTTCTCGACGGGGCTACTGAACAGCCACCACCGTTGAGTTTAAGCTGAGATCCTCACTTTCAACCATTACTCTCCTACCTCGTTTTTGAATAGAAGAAGTCAGTTGAGAAGCCTTCCTCTTACCTTTTACTTCTGTTACCAGAGACACTCCAGTATCTTCATTAGCTGCATGACACATTCTGACCCACTTTCTAATAGGCCTGCCCTCTTTGATTTTGGTTGTGTTTCAACCATGGCCTCCTCTTCAATGGGCTGAAGCCCACTTATGTTAATCATCATTTGGTCAGCCACTTTATTAGTATCTTCATATGATGGATACTGAACCCTTTCCTCTCTGTCATGCTTAGAGGAATTCTGCTGAGTTGGCGTATCAGTTATAAAAACAGGAGTCATCATAGCCATATTATGACATGCTACGTTATCACCCCTTAACTCCTCCTCCCGTAATTCATGCATAACAGAAACATCCAATAACTCTTTTTCTTGTAACGTCTCCTGGTTCTCCTCTCTCTTCTCTGTCGATTCCATACCTCCCAGCTAGACACCAGTGGCCTGTCTTTCACTCTCTGATGAAGCTTCCGGTGTAGACTTCCGATGAGCTGAAGTCTGAGGTTCAGTACTTTCCTTCCCTCTGTGTTGAAATGATCCAGCACGTAGCCAAGGCCCAAATGGTAATTGATCAGCAACCCGTGTCTCTTAAGGGCCAGCAATCTCACAGTCTTTAAGTTGGTGGCCAAGTTTGCCACACCAGTAGCAAAAGTTTGGCAAGCGTTCATAGACAAAACAGATCCAGCATATGCCATGCTGTCCCAGATTGACTCTGACACCACGCATAAGGGGCTGTGATATATCTATCTTGACTCTAATTCTCATGAATTCTCCCCATGCAGCCTCTCCTTATTCACCATCAACCTCCTCCACAGTTCCTATCTTGTTACCAATAAGGCGTCCCACCTCCTCATTCATAGCATTTAACGGCATCTCATATAATCTAATCCAGAAAGAAGCTTCTGAAATTCTAATTTTTGTTACCTATTGATCACCTTCTAGACGTTGCAACAGAACCAAGTTTCGATCAAACGACCAAGGTCCCTCACGAAGAACACGTTGCTTATCACGCTCATCCACAAACTCCACCAGAATAAGTTTGGGCCCCAAATCCTTAAAACTCACTTTATGGACAGGATGCCATACTTTCCTCATCATGCTCTTGAGGGCTTCACGATTATAATACCGATCCGACAACAATGACATCACCAGACAACATTCCCCACGTAGAATATTTGGTTCCAAAACATTAGGATCCACATGAATCTCACTTCTCTCTTTCTCGGATAGAGACAAATGTTGATATAAAGATTCAATCTCATCTGCCATTGAGACAGGAGACAAAAGAAAAAACTTGCACTGGGACAGGGGAGAGAACCTCTACGCAGAGAGAGGTAATGAAATACTTTTGAAAGTATTACTTCTATTGTTTAGAATTGTTTTTCTATATTATGTAATTGACTTATATTTACACATTGGTATAGATTTACTGTTTATTGAGTATATGGACTCACCAGTTGATCCACCATTTTTCTCAGATATTTGATAGTTATGACGATTAAAATAGATGGCAGGTGAGATGATTATAAGAGAAATGTGAAGTAAATGCCATATAGTATAAGTGAAGTGAGCTAAGAAAATTTGCTAATGTCTAATTTATTTAATTTGGAATAATTTGTTACAATCCGAGAAGATGAGAAAAACGAAAGGAAAATTTTAGATTTTTAGGTTTATAATATAAACATCCCAATAGAAGAATTATAACAAAAACAAACAATTAGTAAATATTAGTCGATTTCCCCGTATTATAGAAGGATTTTGTTCAACATTCCTGACTGCAACAAATGAAAAGCCTCAGCACTCTGAAAAGTTAGTCGATTTTCCTGTAAAAAAATCCTCAGGAGTTGTGGAACATTGGAAAGAATTCAAAATGAAAGTTAAAATTTAAATTTACCACATAGCATCCATTTTCGACTTTTACTCGTATATTTATTTTAGCGTCATGATTCCCACTGATTCAAAATATTAAAAACAACTATTTAGAAAAGCATCGAAACATATACAGATCGCGCGTGCATATCCTTTTCTCTTTTTTTGGGTGCAAAAAGAAAAAATCCAAAGAAACAAATAAAAACAGTCTATATGATAAAATGTCACTACATTACAGGTACAGTAAATCCTATTGAATTAACAACAAATATGTACAAAGATTGAAGGGAAATCAGAAAATTTTGAACTAAAAGAATAAACTAGAAAAGCATTATCACAAAGGGAGGGAAGATGGGAGGAGGGACGGAACACCTTTACGTTTCAGTTTCTTGGATATTTGAACCAGGCAGAATAATAGTTAATTACAAGAACTTTTACAGAAATTATTGCCATGAAATCAGAGAGTTGAGAAGAAGGAAGAATTAGAATCGACCTGTGGGCGTGTGAAGAAGCGGAAGAATAAGCTCTCTCTCTCTCTCTCTCTCTGCTACAGAGTCGAGACTCCAGCAGCCAGGGAAAATTGTTTTTCAGCAATCCCTCGCATAGAGAATGGAATGAGCAAATTAAACTTGTAGACTCTGTTTTATACGTAAATTTAACTTGCTGTACAGAGCTTCTCACCCGCGAGATAGAATTTCTCAAGAATTCTTTAGCTAATAGGCTTAAACAAACTGAATCATATCATAAAATACAAACTGATTGCATATTCAATCCATTGATGTGAAAGAAATCAAAATCAATGTATATTTCACATAAAACTAACAGATCAAAAAGTAAACAAACATAGATGAATTGAGGACGGACTCAAAATAGGAATCTGAAGTACCTCTTGCTGTTGCGGGGGGACAACATCTCATGTGGCCATGACCTCTTGTTGTTTTCATTGAAGTACCTCTCTCTCTTTCTCTCTCTGAGTTGTTGTGTTTCTTTCTCTCTACAGACACAGGGTTTGCAAATATGGAGGAACATTGTAAAAAAAAAAAAAAACGAAACGAGGCGGATATGAGAATTCCAACCCCTATATATCCTTAATTTTGAATATTGTAGCCGTTAACATATTTCTCAACGCGCCTTTAGTTTTGAAATTCCTAGCCGTCAGTAATTTTTAAGTGGAAAGTGCTAACTACAAATTACCGTTTTAGAATTTATTTTATAATCAAATAATTATTTATTTTATTAAAAATAATTTTAATTTTACATAATTACCTTCATTTGAAATAAAAGTCATAAAGAAATTATCAATATATCATTTTCAAGGTGAGAAAATTATGATATTTTTAATTTGCAAATACACCCAGCACTTTGGCAATTTGTAGTTAGAGCTTTGATGTTGGCACCCTTTACCAGTTTTGTTAATTTTCGATCTTCTAGATATTGCAGAGTTAATTTTTGATTACATGGTTCATTTACAATCATATTTGTATCTGACATGGATTTAGAACCAATCGTTAATTCTTTAGGTAATGTGTTGAGGTGAGAAAATTTGGTTGCCTCTTTGCTAATCAACTTTTCTTGGGTAGGTGATTCATACCTTGTTGCCAGTACCGATGGTGTGAGAACTTAAGGCTTGTTAGGACAGTGACATGAGATGAAATAAGATGAGATCTGTGAATAATAATGAAATAGTTTGAGTTATTATATTTTATGAGATTTTAAATAATGAAAAAGAAAAAATTGAATAAAAATATTATAAAATTGAAATATTATTAGATTATAATTTTTTAATATTATTTTTGTTTTGAGATTTGATAAAGTTGAATTATTATTATTTTTATTTTGTTTGGAAATTTGGGAAAGTTTTAATAATTAGTTATGATTAGATGAAAAAGTTAAAAATTTGAAATTGATAAGTTATTATTTATGTGGTGTTTGAATATTGAGATGAGATGAGTTATGAGGACTTCGCTATCCAAACTAGGCTTACATTTGAAAGTGGAATCCATGAAACTATTGAGATTGATTTGGTAGAGATTTAAATTGAACTCATTATACCATCTAGGATTTACTTTCTAAGACTCTATTTAACATTATTCATATATTGGTAACTATGTTTTATTAAGTAAAAATCCTTATCCAAACTTCCTTGCATCCTTCACTGTATTATTTTGTCTTCTATTTTCATATTGTTTTCTAAGCCATCTTGACCTCATCTATACAGCGAACAAAGAATAATGGGATTGCGAATCCATTTGATGAAACCTTGTGAAGAGATAGACCTACATATTTTTTTATTTTTTATTTTTTTAATGCAGGGTTTCCATAACATCATATTGCAATGAGGAGCACTTGGAGCCAGTTGGGTGTGTAATCGTGTTTTACACCGGCCAATAAAGTGATACCACATACAAGTTCTAGCTTCATTGTGAATAGACACCATGCACTAGATCAATTTCACATCATGAGTTTACCTCCCAAAATCATTTTTGCATAACATTGAGCCCGACGTTGCCTCTCCTCCTCAACCCATCATCGGCCTCCTCCCATCTCTCTCTCTCTCTCTCTCTCTCTCTCTCTCTCTCTGTGTAAAAACCAGTCGGCATTGATCTTCTCTTCTCCTCCTCCAAGCTCTATCGGCCTGCTCCCACCATCCACTTTCTTCTTGTCACAACCCCCAAGAAATTTGCCCGAAACCACACCTCGACACGACTCATGGAGGGTCAGGACAGTCACATGGCTAACCTGCTTGCATGCCTTGGCTTAGATCATGACACGCAGTGGGCAACCATGGAGGCTACTGGCCGCGCGCAGACCATGTGTGCAGGCTTGCTCGTGTCCTTGAGCATGCACCTGCGCACATGCATGCGTGCCCCCGCACCACTCAGCGAAGGTAGTGGCGTGCCCTCATAGGCACACCATCCAACGTACGGCTCCAGCCCGTGCCTTGCAGGCGAGTCTAGTGGCATGCCAGCTCCAGCCCATGACTTGCGGCCCCATAGCTTAGACCGTCAGCTTAGGCCATGCATGCTCATCACCCAGGCCACCAGCCCAGGCCATGCAAGATCACCGCCCAAGCCACTTGACTAGGCACCATAGCAGCAGCACGACATCACTCTGTGCCCACCATCAGGCCTAAGCTTGGCACCATGCCATGCCCACCATCAGCAGGCCATGCACAGCGCCATGTTTAGCCCACCACCAGACTAACGCGTGGCACCATGCCACACTATGCAGCGAGTCGTGGACCAGACCATGACTAGTCTAGCCGTAGACCATGCACCACCTTAGCCCACTATGGGTCATGCATGCCACGGCCACCATGGCTAAACTATCATTTTTATTTATTTTATTTAAAGACTTAATTAATTATTATTTCATTTGTTTATTTATTTTATTTTATTTTGCCTATGGACCTTTTAGGGGTTTCCACTTTGTAAACTCTATAAATAGGACCCTTAGACATTTCATTAGGATCTTTTGGCAAATTGAACATTGAGTGGTCGCCCATAGGGCTTGAAATTCTTCATTTTTGGTGCTTCATGCACTTGGGCTCTTTTAGAGTGCAATTTGTGAATCCCCAAGGAGAGGATCTTCACCGTGCAATTTGTGAATTGGTATTGGTTCATTCTATCCTATAATATATTGAGGTTTCCTTTCAATTTCTTGTGCAATTCTTGAATCAAGAATTGTTTGGTTCATTTGTTATTTTCATTTTCTTTTTTTGTGTTCTTGTGGATTTTGTTGCTTGATTTGGAGTGTGGAGGCCGAATCATCCATTGGGGAGTTCGAATTTGTGGTGTTTTGCTAGATCTCTTATGTTCATGTGAATTCTCACATGTTCATAAGATTTCTTTGAAGTTATTTGAAGAATCCCATCTCCCAAACATCAATTTCGGGCAACCTATCACTTTGCCTTTTCCATCACCTTCAAATACCTCAAATCACAAAACCCTAGCCTCCCATCAAGCCTTACACGTCCCCCATCAATTCTCATAGCCAAGAAAACCACAAAACCCTAGATCTAACATTGAGCAATTCGGTCATAGTCTCTTTGGCTTGGCCGAAACACTAGATCCTATAATTTCTCACTTCCATTTTTCCCTCCATAATTTGATTGGTCAATTTCCTTGATTGGCTCACTCAAATCTCATCTTCCCACCAAAACACATTTTCCCTATCAATCCTACCCATTTTCGGCCAACCCTTGCAATTCTAGATCTCTAGATCTCAAATCCTATTTTTTAGGAATTTCACAATTCCTAACTTTTAGGATCTCATAAGTCCCATTTGCCCTAGCCGAACACAACCCCACAAGCCTTGGCCGAACCCCTCATCAAATCTAGCCTTACTCACTCATTTCTAAACCCTAGCCAAGAACACCCTTCATCCAACCCTAGCACACAAGTGGCGCCTAGCACACCAAGGGTCACTAGCCGTGCACCATTATCACCCAAATCGTGATCACTTAGCCCAAACACCATCCATACTTCCCATCATTGAACCCTAGCCTCACTTCACCCAAGCTCCCATTGGACTACACGTGATCTATACCAAGCAAATGAGTCCCATCGATCACTAGAGGAGCAACAAGGCGATGATCAGACCCTTAGTGTTTGGAGGCTTGACCGAGGTCCCCAACACTTCTCCTCCCCTCACCCCCGTCAGCCTCCATCGTCCCTTTGAAACCCCTTGTTGGCCTCCATCGATTGAAGAATATTTGAGGTTATAAATCAGTTTGCCATTGATAATAAGATAAATTAAATTCTGATTTGGTTTTCTATTAAGTTTTGTTTAGTTGATGAGAAAATGCAAGAAAATGTGAGAAAATGTGAGGCTATGTTGAAAAATGTACATGATCTGTATGTGGATGGTTGATCTGGATCTTTTCTTAGTTCATATAGGCAAGCTCTTTAAACTATTCAGTACGTGGATGGTTGTACACGGGTTGGACCAATATCACTAAAAAATATTCAGTTTAATTTTCTAGACCAATATCATGAAAGGCTGGACAAAATTACAAATACATTGTCACGTGGTTTCTCCCTCCCACTCTTTCTGAGCCCTTCAGCTCTTGCGCGGTGATATTAAAGTGCTGTTAGAAACTTGAAAGTTAGAAGGCGGAGGAAGTGGGCGTGTTTTGGTCTTTGTGGTTTCAAAATTCAGAAATATGTTCATGCGGATATTATTCCGTGAGGTATTCAGGAAGAGACATAGGAGAGGGAAAGGAAATGGAAGGTATTCGGGAGGAGACAGAGGGGACGGAAAGGAAATGGGAGGGATTGAGGGATTCGGGAAGAGACAGAAGAGAGGGAAATTTTCTTATTCCGTGAGTTAGGTCACATTGTAAGAGAAATAAATCTCATATGTGGTGCGATATTATTGGTCATGTGAAATTGGGTATTACACTCAACCGGCCTTGAGTTTTTCACTATAATACAATAGCGTCTTCCTTGCTGCATTTGGAAGATATAAATTTAGCAGCTTTTATTCTTTGGTTTTTGACCTCTCGATATCATTTTAAAAGTTGTTGCAGAAAGGATACTAAACCAATACATTCATTACAGTTTTCTGACTAAATGGCTCATCTTTGTGAGGATTATTCTCTTAAAGCCGAAATCCAGAGCCCCTCTATCTGCTATGGTTATGAGAATCTGATGAACCGCATACACGGTACCTAAATATGCTGCTGCCTGCCGAAAAGTACTATCATACACAAAAATTTGAAACCAAAAGGAGATGGTGGAAGCCTAACTCCAATCAAAGTTGCCTGCTGTCATTGAGAATTTAATCAAATACAATATATCTATACCACGACTTATAACCACACGCTTGTGTTTGTTTTGTTCAATGAAAAGCAAATATTCCCAAAAGAAAAAAAAATATATTGATTAACATAAAGAAATAATAATGTGCCCCCAAGTTCAGCTCATCTTTTAGTCAAATCAAGGTTTTAGCCCAAGTAGTTTCCTTGTCTTCCCCACAAACAGGTCCCCAGATTTGATCAAGCCGGGAACGCATCCGCTAATTGTCACTATTGGAAATTGTGCCACTCCCTGTTTCCTTCCAAGTGAAACAAGTGCCATTGTAGAACCAGGCTTATAAGCAGCCATATTGCTCTCGCTTCTTCCCATCATCAACTTCTTTATATTCTTGGCAGTCACTTGAGCATGGCTCTGTGCCAGATATCCTTGTTTGAGCTCCTGAATAAAAATCATAATGCATCAGACAGTTCAGAACAGATATTCCTGTTTTATAAAATATGGAAATTCATGGATATTATATAAAATAAGTAATACACCAGCAAGCACGGTGGCGCTTCCTACCCAACCTTTTAAACACTAAATCATGGAAGGCTGTTTGTTCTAGTGAAAATGACCTTGATTGTTACCTACAACAGGGCAGGGTACTGATAATTGAACTACAATCAAACCTAGTTCAGTGCTACCCTATCATGTAAGGAAGGTTGGTTCCAGGTAGCCAGAAGAACAAGAAGCATCTCCAAGTAGGCAAGAGTTCCTTACTGATGCACGGCAAAGGGTTCAGAAGGAGTTACAAAGTTTGCCAGTAGCTCAAGCTATTGAAAGGAGTAAAGAAGATTGATGGTTTGCTTTCTTCACATAATTGAATTCTCCTCCAACCAAAACAAACACAAGAGGTGTATTTCTCATCTGAACCAATCTACCCTTGAGAGATTCATGCTCCTTCCCATAGCTCCAAAGAGACCGAAATTACATCTGTATTAATCCCACTATTCTTTTCCTTTTATATTTTTCATATTATTTTTCCTTACTTTTGGTAGCTCTCTCAACCCAATTGAAAGAGTCTGTCAGTCGGAGTCTCAGCTCACCATGATCCAATGACACAACAAATAAAGGCAGTGACTTCTGAATAAATTAACTCAAACAGTTTACAGAACAAAGTTATCTTAAATCAAGTCCTATGTGAAAGAAAAAGAAAGGCAGCTCATATTGAAAGATGTCTCTAGTATGCAGTTATAAATTAGTCGAAGAGAAAAAAATGTCATTTTTCTTGTATTGTCAAATCAATTATAAAAGAGTAACGGATTTCAATGCAAGTCTATTTCAAACCTTTTAAGGCACCATTACACTTCCATGCACATGGAATCACCTGATGGATGTGAGATTAAAAGCAGACACGCACGGCTACAAAAAGGAACAAACACAAACTCTTGCAGCCTGCTAGTTGGCAAGTACATGCATTATATGATTCATTCTCATTTCATTTGTATTTCATACAAATGGAGGCAAGAAGAATTGACTGCTTCTTATTACAATTGTCATCACTTCGGGAAATTTTACGGGGTAGGATCAATAATTAATATTGCTATGCAAAAGATGTAAACCTTACACCCTCCACTCTTTCATGACTCAGTTGCTTAATTCGTGTCAGGTTTACTAACAAAAAAATTTAGTAAATGCAACCAAACAAGTACATAGAGGAAAGATTGGATGGGCTTACTCTAACATCAGTGATATCTCCTATTGCAAAGATATTGTTACGACCTCTGACCCGTAAGTGCTTATCAACCATCAGCCTTCCATGTATATCTAGGCTGTCTCTTAAAATAGTCTCTTTAATCCAAGATGAACCCGCTGGTTTACCCGTACAGAGGAAATGGCAATCAGCTGTGATAGTTTCTCCAGCAGATGTTTGGAAAATGCCATCTGATGAAAAGTTCAAGTTGACAGATTGATTCAAGATCACTTCAACTTTCTTTGAAACCAACCAATCCAGTGCCCTCCGGGAAGCCTTGGGGCCAATAAATTCCAGCAATCTTGTCCCCCGATGCACCAGAGTCACCTTCTTACGGGGAAAGTCAACAGCAATTTCACCAGCAAGTTCAACACCAGTGGGCCCCCCTCCAACAATCAGAACTGAATTAGCAGACTCTATCTTTTCAAAATCTATAACACAGATAGAATGGAGTGAGATTTGATGCATAGTAAAGCATAGATGACAATTTGTTCAAATTAAAAAAGAATGCGTTGCAAAGGTAAAGCATTCAAAACGTATAGCTTCAAGGCGCAAATTTTGTTGATGAGAGTAGACAGTCAGAATTAACCTCTTTCTTTCAACTTCTTTTCTGATGCTTTTTTAAAAAAAGAAAAAATTTATTTTTAAATATGATATAAAGGGGCTATTAGATTTGTTGGGTTTTAATAGTTATTTTTTCTTTTTGAATTTCCAGCATGCTCGAGAAGGATATTAAGCAAACAGTCCATGACTCCACGCAAACAAATGGGAATAAAATTTTCCTACTTACGGATCTGTTTGTACTTACCTGCCCGGTACTCATTCAGTCTCTCGGCTCTAGATCTGGGAAGAGATTCTGTGTGTCCTGTTGCAATAACAAGATAATCATACGCAACCGTATTCCCTTCTGCTGTTATGACTTCCTGGTCTGTGATGTTAGTTGCTGCAGATGTAATAATCTGAACATTGGGAAGGTAATCGGAGTGATTAATCACTGATCTTTCAGCAAATGATGGTTCCACCATTGACCTCAAGCTTGCCCAAGGGATTTCGTAGTATTCCTTCCTGATGTCATTTACCCCGCGTATCAATCTTTTTGAATATTACTTTCTCACTTAACACAATTACATAAACAATTTTTTTTTTTATTTTGGATCTTTGCCAATATCTATGTTAAAAATATATTGGGGTCTCGGCAGGTGTCCAACAAGCGGGCTTCCTTGTTAATCCCACGAAGAAAAACGTTCAAGTTGCGATCCATGTTGGTTGTAATCTGATGCTGATTGCGTAAACATGTAATTATCACTTTAGTAACTTCGATCTCTCAGGCTCCGTTACATAGTTTTGTTTGACAATACTAAGAAATAATTGTTGAAAGAAATAAAAAATAATAATCCGAGGTTAATCAACTTCAAGTTTCATATCGTGACTACAAACCTAATCTTAAATTTGGAATTTTTCTCATAGTATAACATTCTTGCATCTTCGCATCTTGTGATCTTAATCAAAACAAAGCAAAGTTCCAAACTTCTCATTAATGACCCGTTCAACGGCAAAAGCTTCCCGAAAATCCCAAATCCACCATTTCATAAACTTTTATAATCCCAAGTAGAAAAAGAAATCAGAGAAGCTAAGAAAGGTAGACTTACTGATCGATGAGAACAACATCTGCAACAGACTGGAGAGAGTGGGCAAGAACGGAGCCACCAGCACCCCCACCAACGACCACCACCCTCTTCTTCGCCCCCTCCTTTTCTGCTCGTGCCATCGGACTCTCTAAGCAAATCCCAAAAAATTAAAACGCAAAGAACCCCGTTATGTGCCACAAGTCTAAAAAAGTGTGGCCATAGGTCCATTTTCAGGAATCATCTCCAACTACGCGTTTTCCCTGTATGGTCATGTGTTGCCAACGTGTGATACTTCTATCATGTGTGTTAGTGAAAATTAAAGCAGTTATTTTTTTTTGCATTTAACTTCGTTTTGCTGTTTGAAAGACTATTTAACTTAGTTTTAGATGAATGATCGAACCAATGACTATATTTAGCGTTAATTCTAGAGTCTTAGATGAATATTGGCTCCTCTAATTGCCAATAATACTGTGACTAGTGATCATTCATTCATACAGTTTCCACACCATTCATCTGGTACCTCTCACAGACCCCAGTAACCCTTTTTGTTTGAGCAAAGGAGAAAAAGAAAAACAAGGAAATTATACCTCGCCCGCAGAATTGTTACTGTTTTCCGATTTGTCCTCAAGTTTATCAAAACTGTTCATTTACCCCATATATGATCCAATTTCAATAATTTATTATCTCAGTTAAGACCTGACATTTTTGGGTCAATCGTCATATTTTAAGCTGATTCCAACCTGGATCGAGAGGATTAATTATAAAAGTTCAATAATTTAATCCGCAGCCTGAGGAAACGGTCATAATTAGAGAAGCGAAACGCAATTTGCCAGTAAGGAAAGAGAGAAAAAGAGAAATTCTTTGCTGGGTTTTCAATACAGAGGTGGGAAAGGAAAGCCCAGATGGGAAGTCAAACATGGATATGGATGATGATTCGAACCTTGACCGAGAGGAGTTATATTTTCTCTACGAGGCAACGTCATAATCAGAGGAGTTATATTTTCTCTACGAGGAAACGTCATAATTAGCGATGCGTAAGGCAATTCGTCATTTAAAAAAATAAAAAAGAGAGATTCTTTGCTGGGTTTTCAATACGAGTAATTGCAGATCAGATACATATAGATGGTACGGATTGGACAAATCTATGTTTAAGAACGAGGTTGATTTTTGAAAAATTAATTTATTTTTACGTTAAATTTAAATTTATTAATTCTTAAAAAAACTGCTTAGCATTCGTGCGTCACTACCGATATCATTTTTCTTTGGTTGAAGAGGTGGGAAAGGAAAACCCAGATGAGAAGTCAATCGTGGACATGGATTCTGGAAGCTCAGTGTGCGCTGTTCCGTGTGGCGTGCTCGTGTTGTTATGAATAATGCAACGATGCGCTGTTCCGTGTGGCACTATGTTCCGTGTGGCGTGTTCGTGTTGTTATGAATAATGCAACGAGAGAGATACGCGCTGCAAGTGGGACACCTATGAAAGCGACTGTTTCCGTCAAAATACTAATAAAAAAGGAAAAATAAAAAGACCTTTTATACTCTGACGACGCCTACCCCATATAAAATCCACGCTCATAACTGCTACTCTGTACTTTTACTGAAAACCACAGTTTTCATTCGTTGGACCCCTGTTGATCTCGGTGAATCCAACCCAAAGCCAAGCATGTCGAGGGAAATAGAGAATTTCAAGTTCGAGCACAGGCACGGGAAGGATCGGGTGAGGGTGGGTAGGGCTTGGAGAAACAAAGACGGCCGCTATTTCTTCGTGGAGTGGAACGTCAGCATCAGCCTCCTCTCCGATTGCCTCCCCGCCTATGTCCTAGACGACAACTCCGACATCGTCGCCACTGACACCATGAAGAACACCGTAACTTTTTTTTTTCCCTTCTTCTATCACTTTCTTACATATTAGATTTCTTACTGTCAGGTTCTGTGTGGTTTTCTAGAGAACTAAGCAGAAGGAAGAGAAAATAGGAATTTTAATTTCATTTTGTTTTTCTTGTTCTACTTGTTATCTGAAAAGAAAGTTTGAAAATCATATTTCCTCAAATATGCGAAGATATTATATTTAGTTTCTATTCACTTTGTGCTGACGTGACGTTCGTTTGTTCCCGAAGTAAAAAAGAGGTCTTTGATGTTCTAGCCCTGTTTGATCACGGAGAAACTGGGTGAAGCAGTTGTGTTAGGCTCAGTTCACTGAATATGTTCGTTTTTTCTTTTTCTGGTGAGAAATGATTATAATCCAGTAATTTTTATCTTAATTTTGTTGCTTTTTAGCAGCTCTAGAGGCTGGTACGCTCACTTTAGATTACTTGCTTATGAGTGTGTGAACTGTGAATTAATGCAATGTTAATGATCTCCGAGTTCAAAATCAAAACACCTCACACAAATGAACTTAGTACTCTGCACAAAATCTGGTTAGAAGTGCCGTCGCTGTTTAATAAACGTATTTAATCTCTTCAAATCCTATGTATGGGGCATATATTTGTATTTGAAGGATGGAAGAACAGTCAGGTAATGGTAATTGATACACATACTTGATGGAATAGACTATGAAGCAGTCGCATGCATGCAGCCCAAACACTAACAATTAATTCAGGTCCATCAATGGATGTGGTTCTCAAATATAAAGTGGTACTTAGGACTAGGTATCAAAGTCTGGAGCACAAGATATGCACCCTTGAAAATGGGAAAATGTTAAAAGCGATTTGAAGTGAAATCTATTTAGTTTGATGATTTATCATTCTCATGACTTATTTTTTATGAGTAATATTGTCATTAGCTAATGTGATGATAAGGAAAGAAAAAATATATATTTTTTTAGCTATCACATTATGCTCTCTGTTTAATTTCCAGAAATGTTACTGCCATGTATTCTTGTTAAAATTGAGCTTAGTTGCAATACAGGTATATGTGAAAGCAAAGGAATGCTCAGAACAAATTTCAATGGAGGGCTTTGCAATTCTACTTGCTAAGCACTTTACATCATTTTACCACCAGGTAAATACTATGTAGATTTAGTTGTGTACTTTAAATTCATAATATGGATGAGATTTGATCGTATTTCTATTTTTGGTTTCTTTAACTTTTTATGAAGGAAATAAAACTGATTACACCTATAAAAAAAACTTTGTATGAAGGAAAATGTAGAAGGCAAAGGCGGTTGCTTTTGGCATATACCAGCAATCTGTCTGTATAGATAGTAAGCAAGTTTAGTCTTTCCTTAATAGGTGCAGTTGTGAGTCATGCTAATTGAATGGCTGATTGGTGTTTTGGGATTTCAAGGCCTGGCATACCCTTTTGGAAAGTGCTAGTGATACCTCCTGTAATGTTGCCTGAAGGAAGAATAAGAAGGCCTGTGTAAAGGTTGTAACATTATGAATTTGATACAATGAAACAAGTGATGGAAGTCAGGTGGGGAAGGCATATAGATGTAATGGAATTTTTGTTACGTTACATGGAAAAGTTGGGGGTGATAACTGGAGGTGAGGATTTTATTTTTCCATAATTATGTAAAATCCGAAGCTCCATTGAGATTCCAAAGCAAGGTTTGGTACATGTCAGGGAGTTAGCAAGCTGTGCAGTTCTATGCAGTATAGTTTTTGCACATTTAGATTCTAATTTATTATCCAAACAGTACCTAATTGATTGAACTCGTAACTGCTTATAGATTTTTTAGTTTATATCAAAGTAAGAATACTTCAATTCACTACTTAAAAAAAAAAACAAAAATTTAATTTTATCAAATTTTTTGTTCTTGTAAGTTTATTTATATGTTAGTATATCACCTATCAAATAAAAATTATATGTTAGTATGTAGTCAAAAGAGGGCTTTCTTTTTTCTTCTTTTGTTGTGTGTGTGTATTGAACTCAAAAGATATCCATGTTTCATCAATCATTAATTCCTTTATTTTTGTTTATCAGTAATAATTTCTTTTAAAAAAGCATATGTTTTAACTCTTCTCATGCCATTTCTAGTCAATCTAACCCATGATCTTCACTTGCTTAGGTTACTGGTGCCATAATAAAGATAGTGGAAAAGCCATGGGAGCGTGTATCTGTAGATGGTCAAGAGCACGAACACGGTTAGTTTTATCAATCTTTTGAAGGAGAGAGTGCACATATGATTTATACTGATTTCTGTAACCAAAGAAAAAACATCTACCAAATTGTTTATTGTGATGAATTCCAAGGTGGTTTCATGGTATGAATTGTGCCCTTTCTTTTGTTCTTTTGGTTTTCTTTGATGTTGTTTAACTCCAAAAATGTGTTGGAAGTAAACGAGGTTCAATTGGCACCACCACTGAAACATTTGTGGGAATCGTTGTAAAGCAAAAAGAATAATATTAATCAATAAATAAGAATGGGTATATGGCCAAAATAGTATTATCACTCTCTCGGTGAGTAATTACACCGGCAAAAGGAATTAGCCATTGTGGAGTAACAAATCCATGGAAAGGACAGTGTTGTCACCATCATTGATAAGTTATGTCGAAATTGACTCTGGTTTGCTTAATGTGGTGTCTATGTAAAGAAAGAAACGATCAAAGTTCTGAAGATCATGAGAAGCCAGTGGGAGAGCTTACTTTTCCCCCCCCTAAAGATCTTTATCTTTCGGTGGTAGTTTTTTTTTTAACCTTTATCTGTAGTGATAATTTTTTTAGTTTTCAGGATTTTCTTCTTCTCTTTCTTTTAACGTTTCGGTGAATTTCTTGTATACTTCATGCATACGTGGATTTCACCACTTTTAGAGACTGAATAATTTTTTTTGACTAGTAAAATAAAAATTTATTGATCAGAGATTGAATAAAATTTCACTTGCAACAAACAATCCATGAACCTTTACTACCGTATGTGACATTGTTCTGGCATAGAGCTCTAGCCCCTTTTTTTATTTGGGATAAGTTCTTTATTTTGGCCTCTAGTATAAAGAGGGGTTGTGGGAAATGGAATCGCGACCGAAGTCCAAACTCCAAGCCAAGAAACGATCTCCAGTAATTTTGGTGAAGTTCATTTCTACTAACCATTAGAAGCTTGCAATTAAAATTTATAAGGAAATAATGGTACTATTGGTACATATCCCACCCTTCCCCCATCCCTTATTAAGGCTCTGCTACTGGCATTGCTCAGCCAAATTGGATAGAACTTTCTTCAGAGTTCCAATTATAAATGCATTTTCATTGGCTTGAACAGGCAAGTAAACGATCTCCATTTTTTATTATTTTCAGCTTTTAGATTTCTAGTGCTGTCACTAATAATGTCTCCATTGTAGGTTTTAAACTTGGATCTGAGAAGCATACAACAGAAGTATTTGTAAAGAAGTCTGGTGCTTTGCAGGTGACTTCTGGTATTGAAGGGTTGGCTTTGCTGAAGACAACCATGGTAACCTCATTTCTCTTTTACCTTAACTCCAGATGTACTTCTTTGCTTGACAAGGCAAGAAAGCCTGTGATGCTTGTCAATGTTTATGCTTTTATATGCACTAAATGTGCTAACATGAAACTGATTGATGCTGTGTTTATTGTCTGTTAATGGTATGTGTTCTATGTTTTGAGGGAAGTATGTTGGTTTCAGATTTGCAAACATAGTTTAACATCTTTGCTGTGCCATATTTATTCTTACCACTTCACATTATGTGGATACAGCAAGTTGCAAAAGAATTCTATTATCTACTAATATCCAATAGTCAAAGTTAAATGTTAGTTTATCCATGGAAGAAACAAGAAAGGAGTCAATGGTAGAGAGGAGAGAAAAATGCAAGTTTATAATGGAGAATTAGAAAACCTGAAATTGGCACAAGCATATCCAAATTTCTTACTAGTAAACATGGATTGATAACAGCAGTGGATCTTGAATTGAGAATTACTACTACACTCTCGAGTGCTTGATAAATATTGCAAAACAATAATTGTTTCAAAAAATTCCACTGCTAATTTCAATGTACTGTAATTGTGGCACACCCTGGTTTCTCTGATGATTGGTTTCGTTGGATTTTATGTTTTGAGCAGTCAGGTTTTGAGGGATTTATTAGGGATAAATACACGGCTCTTCCTGAAACACGAGAGAGAATTCTGGCGACAGAGGTCACAGCAGCATGGAGGTATGGATATGATCTTTCAATTTAATCAACTATATGCAAGGGGAATCAAGTGAAAATAATAAAAATAAAAATTTCAATAATAATATATTTGGGTTGCTCACTTCGTTCTTATGAATTGAGTTCCCAATATTTATGTTGCTTCCATAATCAAACTTATACAAGGGGTATCCGGTGAAAAAAGGAATTAAAAATTTTGTCTTGCCCTCTTGATTCTATAGAGTTATGGTTATGTTGATTCCATTTTAATTTTCTGAGTCTTTAAAATGCAGTCATGTTTCTGGGCTAAACTTGGATGCAGGTATTCATATGAATCTCTCTCTAGCATCCCTCAGAAACCATATTACTTCACAGACAGATACCTTGATGTGAAAAAAGTTCTGGTTGAAACTTTCTATGGTCCTCCAAAACGGGGGGTATACAGTCCATCTGTTCAGAATACGCTCCATCACATGGCAAAAAGTGTACTCAACAGGTCTCTCTCTCTCTCTCTCTCTCTCTCTCTCTCTCTCTCTCTCACACACACACACACGCACGCACACACACACATCCACCCACATACACCTCCACCTCTCACTTCCACACCCACTAGCAGGCATACACTGCATGACCACAAACATTCAGGCATAAACAGAGACATGCATTCATGTTTATGCTCTTACTTGTATGCAAGTGCAGGTGCATGTATGAACCAACTTCCTTGCACCCATCCACTTGTTGGCACAGAATGGTTCGATTTTGTTAAGATCAATTATTTCTTTTTCTTTTTTTTCATCTTCCAGGTTTCTTGACATCTCATCTGTCCAATTGAAGATGCCGAATATTCATTTCCTACCTGTTAATCTGAAAAACAAGGATGATGAAACAATTGTAAAGGTAGGAATTCTCTTTACCTACGTCTGCCAGAAGTAGTGGGAAAATACTGAAGTAGCTAATCGTTGACATAGAGTTTTTATAATAGCACACTAACAATCACTTGGGATATATATAGACTTGAGGATTTGAAGTCATTGTGTTCAAAGAACAATCGCTTGATAGGAATTTTAGCAATGCAAGATGGAACTCAGCCTTGAAGATTTTTCTCCAACAAATACACTGGTCTTGTGAATATGAAATGGCATATTATGCCTAACCATTTCTGATCCACATATTCATAAAGTTGATACCTAAAAACTGAAATCCAAATCCTAGTCTTTTATGTACTTATATCCAGATGAACCAGGAATTGCATGGTATTAGATTAGCTTACCATGTCCTGTCTCCCTTGAAAAGAGGAATGTTCCCAAGGGGGTATTTGGGGATTGAACGATTGAGACCATTCATGGGTGGGGGATCATTCAAAATTTTATTGGTGTTAAAAACATACATGTTTACTTGCTTTTGTTGCCCGTCTTAGTCTCTTCACAGCCACAGCTGCCCAGTTACCAATTTAAAGCCTGAAATAGAGTAATTTCTCGGCATTTCACTTTATGCAGGGCATATATACATCTCTTTTATTATTGTTAGCCTCCCCACTCTTATCCTGATTGAACTTTAAGCTGAGATTCATCTCTTAGCCATAAAATGAAACTGACTAATGGGGTTCTTCTGCAGTTTAATGATGATGTATATTTACCAACGGACGAACCACATGGATCAATTGAAGCTAGCTTGAGCCGCTTCTGGTCAAAGATGTAGAAGTTGCATGTTGTTTGAGCTTTGCATAAATAAAGGCTCAGATGTTTCTTGTACTGCTGCGCGTTATCTCCCTTGTAATAAATCTCTTTTGCTTATTGGATTAGTCGGGACCCTGTTTTTGGACACCTGGTGCCAATAATAAATAAATAAATAAATCTCCTGCTTACCAATGAACTAAATGAAATCTTCCTCAAAATTTTGCCTTTTCTTTGGAGTGCAAGCCCAGTGGGTCATTATTATAACCAAACAAGTTGGACAGTATCGTTGTCGTAATAAATTGAGAGAAGGATCGACAGAAGATTCCTGCAATCATGTTATTTACGATTTAGGTAATACTAGACTGAATTTGTCACTCCTTTTTTCTTTTTCAATTTTTCCTGAAAGGCATACAAGATGCTTTGCAGTTTTGAGGGAGTTCCAGTTGCACAAGCTCAATCTTGGATAAGTTTTTCTGATGTGCAATATGGTAGGTTCTTAGTTTGATGATTTCATGCTCTAATTTCAGTAAATGTATGAATGGAAGTTTCAGAAATATGGGCAGCAATCAACTGACTAGTATGTGGGAGTTATATGAATATTTTCCTTTTCTCCACTCAATTTTTGAATGTCTTTTGGGGTCCCTCTTCATTGTTGGGCCTCTATGTCTGGAGGTTGTGTTTGAGGCTGTCCGGTTTTATGAACCGATTCTACAAGATATCGACATGCTAATTAGGGTTATATATTATACTAAACCCACACATGGCCGTCGTATTGTATCTATGATTGTCATGTGAATAAAATTTTCTATAGATTCGTGGACGTAGGCACGTTGTTGAATGACATAAATCTTGTGTCGTGTGTGATTGATTCTAATTTTACTTTACCCTTTCTTCTCTTATAATTCCTCATTCATTTCCTAACTCAAATTACTCAAAAGTTGAGGCACCAACACGCACAACTTGCTCATTCTTCTGCAAATCGGTTCTCTCCCACGCCTCTTCTGCCTTGCCCATACCCATTTACTATTAAAATACACTCCTACAAGACAGATGCATGCGGAAAAAAAAAAAAAAAACCTGAATGTTATTAATCCTTCGAGTTTTGTAGATCTCTCTGATTATTTTTTGAGCGGTCGATCAAGATAAAAAACAAGGAAAATGCTTCAGTGCCGCTTCCGTTTGACCGCATAGGATGACCGCTTGAGTTGGCATACGCGTGTAAAGTGATGTGGCAAGTGAAAAAGCTTTCCCGCGTCCATTTGCTGAAAACCCATCTCGCACGTCCATCTGCTGAAAACCCATCCCGCAACCCGTTCCTCCATCCCGCTGCCCACGTGGCCTCCATCCCGCTGCCCATGTGGCCTCCATCCCGCTGCCCACGTGGCCCACAGTAACCACTCCGACCACCACTATAACGAACTCCGACCACCACCATAATGAATTCCGGTGACGGAAGGATCCATCCATCTACAGCGCCATGTGATTCGAGAAACCCATCCAGCCATCCACCTGCCCTTGCACCCACCACGGCGATGACCACCACCTTAATCAGCCCCATCTCCGGCGACTTCTAGGTGCACACCAAAACTCCACCACCGATTGAGTCCACAAAAACTCCCCCTGACTCCACGCCGGCTGAACGTAAAGATGATTTCAAATCCAACTTTTTTCCAGTTGGGAAATCATCCAGCTCTTCGTATTATGCAGATCATCCACCAAAAATCTTTATTCTTGGCATTTACATTTATCAGCTCCTTGATCATAGAATTATTCTTGCCTTAATCTAATACATGCTAATAAACAGATTAGCATATGACTGAATGAGACTGCTTATATATGTCAGCACTAAGAAAGTTTTGATTTAGTTAGGAAGAACTTATAATTACGTACTTATATTTTGAAACTTTTGGAAAACATATGAAGCCACTACAATAAATCACAACTTTCAGTCACTTACCAACTTTCAGTCTACATCTAATCAAACTTTGCTCAATCTATGTTTGAAGACTAATTGTCATGTGCAGTTCGAGAACAAGATTTTTTTTTTTTTGAATATGTAACTTCAACGGCATATGGTTACTGAGTTTGTAAGTTAAAAAAAATAGTTTGTTAGTTCAAGTAATGCTATCATTACTTTTGACTTCTGAAACTAAGATTTTAAATAGTTTGTCATTGGTCTATGGGGTGAAACGTTTTTGTAAGAAATAGATACATTTTTTATTTAATTTAATTTCAGCTAGTGTGTTGGATTTGTAAATTTAACAATAATTTTGAGCAGAAATTATTGGCATGGCTGAACATTGTTGTATATTTTAATATAAAAAAAATTATATTCTAATTCAATTAACATGTACTACTTGTAGGTTTTCGGAGGTTGAGTTGATATGACTTCCTTAGTAGAGTTATCAGATAATGACCATGATGAAGTAATGGTTGATGATAGTCCTATTAATGATGATGGTGTCGAAGAACCCAAGGTTGGAATGACATTTTCTACTAAGGAAGAAGTCCGGTCTTACTATATAAAGTATGCTAAGCAGAAAGGATTCGGGGTGCGTAGAAGGAGTTCTAGACAAAGCAATGACGGAAAGGTTAGACGGTTTACATTAGTATGTGCGTGGCAAGGCATATTCAAGAGTCGAGCTTCCAATGTCCTCAGGCCAAGACAAACAGAGAGGGTAGGGTGCAAAGCAAGAGTTAACTCAGTTTTAAATGAGGACGGCAGATACACGTTGTCCAGTGTCATATTGGATCACACACATGTATGTAGTCCCGGGAAATTGAGACACTTTAGATGTTTCAAGAAGGTAGATGGGAGGGTGAAAAAAAGACTTGAAATAAATGATGAGGCCGGAATACGTACGTCAAAGACTTTCAAGAGTGTAGTTGTTGAAGCGGGGGGTTATGAGAATGTGCCATTTGGGGAGAAGGAATGTCGAAACTATATTGAGAAAGCACGACAACTTCGTCTCGGAGTTGGAGGCGTTGAAACTCTAATGAATTACTTCCAGGAAATGCAAAAACAAAATCCTGACTTTTATTATGCGATCAATGTGGGCCCTGACATGAGGTTAAAGAATGTCTTTTGGGCAGATGCCCGAAGTAGAGCTGCGTATCAATCATTCGGGGATGTGATCACTTTTGATACAACATACCTTACCAATGCGTATAAGATGCCTTTTGCACCATTTGTAGGTGTGAACCATCATGGTCAGTCAATCTTACTCGGGTGTGGATTGATTTCCAATGAGGATGCACATACTTTTGAGTGGTTGTTTGAGTCATGGTTGAAATGTATGAATGACCAACCACCAATTGCAATCATTACTGACCAAGATAAGGCGATGCAACTGGCAATTGCGCGTGTGTTCCCATCGTCGAGGCATCGATTTTGTTTGTGGCATATCATGAAGAAGCTTCTAGAGAAATCTAGGTCACATTCTCGATATGACGAGATCAAGAGTAATCTACACAGGTGTGTGTATGACTTGTTAAGTGAGAATGAGTTTGAACAACAATGGTGTGAAATGCTTGACACCTATGATCTACGCGATAATACTTGGTTGGGATCTCTTTATGTTGATAGGCGGTTTTGGGTGCCGGCGTACGTTAAAAACACGTTTTGGGCTGGAATGTCAACTACACAACGTAGTGAAGGTATGAATGCATTTTTTGATGACTACGTTCACTCTAGGACCACATTGAAACAATTTGTTGAGCAGTATGATTCAGCCCTTATGAGGAAGGCAGAGAATGAAGCAATCACTAACTTCAGTTCATTTAACACTGAGATTCCTTGCATCTCCCGCTATCCTATTGAAAAGCAATTTCAAAAAACATACACAATTGCCAAGTTTAAGGAAGTCCAAGAAGAATTCCGAGGGTTTTTATATTTGAGTCACTCGTATTTAGGGGGCGATGGTGCAAAATTGTCATACGTAGTCGCGGATGAGATTGAGGTTACTGATGGATTCATTAAACGTGTAAACTACAATGTGAGCGTAGAGGAAGAAGATCCCCTAAATATTACATGCTCTTGCAAATTGTTTGAGTTTAGAGGAATATTATGCAGACATGCTCTTCGTATTTAGGCACAGTTAGGCAAGATTGAAGTACCACCAAAATACATTTTGGCTCGTTGGAGGAAGGATATAAAGAGAGATTATTTGAATGTAAAAAGTAGTTATGAGGCGAGAAGCAACCCTGTGAGAAAAAGGTTTGATCGGATCCAAAATTGCTTCTATTCTCTGTGTTCAAATGCCGCAAAAACAGAGAGAAACTATGTGAAATTGATTGGTCAGCTTGAATAATTAAAGCAAAAGTACCCGGATGATGACTCATATGAAGGTACTTCCCCACCTAGTCCAGCTACGCCCATGGATGGCACAAGAGGCAAAGTTCTTAGTCCATTGGTGGTTCGGAGTAAAGGGAGACCACAAACTAAGAGAAAAACGCATCCCGTTGAGAAGACTCTCAAGAAACCGAGTACTAGAAGGAGATTGCCTACAACTGAGGTTCTATATTTCATCATTGTTTTTATTTACATGTGTACAACACTTAAAAGAAAATAGGTTGTATTTTTACAAGTTATAGAATATTAGTATTAATCTATCGTATTAATAGAGTATTTTCGGTTTATGTTGGTATGCATAGAGGAGTAGTCAGTTATCAAGAGAAGATAGGCATATGTACATTGTGTCATGGCAACAAAATAAAGTGCTTCCACAAACCCAGGTATAAAATAAAAGTCAAGTGTCTTTTATTTTTATTCCTATTTTTTTCTTTCCGTTATGTATAGAATATTAAAATTGATATTTGATAATTTTTAAAGGGATCCTGTCTATATGATCAAGGAAGCGAAGTTTGGACACATGCGCTAGAATTTTTCAGTACTCCCTCGACTACTCCTCCACCTCCAGTAGAAGCGCAAGCGCAACCTATGCGATTTAATCTATCAGATCAGGATGATCTATACGAGCCAAGATGGTGGCAGCCCTGATGGTTGTGTAATTTTTGGTATTTTTGATGAAATTTTTCAGTTTTGGGGGTTCATCTTCATCAGGTTGTATTTTTGTAAGAAACTGGAAGGTTTGAGCTTGTCTGTATGTAAGAAACTGAAAATTTTCAGTTTTGGGGGTTCATCTTCATCAAGTCGTATTTTTAATGTCAACTGAAAGTTTTGAGCTTGTCTTATGTAAGAAACTAAAATTTTTCAGTTTTCAGGTTCATCTTCATCAGGTTGTATTTATGGAATTTTGGTCTTTTACAGCTTGTATTTATGTAACTAAGTGGAAGTTGATGCATTTATGTAAGAATTTTGGTCTTTTACAGCTTGTATTTATGTAACTAAGTGGAAGTTGATGCATTTTTGCAAGAAACTGTTATGCATTTTTGTAAGAAAGTGTTATGCATTTTTATGTATACAAATAGGTTGATCCTGAGTAAGAGCTTAAAAGGTACAGGACGTTGGTAGGTTGTATACAAACAGTTCACCAAAATACACAGCTTCAACATACATGAAACATATTCAAGGTCTCTGTAAATAGAAACTGTTACACCAAATTTCAATTTAAACCTTCCACATTCATTGACAATATTCAAGGTCTCTACAAATGCAAACAGCTTTGTACAAAGGTACAAACAGCTGCCATAAAATACAAACAGCTTTCACAAAAGTACAAACAGCTGCAACAAAATACAAACAGCTGCAACAAAATACAAACAACTTTCACAAAGGTTGCAAGAGCTGCGACAAGCTACAAACAGCTGCCACAAAATACAAACAGCTCCCAAAAACAGTTTTCACAAAGCTACTTCCACACCTAGTTGCTAAGTTGTAAAACTATATTAATATTTTCCTTTCAACCAACCACAATTGGATACAAGTATCCAAAAAAAAAATAACCACGACAATGAAATTGTTAGAACGTAGGTGCCTTCTCCAGTTGCCTCTTGGGCCTCTCGGCCTCTATTTCTAGTCGATGATTCAAGGTTTGGATATCCCTTAATGCTTGGATCTTTTCAACTTCAACTTTTAATTTATCAATTGAGTGTTGTAATCGTTTGATCGTCTTTTGGCAATAAACTGGAATTTCAGGGTCATACCAACAGAAGTATCCACAAGACTTTCTAAACTGCAAAAAATAATTCATTGATTAAATTATGTCAAACAAAACTATTAACATAAATGAGATACGAGGGCGATAAGAGAATTGTTCACCATATAGTTTTGACATCCAAAAAACCGCCGCCCATCATTTTCCTCCGTATGTGCAGTTCTTTGACAAGCTTTAATTCCACAGTAACAAATTGGGTACTCAATTATTGACTTTCCTTTAGACAGATCACTAGTTCCGCTATGTGACTCAGACATTGCTGTTCATATACAAAGAGATGAGATAACTGACTGCATCCAATTGATGTGATATAATAACCACATCATCAAATCCAGGATTGAACTATTCTTTTATTTTCCCCCAAACAACATTAATGAAACATAAGACCTTCTCCAATAAATAGGCATAACAGTTCTCAGAAACAGGAACAAAAAAATTAAAAACCTCAACATTAAGTAAATAGGCATAACAGTTCATTTACTTAAAAACCTCAACATTAAAAACCTTAAAAACCTCTTTTATTTTCCCACAAACACAATAAATGAAACAGAAGACCTTATTAAGTAAATAGGCATACCAGTTCGCAAAAACAGGAAAAAAAAAATTAAAACCCTCAACATTAAGTAAATAGGCATAACAATTCATTTACTTAAAAACCTCAACATTCAAAACCTCTTTAATTAAAAAATTAAGTAAATAGGCATAACAGCTCATTTATAAGCAATAAGCAATCCTGTCTATACAATTAAAAACCTCAAACTGCATATTCCAAGTAGACAGGTCATATACAAGAGAGATACCACAACTGCAGTTCGATAAGATAAAAGATAATCATGTAATTTCAGCACCCTCAACTCTATACAAGTAGTCCAAAGGGGTAGAGTTTTGAAATTCAAAGTCTTCAGGAAGTGCATATGAAAACTCTACCTTTTGATAACCACAAGTAGAATTTTCAACCTACTCACACAGTTTAAGTCACATACATAGAATCAAAGATGTTGTACACTTAATTTTTCTTTTGATAGCAAAAATTACAAGCTGAAATACAATGCCCCATTTGGTAACAATAACTAGCTAACCTAACAACATCATGTAACTTCAGAACCAATGACCCGGACGACTCCAAGCTTAATCATACGACAAAAATGAAATTATTATCAAGAATTTTTAAGTTAACAGATTCCCACAATAATAAAAATAAACATGCCCATGGTTATAACTCTCAATATTTTTCCCAAAATTAAATTATGATAGGGACCAATCAATATACTTAAGGAACTCAGAAATCGTGCCCATGGTTCGAATGAAAATGGACGATGCATATTTCCTATCAGAAACATTGTGGATGCAATTCAAGACCTAATACTTCCAGAAAAGTCTCACAAAAAAACTACAACTAACAGTCACAACCTAATTCTACACTCAAATATTTTGAACAAACCGAAAGCCCTAAGAAGCAGAAAAACGTAAATTTAGCATCATCTATCTCTGAAGAGAATCGTTTAACTGTGAAGAGAAGATCTGTAGCATCGATGGGGATAAATTGGTGGATGTTACCATAAACAAACCAAAAATGAAGAGGGAATCGATGTTCGGCGACGGAATGCACTCCTGGAGGAGGGAAGGTCTGTCGCCGTGACGGAAGGCTCTTGGGGAGGAGGGTTTTCAGATCTGTGCTGCGAGCTCGACCTCGTGGAGGAGGAAACTGACTGGTCGACGACGGAACCACTCGATGATGCTTATTGCGACGGGATGGCCATGGGGACGGCGACCGAGGACACGGAGATGGGAGGGTGTAGGGGGAAAACCGAAAGGGTGAGATGGGAGGGTGAAAGGGTGGGAATGTTGGCTCGGGGGTTTGTCAATGTTGGTTCTTAGTCCGTTCCGTTTACCTCTTTTTTTTTTTTAATAATTAATTGCCACGTGGCATGACACGTGGCGCGCCCCGTCAAGCGGTCAGCTTGTTAGGGTCCTCGGTCTAGACCCTAAGCATTTGGTCCACCACGCTTGCCTTGGTTGATGTTGAGACTGAGTATGCCACTCCTTGCTTGGCCTTGCTTCTTGGTTCGGCTATGGAGGTTGGTGAGTGTTTTGAAGATGGTGTGTTGAGGAGGAAGATGAGGGTATTTTCGGTGAGGTGTTGGTTTGAGTGTGAGTGAAAGAAAGGCAAAGGGAGAGTGTGAGTTACGGTTGGTAGAGCCTTGGGAATGCTAGCCGGATTGATGGGACCAAGCCAAGAGCTGGAAATGGCCTTGGCGTGTGGCTACTGCAGGTTTCCCGAAATGGCAAGGGGACAAGCTGCACCTTGGTGTGCAGGTTGTCTCCCACTCCACTTTGGGCTGGCGGCAAAAGGGAGCCTCTAGGGTTTCCCGAATGGGAAAGCTATGTGAGGCTCTTGGAGGGATGTGATTTGCAGGGTATGGAAGGGGTAATGTCTATGGCTGGCTGGTTGGTGGTGTGTTTCAAGCTCAAAGTGAGCAATGGTTAGGTGAGTGTATTTCGGGTTGATGGGGTTGGTCTAGCCGAATGTTTGTGATGGAAAGTGGGGGAATGTGCTGGATATTAAGGTGTTGAGCTCAAGCTTGTAACAATGGAGAATCCGAAAGTTCAAGCTTGAGAATGGTGGATAATGCAATGTAAAGCAAAGAATGATAAGCCAATGGATGCCACGGATTGATAAGCAAAATAACACAAGATAAGCAAACAAAACAAGAAAATGATAGAATGGAACTTCCCTATTCACGAATTGCAAGGGTTGTTCCTCTCAAAGGGATTCACGTATTGCATCCTATTGAGCCCAAGTGCAAGCACCGAATTGTCCAAAGGAAACCACAAAGGTTCAGTTCTTCAAATGTTCAAAAAGTCCTTTACAAAAAAGATAAAAGTTCCTATTTATAGTGAAACCCTAAGGAGCCCTCAAGGGCTGGGATGATGTCCACGTGTCCTCCATGTTGCTTGGGTCCGGTTGCATGGTGCGGTCCTTGCATGGCCTGGCCATGGTTGCTGGATGGCTTGGCTGGTGCCGTGCATGGTCTGGGCGTGGGCATGGTGCAGGCGTGGTCTGAGCAGCAGGTGACTGTGTGGCTGTTGGGCGTGGTCTGGCTTGCATGCGGGCCATGCAGGCCACTAACCTCGCTGGGCATGCGCATGGGCCTGCGCATGCTGGCCTGGTGGGCACGGCTGGTGGTATGTGGCCAGGCAGCGTGCATGGCTTGCATGGCTGCACGTGGGGCGTGGTGGCCTGCTGGTGGCATGGCTTGGGGCATGCGCGCGGCATGGCTGTGGGCCTGCATGCGGTCTGGTCGTGCGGTTGGCAAGCCACGCACATGGCTTGGCCCGTGGCCTTGCTGGGCAAGCATGCTGGCCGTGTGCATGAGGTGGCCCGCGGTCTGGCTGGGCGAGCTGGGCAGACCCGTGTGGCTTGCTGCTTGGGTCACGGCATGGGTTAAGCTTGCTTGGGGGGGTGGTTGTGAGGGGTGTGGCCATCAAGGCCATCACACAAGCCACTTGGCCGTGGCCTTCCCTACGTGGGTCCTTGTCACAGCTGCAGCGGTCACCGTGAGGCGGCACTGTAGCGCGACCCAGAAAACAACTGCCTAGTGGCGACGGCACACTAGATTTACGAGTTAAGACACAGGAACAACCTTTTCTGAAGACCCGCCTTCAGAAAAGGTAAGACACAGGAACGCGAGGTAGAGGGCAACACCAGGAGGAAAGTCAATAGTCAGTTCAAAGAGAGATGTTATGATCCACGTTCTCTGTGGTTTTATAGAAACAACATTACAGAATCCTCCTCCGAGTGAGAGACGAGAGAGGAAGTAGAATGCTTTCGCCCGAAAGGTTGGATGCGGCCACTGAACTAAGTCGGGCAGCAGCCGTGCAGACATTCTCTTGCGCTTCGAGATGCAGTCGGTGACAATGGGCATTCAGGTTGTCCCTCTTATGCTTCGGTTTTGATCTCACTGATTTCAATTTACAAGCTTGCGAGTGATTTTTATTTTTCGGATGCTGCTTACATTTTAAAGTTACTTCTCTCAATCGATTGCCATGGAATCTCATGGGAGCCAACAGCCTATTAATCAATCACAACCTAATCACACTTTTCCTCTGACTGTAGCAAAGAAACCACTTGTATTCTACCTATCATCCGTTGTGGTTCTTTTACTAGCAATCATACTGGGTTTCTCCAAAACAAGCTTTTACAAAACACAACACCTGAAATACGCTTTCTCATCACACCCCACTTATCTTCAAACCCTTGTAGGCTTCCTTCAACCAACCCCCAAACCCCAAATAACCAATGCAATGAATCCCATTTCCCTTTCATCTAGCTGTGTGCTATGGATGGCTACTTTTCTTTCAGGTGGTGGGTACAGTTCTGAAAGTTGGTCATATATCTTGGCCCTCCATGAACACATGAAAAACCCAATATTCAAAGTAGCTATTGAGCATCATGGTGATGAAGAATCCATTGAATTCTGGGAGGGCTTGCCAAAATATACCAAGAACTTGGCCCTGGAGCTCCATCAAACAGAATGTAGGATGAATGACACCATTGTGATTTGTCACAGTGAGCCTGGGGCATGGTACCCTCCATTGTTTGAAACCTTCCCATGCCCACCAGGTGCTTATCAAAATTTCAAGTCTGTGATTGGCCGGACCATGTTTGAGACTGATAGGGTGAATGCAGACCACGTGAAGCGCTGTAATCAAATGGACTATGTTTGGGTTCCCACTGAATTTCATGTGTCTACATTTATCAAAAGCGGGGTTGATCCTTCTAAGGTGGTGAAAATCATTCAGCCTATTGATGTGAAATTCTTTGATCCCCTCAAGTATAAGCCATTAGACCTTTCCTCCCTAGGGACATTGGTCTTAGGTTCAACAACCCAGAATTTGAATTTGAAAAAGGAGTTCATATTTTTGAGTATTTTCAAGTGGGAGTACAGGAAAGGTTGGGATGTATTGTTGAAATCATACTTGAAGGAATTCTCTAGGGTTGATGGGGTTGCTTTGTACTTACTAACGAATCCATACCATTCTGATAGAGATTTTGGGAACAAGATCGTAGAGTTTGTGGAGGACACCGATATAGAAAAACCAGTAGCGGGTTGGGCTCCAGTTTATGTGATAGATACCCACATTGCTCAAATTGATTTGCCGCGACTATACAAGGCAGCTGACGCATTTATCCTTCCATCAAGAGGGGAAGGGTGGGGGAGGCCTCTTGTGGAAGCCATGGCAATGTCATTGCCTGTAATTGCAACTAATTGGTCTGGGCCGACAGAGTATTTGTCAGAGGAGAATAGCTATCCATTATCAGTGGATAGAATGAGTCAGGTCATGGAAGGACCATTCAAAGGGCATCTGTGGGCGGAACCTTCTGTTGACAGGCTTCAAGTTCTTATGAGACATGTGATGAATAATGTTGAGGATGCAAAGGACAAAGGCAGGCAGGCAAGGATGGACATGATAAGAAGGTTCTCTCCTGAAATAGTGGCAGAGATTGTTACTGATCATATAGAAAATATAATTAAGAAGATGAGTTAAAAGAGGTGCATTTCTTTAGGTTGGAGATGCCATGGTATTTATCACTTTCTTGCTTGACCATCTTTTGTTTGTCAATTGAGCTAGAATTTTGAAATCAAGATGACTCAGTTGGGCGGCCAAAGTAGTTGGTCGACAATATAGCAACCCAAAGTTTTTTCAATACGCAGCTTAGCTTAGCAATATGAAGAGTATGTACTTCAGTTGTGATTGAAGGGATCTCATCTTCTTTGAAGCTTGAGGTTCTTGATACAAATAATCTGGCTATATTATATCTCAAAATAAACATCCATCTTCTTGTTCTCTGTCCGTGCGTCTGAGGAATATGGATTAAGCAGCAGTTTATCATTTGTAGTGTTAATGCACTATTTCGTATGGAACTATGAAAACAGATTTGCAAGATATGCATAGGACCTCCATTCCATCGCAAATTGAAGGTAAATCACTGGGCCACAGGCATAATAAAATTGCATGTGGGAAAAGACGATCGATTTGACCTAGAATTGGTCAGTGATTTTCATAAGAACTGATCTGGCAGATCTTGCGTATTATTGACTTGAACAACCAATTCATATGAGATTCCAAAAGTAAACTACTACCTCGGCATTGACTTCAATGGCACAGATAAAATCATATTAATGGGCTTATGATTATATTTATTCAAACTGATAAAATGAAACTTATTCCAAAACTATGGGGTAGTAAATTATATAGTCGTTTGATTGTTATTCCAGCACAAAATCGTGTCCATGCCTGTCAAGACCGAAGAGACATTCTCACGAATAGGATTATATTGCCAAATATAGGTCCAGCGAGTGTTAGTTCATATTTCTCGATAATCATAAGAACATTACATGTCATTACAAGAAAAATAGCATTCCCATCAAAGAAAGATGAACTTTCATTCTTACAACCATTTAGGCATGCAAGCTGATAACCTGAGAATCAACTTGGGCATCTGTCATTGAACTAATTTACTTTTTAAGTAGCTCATCGGGTTAATTAAAGAACTCTGTTTGGAAGCAACAAAATGATCATTATTCCAGAGTACGATTACTGAAGATATGGAGCAAAAGCAGTCATAACTTCCTTGTAAACAGGCTTCTTAAAATCCACTGCCTGCACAGAATGGGAAAAAAAGATCATGTAAATAAACCAACCGGACCAAAATGGCAATTCCAGCTGTTTTTGAACCAGTAAAGAATAGTACGATTTTAAGGTCTACCCACAAGTTCAACTATTTGTTCCGGAGACATCCACGACCACTCGCCAAATTCAGCTTTCTCTGTCCCATCACCCAGAAGATTGATTTCTTCATCCTTCCCATTGAATTTAAGAAGAAACCTGAAAGTGTAGCAAGTTTATTAAGAAATAATAGGGGAAAAGAAGAGAATAGGTATGCCTCCCTTTGCATAGATGTAGGGTGGGAAGGGGAGAAAAGGTGGTGCATTATGTTAAGAGAGAACAGAGTAAGAGTTTGTTTAGGCAATGTTAGATTTGTAACAAATTATTAGCAATAAATAGAAAACTGCACACAAGTTGAAATCCTCTCCCTTCAAATTCCTCCAATTTGAGGAAAACAAGGAGAAAGAAGAGAAAAGAAGAGAGGAGGGGGGGGGGGGGGGGTTTGGAGTTCAAAGTTTACATATCCCTCCTTCAAATCCCAGATCATCTTTACCTCTCCAAAAATACATCCAAATAGGAGAAAGGGAAAAAATACATCCAAATAAGAAAGGGTCCCCTTCTTCTCATCTCATTCCATCCAAATGTTCCACAAGAAAAAAAGTTAATGCTACAACTGGAGTACTGATCCATGCACATGGGCACGTTGGTATTTGTAAATAAATTACTCTAAATTACTTGTCTATCCAAGTTTAACCTACATGCCCCAACCAAAACCATCTGAAATTTTGTGCCCTGGGTCGCTTATTTTAGTTCAACTGTATCCAATGTTTACCAGATGGACTGGTCATAAGTAGCCCCACACAGTACATACTGCATCTACTGTATGTCCAATTCAGGTGCTCACCACTTCTGTGCTTGGCCCTTCCAGTCTGATCCCCACTGTTGTTTAAGCTTTTCTCTGACTTCAGGTGGGAAGTCATATGTCAACCAATAAGGTACCTGCATGAGAAATCCAACTCAGGTGTGAACATATCGCTAAGGAGAGAGCACATGACATCGAATTCGAGATTCCATGACTTGAATAACTGATGCATCAAATGGAGAGCACATGACATGGCATGCCAATGCCATGTCAAAACCAAAAAAAAAAAAAAAACTTCTCTTTTTCAAGGTAAATTACTAAAACCAAATAAACCTCTCTCTCGTTTGAATTGGTCTACATGCAACCCAAACACTCAAATTCCATGTAGACATTGAATAAAACCATTCATGAACAAGATTGAATGGGTATTGATTGGCAGATTGGAGGATACTGAGCTTTGAAAAAGTGAAGTGAGGAAAGGAGAGGGCCCACAACAGATTGTAATTTGACAGAAGAAAAGGTCCAAATTCATACCTCTGCAATAATTTCTGCTGAATTAACTCCTGTTTCCTCTCTTAATTCCCTGATGACTGCAGTTCTAGGATCTTCGCCCTCATCGATACCACCCTATTGAAGTGAAATGCCAATTAAAATAAAATAACACAATAGGAATGATCTCCACATAATTTCATTACACTAAATTTAGCAAACCAGATTATACCTTCAAATCAAGCATTTACCAAAGATGAACACATCAACTTTCTCAGAGATCTCAATTAGCATACAAATAAGTCATTGCAGATGCTTGTTAACATTTTTAAACAGACTGCCATGATGATTTTATGTTAGACTTGATGAAGATGTCTTCTTAAATTGCATTTTGGTACTGGATGAGACCTCAATCAAGTACTATACAATGGTCGATGATGTCTTCAAATAAGACCACAGGATCAAGCAACATGCCAAGACTGGGGATCCCTGAATATTCTTGGACGTGTACATTGAATGTTTAGGCAAACTCATTCTAAATTTCATATCCATTTTACGACTTTTCATTTTCTGTCATCAGAACACCCTTCATTTTCAATTCCCAGATTTTTTACTTTGGTAAGTCAGATATAGTACAATAGTCGGTACCGGTATGTGAAAGACAGAAATTACCATGGACGCACATAAAGGTACAATATGACTGCCCTCAATTGTCATTCACAAGCTCCATTTTTACTCCATATACAGAGTAATATAGGAATCCGCACTATATATTTAATTTGCATTCAAATTGAAAATGCTGACTGCCATCTTAAGAACAAACTTTTCCTCTTTTCTTTTTTCCCCCTTATGAAGTTACATTCAAAGACCAAATATTAACTTTCTACATACGACAACCATCATAGCCTCAGCTTCAAATGCATGTCTACAATAAGATATGCATTTTTCAGTTCCAAACACTGTCGATGGCACCTAAAATTGGACTTTGAAATCAGCTGAGACACATGGCATGCTATTTTAACTGTAAGCCTAGTAGGATACCCACCCTCAAAAGATCACGCTTGCATTATCGTCCTTAGAATCTCTCCTTGCAGATCATTATTGTCTCACTCAAATCGTCAATACCTCCCATTCAGGGTGTTTGTGATTGAAGCCACAATGAAGGTTTCAAATAGAGCCTTTCGTTTCATGATAACATTTGGAACAAGCAATTACTTAAAAAGAATATACGTGCATCAAATACAAAAGGGTACTGGTCAATTTCTTATATTATGTTAATTTCCTAGCTTTTCGCAGCAGCCAAAAACAGCGCTTGATCAAAAGTAATCAAATTTGTTTACCCCTGTTCAAAAGTTTACCTGCGGCATTTGCCAAGCACTGGGTAAATCAAGCCTGGAAGCAGAAAATATCTGCCAAAAAAAAAGAAAAAGAATTTTACATACATACAAACATATAAATACACATACAAAAGCATAAACACAAATATCCATATATACATCATACATGTATACCTTTTTATCAGGATTGATGAGACAGACGCCAACGTTTCTCCTATAACCTTCGGGAGGAGATTCCATGGATGACGATAAAGATGAGAATTTAACGGATATAGGAGACGAACTTGGGAAGAATAGAGCAGGAAACTTGGAAGAGAGCTTCAGCAGAGGAGGAGGAGGAGGTGGAGAATGAAAGATGGCGGCGAGTCGGCACAAACCCATTTCACTCCACTTGCATCCTCTCGAAGCCCCTTATAGTGCTGATTTTACGACAAAACTATTCGCCGTTATAGATTACTTTACGTGATTAACGACCATTAGGTAGTTGGGTTGGAAATGTCAAGAAAACCAAAGTTACAATTCCTATAAAATGAAAATGTCAAAATTGTTGATGATTTTGCAATAACATTATTTGTACATCTCATGAGGGAGGTCCCATGAATCGATCCGTTAATGTTTTGTGTTTGTTAAGTATTTTATCAAAGAATAACACAAAAATAAAAATGATAGACATTCAACCCATTTTTATAATATTTTGCATAATCGTGTTTTAAATAAAGAGTATTTTTTATAAAATAACTCATAAAAAAAACATCACTTTACATAAATACCTTAATTTTAAACATGATTGTAAGATACCTTATAAAAAAAATTGTGCATATATCATTAACAAAATACGAAGACAAAAAAGAAACCCTAACATTACAATTGGAAGTAATCATTTCGTGCCTATATATGATTGGGGTTGTAATCTTCAAATAACCATTGCTAGTTTTCCTTCGGCAGAAGAATCCACATTCATCTGTCCACTTTCGGGAGTAGTCAGGACGCTGTTTCTGAACACCTGGTACCAATAAATAAATAAATAATCCACATTCATTTGTTGCTCAAGAAATGAAATTCCACAACAATGGTCATAACATTTGAAAAACAAAAGTTGGAAGGAAATATGTATACTTTGAAACCAAAATATCTGTTTACATGTACAAGCCTCGAACAATACCACACCAAACTGCACAAGAAGCTCTTCGGAGAGAATGGAGACAGACACCCCATTATTCAGAAATTTACAAAGCAAATGCAAACATTCTAATCTGAGTTCTTTATTTTTTATTTTTTCACCAGCACTCAGAGGCACATACATGTGACCACCATAACTGAACCGCGACTCTCCAATAAAGGAGTGACATATGTACCACTACACCAAAGGTCAATGGTCGGCCTTATCAGAAACACGATGAGAAATGGTTCAAATCTACCGCCTGGGTTCGTTCAAGTTCCTTCCCTCAAAAAATTCACCCAGCATTCGTTCAAGATCCTCTGCCGAGTACTTGATGTACTTTTGCGGGTTCTTTCCATTCTCAACAAGTGGCCTGCGTGACACATGAAAAACCACATGTAAACAAACAAGTATAACACAATATTAACCTTTACATTAGACATTTAACGGAAACAAAATGCATCATATTCATTTTACATAGTTTTGGCAGCAGTGCCGAGTCATTTTTAGCTCTTACAAAGAGCTTTTCTAACATGTTTTTTTATTTTTTTTTTAATTATTTTTTTATAAAGGCTTTTCTAGCATGTTAAATATGATTCTTTTAATCATTTACAGAATCACAATAGTCAGATGTATCGTTATCAATTACCGATGAACAAAGTCTTCAGCATATATCTTGTTGATTTTGCAATATAACATCATGAAATATGTCTTCTTTAGTACATGCGCACACAACCACATTCGCTTGCATGCATAGACACATGTTTGTAAGTTGCTTTAAAAATGAGAAAACACACCCAAAACGTTTTACAAAAGATCTGTAGGCCGGCAACAAGACTTCTGCAACGGCAAGCCTTAGAGACTCTCGCAACTCAGTGTCAGGAACTGCCCACTGAGATTGCTTTTGATGAAGTTCCTCAAATTGCATATTGAATGTCTTGAACCTGATAACAGAACACACTTCTCCCATTAGGTCAAAACATTGAGGACAAAAATACCACAACGTAATGTCCATAAGATGTAACTTCTCATTAACCTCTCTTTGACCAGCGCTCTTGAAACTCCACTACTATTTCCTCCATCAACACCTACTGAACTCCCAACCCCAGACGAGGCTAGGCCTTGGATGGAGAGGCACTGAAGAATCTGCAAAGGAAAAGCACCCGCATTTAGCAAGGAAAAACCCAGTTCCTTTCCAGATAAATATCTTAAATGACACAAGCACTTGAGAGGCATTAGATAAAGTTAAGAAAAGTTACATTCACAAGGGTGTTCTGATTTTCGGAAAATATATTTTGTGCATATAATTATAGAAAATCAAAGTGCATACCCAGCACTCTTTTTCTATAGCATCAAAAGCATATCTGCACCTCAAGATATGCAATACTTATTTCCCATCACTTTTAACCATCATTCTTTACAGGATTTCCAGTTTACCAGCATGTGGCTGTGGTATGCTAAATGCCAGGTTTGCATATTTTTAAAGAATTTCCACTTCTGATTGTCTGATAGCCATACACTTACTCATGTCAAGTAAAGTTGACATGGGTACGCCAGGTGAAAGGTCCATCCAGGTAAGAAGCAACACGGATAGTCCTCTCACAGTAATGTTGCTTCAAAACAGTAAACACATGCTTTTTACAAGTAATATATACACACTATTTATTTTGTTGAAGAAATAAAATAAAATAAATCAGTGGATTCAAACACTTACACACCATCCAAGCATAACAGAATTATATTGCTGCATCAGAAAATAGCATCATTTGATTTGTAAAACTTTGGTAAAGAAGGCACATTGGCATGAAGTTATTATGACACATACATTAATCCCAATATCACCTTTGCTTTTTTTAGAATTTTAGTCGTCAATCCCTGCATGTGCACCGTAGTATTCATATTGTAAACCCTAGTTATATGATAATATAATTAGTAATTATCTATTGACGGAAAACTTTGGTAAAGAAGGCATTTCCTTTGAGTCTGTAAGATATGTGAGCTACCTACAAACATTCAAGCTTTCCATGTCCAGAGACCAAGGCAACAATGAAAGCCATGGTCCTATTCTCATAAATATATATATATATATATGCAAGATGGTATCAATAAGAATCAATACATTATTAAGTGGAATGATATTAGCTTGAGTGTATGTGTACAGATATGCTTGTGTCTATTCAATCAAAGAGGAAAAAGAGGCTTTACAGCTGAATCATTAACAGAGTTACAGAACTATGTTTTAGTACATAAAATTTTTTGATAGGTTTTTAAACAATTTGATACGTTTTAGTAGATACAATGATAGAATGATTTCCCAAAACAGATCCAAGCAATATCAGCCAAAGCTCCAGATCAACAAATGATTCAGATCTTGTGGTTCAGTTCAGTAGGGCCAGTAGAACACTCATAGTTTTTGGTACCGTACCGTACCGTACCAGCCAGTACATTCCGTACCGGTCACTAGGCCGGTACAGGTATGGTACCTGTTTCGTACCGGCTGAAATATCGGCCGTACCGGCCTGTATTTCGGCCTGCGTACCAGCCTGTACCGGCCGGTATTTCGGCCCTTTATCTTTTTTTTTTTTTTTCATTTTTTTAAGCTATAATCTCATTTTTTGATCCCTAATTCATACTAGACTATTTATAATTTATATATACATATGTATTCATGTATAATTTATTCATATATAGACTATTATTTTGAAATATATTTTATATATATATTTATATATATAATTTATTTATATATCGATTATCCCGAAACGGTACCGGTACCGAAATATTTCGTTCCAGTGCCTTGACCGGACGCCATCCGGTACGGTATTCAAAACATTGAGAACACTACCTTTGCCCAACCATTCCTTTTGTATTGATTTGCATGCTGCTGCACTATCCTCCTGTGTCTTTGCACCCAATCATCCCCTAACAAATCCTTGGCCTCTGATCTGAAAACAAATGTAAACAAGCATTGTATTCACAGGCAAGAAAAGGTTGTAAAGCTCTAAAAGAACTCGAAAAAATACATATAAATGACATACCTGCGTACAGATCTGACCATATAGTGAATATTATTCATGAGAAATAAATGGGTCAAAGCAAGATCTTTATACTGCTTGGATTTTCCATCCAAATTGGTTTGAAGGGCCTGCATTATTCTCATTGTTACAGAGGCCAACTGTGAACCTGTTCCATCTTTGTTATCAAATTCTTGGAAAAGTTGCTTCAAGGTTGACTGGTAGCTGTAAAAGTTTGGTCAACATCTTCAAGTTAATCATTAGAAAACTGCAGTATTAAATCAGCAAAAGTATACTGCAAGTAGACCGCGAGTAAAGACTACTGAAAAAATAAATGAATCTCAGAAAGTAACACACATTTATATATCTTGACATATCGAACATCATAAAATAATATGTGCCAATTTAATGAGAAATATTTGACAATTCATTGATTAGTTCCAAAATTTCTAATTCAGTAACGTACAACAGATAAATACAAAGAGAAGAGAAACAGAGCTTCATGTTTTAAACATGTCATCAAAACAAATGATTTAGTGATGCCATTGAAACTCAGAGCCCTAACAAGTTTAGTTAAAATAGCATGTAACAGAACCGTTAAGCTGAAACTATAAGAAAAACGAAAAAAACATATAATGAAATAATAAAAGAAAAGAAACAAAGTAACCATTGAAGATTTTAAATCTCTGGCTTTAATAGCTCAATCATCAGCAACTAGTATATACTATCATGTATGAAACTACATTTTATCCTGATCCAAGGTTAGCTGAACTTACTCGAACAAAAACTTCACGTAGTTAATGACATAACTTGTCAAAGGATGGACAGTTCCATCCAATACAGCAGTTTTAGTTGCATCTTTTTCAACAGCTTCTTCAAAATCCCCAAAAGTCTCCTGAGCTGTCTGTGCAAGCCGTTTTGTCAAACCAAAGGCTGCTTCTCTTATTTCAGTGCAAGCTTTTCCCTTGAATTTCAACTCAATCTGCAAATAAACTCAGTTCTTAAATTGATATTGTAGCATCATCAAAATGTTACTCAGTTGAAAGGATAATTGCTAATTAGAACAAGAACCTACGAAAACCTTGAAATCTTTAAAAGAAGTGAGACATTACAGATGTCAGGAAAAAATGAGAATCAAAATTATTGAAATGTCTCCATTAAATATCATCACATACATTAAAAATATATATATAGTAAAAAATAAAAACCAAACCTTCCCTAAATTGGAGGAAAACAAAAGAGAAACTTGTGTATGGGATTTCAAAATCAAAGAACATTAAAATTGAGATCACTAAAGGATTTATATAAAGCATCAAAGAATAAATCAAGCTGAGAATGTAGCTACCCACAGAATTTCTATTCATCTCCTGCCACTCAAAATCCATTCAATTTCTTTCTTCAATTTAGAAACGTGCGATAGTTTTATACAATCACTAGTATTAACAAAAAGCAGCAGCTCAAAGAAAACATATAGGCACACTTCATTACAAGCAAATCCATTTGTATATGTTCGACATATGGAACATCAACAAGTTGGAAGGAAAGGGGTGCAGGTGGTTTAAAAAATCTTTATACTTAAACCTGACACTGCCTAAATAATCTAATTAATTTATACTAGAAACTATCCAGATGAATTCCCAAACAAAAGCAGCAGACAGTTTTAATTGGGCCATGTATACTTGGTAACCTCGTTATCCATGGTGACTACTTTTTCAAGGGAGACAAAAGACCCAGAAAGATCCCTCAAAGTTTCAGCCCACAAATCAAATTAAAATGAATACTTAGTGCATGCCTTTGTAGATGTGAAATTAACTATACCTCGGAATGAAGCTCCCGCATTATCTCATACATGTCCAAGAGTACAAATAACTTCTCAGGGGATCTCTTGCTTTTGGCAATCGCATCCCCAAAGCTAAGTAGCACCGAAACACTACTTGAAGTAACCTCAGAAAAACACTGATCAGTGAGAGAATCGAAGCCTTCGAATATTTGATCACAAACTATACGCTCTCCAGCAAAAAGCAGTTTGACCTGTTCAACCATTACCATACATTCAGAACAAGAGATGTGCAGAATATGCTCAGATTTCAGACAGATACTTACAGCAATACGCATGAAGTGAATCCAATTCCCAATTTTGGCCTCTAAGACCTCCCATTGCATCTTCTGAACATCTTCTTTGCTAAGCTTTTCAACTCCCAATTTTTGAAGGCTTTCTTCCAAAACAGAAGAGCGGGTATCCCTAAACCAAATAAAATAGTGGTATATTGTTAAACATCTTAATATGTAAACTTCAAAAAAGTTATACACAAGCACACAGATGTGTATATATGTATGTTGTTTATATACATGTACATATAAATATGTCTGCATAGCAGTTATGTATGTGGAACTTTTTCCATGAAAGAATATTCTACATCAAAACAAAACTGCAACAAAATTTGCACGAGCACACTAAACTGTAATGAGATTTGCACAAACAATATTCAAAATAGTAAATCTCTTCTCATGAAGAAAGTTTGACGAGATGACTACACAAAGACATGTAATGCATCTTACCTACCAGAGTTTGAGCTTCTTACCTGTAAATTAAGAGTAACTGCTGTTGGTGACCAGCTTGAACCATTTGCTGAGCCAAATCATGAAGCAGTGGTAGGATCCGTGGTGGTATAAGAGTTGGAGGAGTGTAAACAGCATTTTCTAAGTTACTTTTCTGGTGCTCAGAGTGGTTATTGGAAGGATTCTTGCCATTAGAGTCGCCCTGGTGCCCAGGAGATTCTGAAGATGGTCTCAATGAGTTTGGAAGGCCATCGAAAAGACGATCAGGCTCCACAGGTTTACTGAAATTTCCAAATCCCACCAAAAAAATCAGAATTAAACAACATACCTGGAGCTTATAAAGATGATTCATGACATAACCATGTTTCTTATGCCGATGGCAGCAATAGGAAATGCATAATGCATATAAAGAGAGCATATGATACTCATAAAGGCAAATCATCTTGGTAACTAGCTAGTATGGAGATGGTGAGTCAGTTGACTATCTGTTTCTACATTGCGAGGTGGCCAGGACCATGTGGGCTATTTTTTATAGGGCTTGGATTATCATGGTTCATGCCCCATAGATTGGAGGATTTTCTAGCATGCTGGAGAGGTCTCCGAGGAAATTCACAAGTTGCAGCAATCTGGAAAATGGTCCCCATATGTATGTATTGGTGTATTTGGCGTGAGCGAAATGATAGAAGCTTCAAAAACCACAAGAGAACAATGCAGGAGCTGAAAGTTTTTTTCTTTAAAACATTGTTTTCTTGGGTGGGGGCCATTGTTTGTAACGGACTAAATGTCCATGATTTTCTACTTTCAGTTGTAAACTCTAGTTAAGTACTTCTCATGTATACTCCTTGTGTACTTAGGCTTTGCCTATTATGAATAAAATTTATTGATTACTGATAAAAAAACAAAAAAAAAAAACTAGCCAGTATGGACTCCAACTCAATTGTTGCTTAATAAACTTCAAATAAACTTTTTTTTTTTTATTAATTATCTTGCCCTAGAGATGATTTATGTTAGCTGCAAGATGAAGCTGGAGCAATTGACCGTGCCACAGGGCTTAGCTTGCTTTCAAACATAAGAATTATTAATTCAATGAGCATAAATGTCACTGTCAGGGCGCAGAGCTGGCACTGTCAAATTATCTAATAGTGACATATGGGTATTTGGTGATTATAGGAGCAAAAGAATTTTTTTTTTGATAAGTAAAATAAGATTATATTATCAAAAGAGGGCCAAAGCCTGGTACAAAGTTAGAAACCACATCTAGGTATGATCAATGGATATAAGGAATTCATGTAACCCCACACCATTGAAATCAACCGCTATGGTCCAAGTACAAAGAGTTCTAAAGAAAAAAACTATCAAATCCTCCATCGATCTCTCTTTGTCCTCGAACGTCCTGTCATTGCGTTCTCGCCATAAACACCACATAATGCATATCGGGATCATCTTCCACACCGCTTTTATCTGTTGGTTTCCTCTCAGATTTTTCCAACTGGCCAAGACCCCTACCACCGTTTCCGGCATTACCCAAGCCAATTCCATTCTGCCAAGAATCTCATCCCATAGTCTTCTCGCTACCTCACAGTGTATTAAGAGATGGTTCACCGATTCACCTCCCTTCCTACACATGCAGCACCAATCTGTGATGATCACCCTGCGCTTCCTCAAATTATCAATTGTAAGAATCTTACCCAATGCTACGGTCCACACAAAGAAGACTGCTTTGGGTGGCGCCTTATGTCTCCATATCTTTCGCCATGGAAACTGAATAGGTATTTCTTGAGTAAGAGACTTATAGAATGAGCGTACCGAGAAAGTGCCTTTAGCTGAAGGTATCCACCATAAGCTATCCTGTGAATTATCCGGTTTAGTGGAATACAAAAGGCTATAGAAGGCTTCAATACTGCTCATCTCCCAATCTTGTGCCGCCCTGCTGAAGTGGATATTCCATTGAAATTGCTCCCTGATCTTTCCAGAACATCAGCTACCGAGACATCAATATCTCGTGCAACTCTGAATAATGAAGGAAAGGATTCCTTTAGAGCCACATGATCACACCAAGTGTCATACCATAACTTGATACGGGTTCCTCCTCCTAAACGTATTCGGGTATGTCGAGAAAACACCTCCCACCCTTTTCTTATATGTATCCACAAACCCACTCCATGCGCTCCTCTCACTTCTTTTGTACACCAACCCCCCCATAGATCCCCATATTTGCTCTCTATTACCGCCTTTCACAAGGCTTCAGGTTCCTTATGATATCTCCACAGCCACTTACCAAGTAATGCCCGATTGAAAGTTCTCCTATCTCTAATGCCCAAGCCCCCATTTGAGATAGGACTACATACATTTTCCCACTTAACAAGGTGAAATTTTTGTTTGGCACCCAGTCCACCCCACAAGAAATCCCTTTTAAGTTTCTCCAACCGAAGAGCAACATTTGCTGGAATAGGGAACAATGACAAAAAATAGGTAGGTAGATTAGAAAGAGTACTCTTGATTAGTGTAATCCGACCACCTTTTGACAAGTATTAATCTCTTCCATCCAGCTAACCGACGTTCCACTTTCTCGATAACTGGATCCCATAAAGAAGCCGCTCTCGAGGTCGCCCCAAGTGGAAGTCCCAGATAGGTCATGGGTAGAGATGCAATCGTGCACCCCAATATACTAGCCAACTGTCTAATATGCCTAACACATCCAACAGGCACCATCTCAGATTTCTCCAAATTAATTTTCAGACCAGAAGTTACTTCAAAACAGAGGAGAAGGGCCTTCAAAATTCGAATCTGGTTAGGATCTGCTTCGCAAAAAAGAAGAGTATCATCTGCAAACAATAAGTGAGATACATTAACAAATCCCCTACTCGGAGAGCCAACCTTGAAACCAGCAAGCAACCCATTCATGACCAAGGCAGATGACATTCGGCTCAGAGCCTCCATCACAATAACAAAGAGTAAGGGAGATAACGGATCTCCTTGTCTTAAGCCTCGTGTGCTACAAAAGAAACCAGTTGGGCTTCCGTTTATCAGTACGGAAAATTTCACCGTTGATATACACTACCTAATCCATGAACACCATCTCTCTCCAAACCCACATTTCCCCAAAAGATCAAGAAGGAACTCCCAGTTGACATGATCATACGCCTTCTCCATATCTAGCTTGCATATAATCCCTGTCTCTCCAGTTTTCAACCTACTGTCCAGGCATTCATTCGCAATAAGAACCGCGTCTAGGATTTGTCTATCGTTAACAAAAGCATTCTGAGGTTTTGAAATAAGCTTCTCCGCTACCTCACTCAAACGGTTCGCTAGCACCTTGGAGACTATCTTGTACACCCCATTTACTAAACTAATAGGCCGGAACTCCTTAATCTCCTCGGCCCCCACCTTCTTTGGAATTAGTGCAAGAAAGGTAGCATTAAGGCTTTTCTCAAACTTTCCCGCTGAGTAGAATTCCTGGAATACCTTCATGAGATCATCTTTTAAAACAGCCCAACAAGTTTGGAAAAAACCCATCGAGAAACCATCAGGACCCGGCGCCTTGTCTTTAACCATTTTTCTCACAACATCATAAACCTCCATCTCCTCAAAAGGCCTCTCCAGGCGGTCTACATCATTATGTTCAATGGAACCAAAACCAAGCCCTTCCAGTTTAGGCCGCCAACCCACTTGTTCAGTTAATAAATGCTCAAAAAAGTCAACAACATGGAGGTTTATCACTGACTCATCCTGACACTCCACTCCTCCTATTTTCAGCATCTCAATATTGTTGTATCTTCTATGTGCATTAGCTATTCTGTGGAAGAACTTGGTACTTCGGTCTCCTTCCTTCAACCATAACACTCTTGACTTCTGACGCCATGATGTCTCTTCTAAAACTACAATTCTTTCCAGATCTTCTTCCAGCCCTTTTTTTACAGCTATTTCTTCTTGGGTTAATGGCCTGTCTTCTTGAATTCTTTCCAAACCTTGGATCTCCAACTCCTTGCTTTTTTTACGCTCCCCTATATCTCCGAAAGTCTGTCTATTCCACAGCTTTAAGTCTTTCTTTAGAGCTTTCAATTTTCCCGCAAATATGAAACTAGGGGTTCCTTGTATCTGATATGAAGTCCACCATTGTCCAACCTTTTCCTCAAAGCCTTCCGCTTTCAACCACATATTTTCAAATTTGAAAGACCTACGCCTCCTTTGAACCCCTCCACAATCCAACAAAATAGGCCAATGATCCGAACTCAAACGGGGCAATCTCTTTTGCCACACATCTGGGAAATGACATTCCCATTCTGGTGAGATTAGAAATCTGTCTAGTCTAGACCATGTATGATTATTAGACCAGGTACATGTTCCCCCCACTAGTGGTAAATCCACTAAATTCAAATAAAAAATGCACTCCGAAAATTCTGTCATAGCTGGCCTCATTCTTCTGTTCCCAAAACACTCAGTTGGGAATCTGGTTACATTGAAGTCTCCACCTATACACCATGGAAGGTCCCACCAACTATGTACTCCAGCCAATTCTTCCCATAAAGATCTTCTCTCATGGTCTATGTTAGGGCCATATACACCTGCAAAAGCCCACAAAAATTCATCTGCCACACTTCTAAAAGAGCAAGCCACGGAGTACACTCCTACAAACTCCTCTATTTTCTCCACCACTCTTCTATCCCACATCACTAGAATACCCCCTGATGCAGCTTTGGCAGCCAAGTATACCCAATCTACATATGTGCAACTCCATATACTTTGCACCAAGCTTCTACTAATAAGTTTAAGCTTTGTCTCCTGTAAACACACAATATCCGCCTTCCATTCTCGCAACAAGTGTCTTATTTGTAGACGCTTACTGTCCTCGTTTAACCCGCGGACATTCCAAGATACTATTTTTGGTTTCACTTGGAATAAGCCAAACCCTTCCCTTTGGTCCTTTCCTTACTTGCACTTCCTTCCGAATTCATGGACCAATTTAATCTCCTTAGCTCTCTCTACTCTTTTGACTCAGCTTTTTTGTGTTGCTGATGGCCAATTTCAATTACTGTAAGTAGAGCCATAAACTGCTCTTCATATCCCTCACATCTCAAACCCACAAAATGTTGAATATTCTTTACCGTATTAAAGACCCAATCTGAAATTCTAGGCTGTTCTGGGCTCAAGAAATTTAAAGGGATTGGCTCACTCTCTTCTGCTTGTACTATCCCCATTTCCTCTGTTATCTGCATAGGAACCAAGCTGTTCAACTTAGTTTCCAACTCTTGAACTTCCTCTCTTTGAAAGGTGTCTTCCACGATCGATGCTTCTTCCATCCCAATGATCTCTAAACAACCTTGAGAATGCCTTAAGAACATTTCATCATCAGAGCACCCCGACACCTCATTGTCTGAACCCACCGAGAAATCAACCTCTTTAGTTGGCGGTCCAACAGACTCCAAACACGAAATGGAGTGATTGCCCGGCACCTCCACTGTCGGAGAGGTCGTCAAACCTCCCGTCGGCACTGTCTGTCCCTTTTTCGGCCGAGGAGAAACCCCTGAAAGCCTCGGCGTGGATTTTGATTTTTCTTCTGGGGATTTCCGGCCACCCCACTCCGGCGATCCATGATCGGCGAGATCCACTGTCGTCGTCAGCAGTTTCTGTCTTGCTTCCGGCGAGTCAACCTGTGCCGGCGACCGGCTCACCAGTTCTTACGGTAGAGCACGAGGCTCTGTTCTCGCTCGAGCTGCATGAGTATCAGGTCTGAGTCCCGGCTCAACTGTTGTGACCTGGGGTGTTAAGGTGATGGTTTAACAACCATTACCAAAACATCCTTGGGGTGTTAAGGTGATGGTTTAATTTCTATTTGTAATGGGGTTTCTAAAGGAACTTGGGATCAAATCAAAGCTGTTTATCTTTGCTAAGGTGGGCAAGTCTTTACGTATCATTGAGCGAAAATGGAAGCATGAGCAAGAGTTATGGGTAGAAGAAAATTCTGTTCAGTGGCTGCGTAAGACTCTGGAAGTATGCCTAAGTGGTGAGCAAAATGAAGTGTACAGCACCATTAGGGAGGGGCATAGACGTCTCCTTGCTCAGAGGTGGGCCAATATCAGAGGCCCACGGATAAAGGTAAGGGGAAGGATTTAGCAGATATGGGTTTCAAATGGAGGAAGGTCCCTAGGCTGAAAACTGGAGCAAAAGAATTAACAATACCCACGCATAAGAACCAGCCACGCAATGCAAAAGCATCAAGGAACATGAAAATACAAACCTGTAAGACAATAATAGCTTCTTGAACTCATCTTCTAGCTTTGAAATAGCCTTTGCAAGTAGATTGTTTGCATTGTTGAGCGCCCCATCATTACTTTTAAAGCCTTTTTTGCTGCTAAAAAACTGAATGTTGCCTCTTAGTTGACCGATTGCTTCTAGATAACTCTCCAAGTCCTCATGTGGCCCTCTAAGTATTTTTGTCTCTGCCTATTTATTTCCATGAAAATATATCAACAGTCATAACAATAAAAGAGTAGAACATCATAAGGGAACATTCATCCTAATCTTTTTACTTTTTGCATATGACAAAAGGAGCACACTTTACTTTTCAAAAATTTCAAACCTAATCTTTTACTTTTTGCATATGACAAAAGGAGCACACTTTACTTTTCAAAATTTTCAAACAAAGGCATCTTCCTTTTGCATAAGTCAAGAAAAGCATCAATCACTTTTGAAAATATTCAAATAAAACATGCACATGTGAAAGATGACAATCAATCATCTTTAATATTTTCAAAGTTCAACCCTTTAATCATGGCATGCACATGTGAAAGATGACAATCAATTATCTTTCAAAATTTTCAAATTTAATTTTCAAAATATTCATGCACATGTGGAAAATGTATTTTAATGCTTTATGATAAAATATTAATTTTTGAGCCTTAATCCTAATTTCGAATTTTAAAGAGATTTACAACATTATTCTATGACTTTAATGTGAACTTGCTCCCTTCTTGCTCATGCTTGGTTTCTTGATGTGCTTGACTCCATTGTGTAGATAACTTGAGCTTGAGACTCCTTTATTCTATGAATTCATTTGTTATCATCAAAATCCATGTGTAAATATATAATTACACAAAACTTGAAACCTTAGGTTTAACAATCTCCCCCTTTTTGATGATGACAAATACTTGATAGAACCTGAAGCCTGTATTAATACTTAAGCTCCCCCTGAGAATGTGCGTTAGTTTTTCAAGCAAAAAAATAAATATAATTCCAAGCATATATAACAAGTTTAACAATTTAAACAATATTAATGTTCTAGTCTAAAACTTCTCCCCCTTTTGGCATCATTAAAAAGGATCGACAGCAAGTAAATAGACTGAAGAAAACGGTGCGTTAAAATACACTGTAGATAGTTGAAAAAGAGAGCCGTCCGTGACCCGACAAGTCCTGCAAAGCCTCGAGGCCTAACTCTATGAATTTAGTGCGGTTGAAGATAGAAACAAATCGCCTGATGTTGTTGACAAACGAGATTGAAGGCTCCGAGTTTCTAAAAAAAATGTCTTTTTCACTGATCGGGAAAAAACACATTGCTCTTTGACTTGGATGATAGCTCGTCTTGTTCTTTATACTATCTCTATAAAAACAGTCTTAAAGTTCATCCAATCCGCATCAAGTTTTCTTCTTATCTCTATAACTCATCTGCATTCCTTCAACATTCTCGCTTTAAGTTTTCAATTCCTTTCTCAATGGCTCATTCTTCTACATCTCAACCTCCTGTCCTTTCTGCAGCTGCCATTGGTGCTATGTTGCAGCAAGAAAATAATAGTATGGCAAATAAGTCAGACTCCGATGCTATCTACGACTTGGTGAGTCTCGGGACTCGCTACTCATCCTCTATTGTTGCTTTTTCCCAGCGGGTTCAAGCAAAAAACCATGAGGTTGAAAAGCTTAAGGAACAAATTGTTGTACTTCAACGAATTGTTCAAGAGTCTCACACAAGGGAAGGAATCCTTCGGCAGAAGAATAAAAAGTTGAAATCTCTATTGGATTCTTCATTCCGCTTGCCAGTTCCCATGAATAGGGATGACATGATATTGTATGAAGAGAATGAGCGTCTCAAACATGAGGCTAAGAACCTCAAGTTTATGTAAAAGTATTTAAGAAAAATCTATCTATTTTTATGAACTTTGATCTGTCTTTTAAGAGATATTCATAATATGCATCATACCTATTTCTCTTCTAATCATAGATAATCTATCTTCTGGTAAAGGTTTTGTGAATATATCTGCTAACTGATCGTGTGTGTTTGTGAACTCTAGTACTATATCGCCTTTCTGCACATGATCTCGAAGAAAATGATATCTTATTTCAATATGCTTAGTTCTAGAATGTTGTATTGGGTTCTTTGAAAGATTTATAGCACTTGTATTATCACATTTGATTGGAATGTGATTATACATGAGTTTAAAATCTTCAAGTTGTTGCTTCATGTAAAGAACTTGAGCACAACAACTACCCGCAGCAACATATTCTGCCTCAGCAGTAGATAGTGCAACAGAATTTTGTTTTTTACTAAACCAGGAAACTAATGCATGACCTAAGAAGTGACATGCTCCACTAGTGCTTTTTCGATCTATTTTACAACCAGCATAATCTGCATCTGTGTAGCTGATTAGATCGAAAGATGTGTGTTTAGGGTACCATAACCCTAGGTTAATTGTACCACTAAGATATCTAAGAATGCGCTTAACTGCAATTAAATGAGATTCTTTTGGAGATGATTGAAAACGTGCACATAAACACACACTGAACATAATATCTGGTCTACTGGCTGTCAAATATAATAAGCTACCAATCATACCTCGATATACTTTCGAGTCAACTGTCTTACCGGATTCATCTTTATCAAGTTTAGTAGATGGGCTCATTGGTGTTCCAGTTTCCTTAGCACCTTCCATCCCAAACTTCTTCAGCAATTCCTTAATATATTTTGATTGATTGATGAATGTCCCACTTTTTACTTGCTTAATTTGCAATCCGAGAAAGAATGTAAGTTCTCCCATCATGCTCATTTCAAATTCATCCTGCATAGTCTTAGCAAAAACTTGACACATATTTTCATTAGTAGCACCGAATATTATATCATCAACATAAATCTGAACCAAAAGAATATCATCATTTTCGTATTTAATGAAAAGAGTTGTGTCGATTTTTCCTCTTGAAAAACCTTTTTTAATCAAGAAACCACTGAGTCTCTCGTACCACGCTCTAGGAGCTTGTTTGAGTCCATATAGTGCTTTTGTGAGTTTGAAAACATGATTTGGAGAAATATGATTTTCAAAACCTGGAGGTTGCTCAACATATACCTCTTCATTTATAAAACCATTTAAGAAAGCACTTTTAACATCCATTTGAAAAAGTTTGAAATCTTTATAACAAGCATATGCAAGTAGCATTCGAATAGCTTCTAATCTTGCGACTGGTGCATATGTCTCATCATAATCAATTCCTTCTTCTTGATTGTAACCTTGGGCTACAAGTCGAGCCTTATTTCTAGTAATGACTCCGGACTCATCTTTCTTGTTTCTAAAAACCCATTTTGTTCCAATAATAGTATGATTTTTGGGTTTAGGAACAAGTGTCCAAACATCATTTCTTTCAAATTGATTAAGCTCTTCTTGCATAGCTAGAATCCAAGATTCATCAAGAAGTGCTTCATCAATATTTTTAGGTTCAATCTGAGATAAAAAAGCAGTATGATTGCAAATATTTCTAAGAGATGATCGAGTGCTTACACCTTGTGAAGGTTCTCCCAGAATTTGTTCCACTGGATGATCTTTCACAAATTTCCACTGTTTGGTTGCATCTCGTATTAAATTTTGATGATCTTTCCTGATGTCTCCATGTTGGACTTCCTCTATTGTGTTCTCTTTGTTGAGATTGAGACTTTCTGTATTATTTATACCTCCTGTTTCTTCATCAATGGATTTCTTGGAGAGTAGAGAATTAGATTCATCAAATACTACATGCATAGATTCTTGTACAGTTAAAGTCTTTTTATTGAATACTCTATAAGCTTTACTATTTGTAGAATACCCGAGAAAAATACCTTCATCCGATTTTGCATCAAATTTGCCTAAATTATCCCTGTCATTCAAAATAAAACATTTGCATCCAAATACATGAAAGTAACCAATGTTGGGCTTTTTCTCATTCCAAAGCTCATAGGGGGTTTTATCTAATTTAGACCTTAACATAACTCTATTTATAACATAACATGCAGTACTTACCGCTTCGGCCCAAAAATAACTAGGCAAGTTGTTCTCATTAAGAATTGTTCTTGCCATCTCTTGAAGAGATCTATTTTTCCTCTCTACTACCCCATTTTGTTGAGGAGTTCGAGGAGCAGAAAAATTATGCACAAAACCATTTTCATCACAAAATGTTTCAATATTTTTATTAACAAACTCTTTTCCCCTATCACTTCGGATACTTGAAATAGTATAGCCCTTTTCATTTTGAATTCTCTTGCATAACTTGGTAAAAGCATTATGTGCCTCATCTTTATGAGCAAGAAAGATGACCCAAGTATATCTAGAGAAATCATCAACAATAACAAAAGCATAATATTTTCCTCCTAGACTTGCAACTCTATTTGGTCCAAAAAGATCCATGTGTATCAGTTGCAGTGGTCTAGTAGTGGAAATATATTTCTTGGTTTTAAAAGAAGTTTTTGTTTGTTTACCAAATTGGCATGCATCACAAATTTTGTCTTTAAGAAAATTTGCCTTTGGTAAACCTCTCACAAGATCATTTTTTGAAAGTTTGGAAATAAGTTCCATGTTGGCATGACCTAGTCTTCTATGCCATAACCAATTAGTTTCATTTTGTACTGAAAAACAAATAGCATCTTGTGAGGTAATTTCTTCAAAATCGATTGTATAAACATTATTACTTCTAAAGGCAGTAAAACAAATGTTATAATCATGATCATTCAAAATAATGCACTTATCCATTTTGAAAGTAACTGTAAATCCTTTATCACATAATTGACTTATACTCAAAAGATTATGTTTTAGACCTTCAACAAGTAGAACATCTTCAATTATGAGAGAAGATTTATTACCAATTTTACCTATTCCCACGATCTTCCCTTTCGAGTTGTCTCCAAATGTCACGTGTCCTTCTTCTTTAGATCTAAGATCAAAGAACTTAGTCTTGTCTCCCGTCATGTGTCTTGAACATCCACTATCTAAAAACCATTTGTTTTTGCTTGTAGAGGACTTCATGCATACCTATAAAAACAATTAAAATGATTTTTCTTGGTACCCAAGTTCTTTGGGTCCTTTATTTATTAGTATTAGAAGAAACAAGATTTTTAGGTACCCATATGGCCCTAATAGTCATTGTATGTTTTCTTCTAATAGGACAAGTATGATAATTATGACCATTTCTATTACAAAAATTACAAATAGCATGTGACATATATGAAAATCTTGAATGATTATAATAGTATCCTTTTTTGACAAACTTATTATGAAAAGAATTTTGAATATTAGACTTTGATGTAGAAGGATTATCAAAGAAGTTTTTATAAGGTTTGAACTTTTGTTTTGGCATATATCCCAAGCCTGCCTTGTCAAAAACACATCTTTGACTACCAAGAAGTTTTTCAAAATTTCTTTTTCCATTCGTAAAGTTTTCAACAATATTTTCTAAATCAGTTTTCTTTTTCTTCAACTCAAGATTTTCGTCTTTCAAAACAATATTTTCTTTTCTTAAAATATCAATTTCGTTTGTTAAAGAAGAATTTTTCTTTTTCAAAGCAGTATATTTGATACCCAATTTTTCAAATTCTTCATATACCTCTTCTAAAACATTTTGCAATTCTTCATATGAAGGATTTTCAATATTATCAAAATTTGTTACCTCAATATCATCTTTAGCCATAAGACAGAGATTTGCTGATTTCTTCATTGCTTGCTTCACTATCTGAGCTACTTGAATCATCATCCCATGTAGCTTTCATTGCTTTCTTGCCTTTGTTTCGATCTTTCTTTAGCAGGGGACAATCTGGCTTGATATGACCAGGCTTATTGCATTTATAACAAATTAAAGTATCATTTTTACCTGAATCTTTCTTGGAAAACTTTTTGAATGATTTCCTCGGAGGAGTTTTATTTTTCTTTAAGAATCTCTGAATTCTTCTTGTTATCATCGCAACTTCTTCATCTTTATCGTCATTTTCCTCATCTTCATCACTTTCACTTTCATGAGGAACAGCTTTAAGTGCCAAGCTCTTCTTTGGCTTTCCTTCTTCTTCTCCTCTTTTCAATGTGTACTCATGGGTGATAAGTGACCCGATGAGTTCATTCACTTCGAGCTTCTTGAGGTCTCTAGCTTCAAGAATCGCTGTCACTTTTGATTCCCAACGTTTTGGTAGAGAGTTGAGAATTTTTCTTACCATTTCCACTTTGGAATAAACTTTACCAAGAGCTGTCAAACTGTTTATGATGTTAGTAAAACGAGTGTGCATGCTAGAAATAGATTCATCATCATTCATCTTAAACATTTCATATTCATGAGTAAGAATATAAATTTTTGATTCCTTAACTTGAGAAGTTCCTTCATAAGTAACTTCCAAGTTATCCCAAATTTCTTTTGCCGTAGCACAAGTCATTACTCTATTAAACTCATTACCATTGAGAGCATTATATAATAAATTCATAGCAGTTAAATTCAAAGTATAAAGTCTATCGTCTTCACGATTAAACTCTTCTTCTTCCTTTTTGACCTTTACTCCACTCAACCACTTTTGTTGGAATATAAGGTCCATTTACAATGCATTTCCAGATCTTCTCGACCTTGAGCCTGAAGGAATATTCTCATTCTAACTTTCCAGAATGAATAATTGTCTCCACAAAAGAGTGGAGGCCGACTGCTAGATTGACCTTCACCAAATGAAGCTGCAATGTTAGCCATAAGATCTTAACTCAAAAGATAGTTAATCTTATAACAGAGCTTTAGCTCTGATACCAATTGTTGCCCAGATGACTAACACAAGAGGGGGGGTGAATTGAGTTGTATTTAAAAAAAAAATAACAATTATAAATCAAATATACAATATCAAATATAAACAAAATACGAAATAGCAATAAATATAAAGAGTAAGGGTAAGAGAGAAGCAAACTCAGTATGTTAACGAGGTTCGGCCCCACTGCCTACGTCCTCGCCTCAAGCTACCCCTTGAGGATCCCCGAATTCACTATTCAACCTCCTTCAGGTGGAGAAAAACCTATTACACCTTTGAACAACACCGCTACAAAGGATCCGTGTAGAACACCCTCTACACTTGCAATCACCTTACACGTGGTGATTCAACGATTCCCTGTGTAGAACACTTTCTACACGCACAAGGGTTGTACACACCCTTTTACTGATACAAGAATTGATAGTGGGTAGAATATCAGAAAACACTCACTCAATGAGTGAAATAAGAACAATACAGCACAACCTATATCTCTCAAAATGAAAAAGGATTAAGGCTCAATGCTTAGAGAAGAGAGAATGAAAGCTTTGAATGAGAGTTGTATGCTCTTGGTGTTGTGAATGTGAAGCTCTCAAATGATCTATTTATAGGCATATGAGACTTCATATTCAAATTTAAAAAGATTCACATGTCAAAGACATCATCATTCATTTTTCAAAAATTTCAAACCTAATCTTTTTACTTTTTGCATTGACAAAATGGAGCACACTTTACTTTTCAAAAAATTTCAAACCTAATCTTTTACTTTTTGCATATGACAAAAGGAGCACACTTTACTTTTCAAAATTTTCAAACAAAGCATCTTCCTTTTGCATAAGTCAAGAAAAGCATCAATCACTTTTGAAAATATTCAAATAAAACATGCACATGTGAAAGATGACAATCAATCATCTTTAATATTTTCAAAGTTCAACCCTTTAATCATGGCATGCACATGTGAAAGATGACAATCAATTATCTTTCAAAATTTTCAAATTTAATTTTCAAAATATTCATGCACATGTGGAAAATGTATTTTAATGCTTTATGATAAAATATTAATTTTTGAGCCTTAATCCTAATTTCGAATTTTAAAGAGATTTACAACATTATTCTATGACTTTAATGTGAACTTGCTCCCTTCTTGCTCATGCTTGGTTTCTTGATGTGCTTGACTCCATTGTGTAGATAACTTGAGCTTGAGACTCCTTTATTCTATGAATTCATTTGTTATCATCAAAATCCATGTGTAAATATATAATTACACAAAACTTGAAATCTTAGGTTTAACAATGATGTTACATGTGTCGATGTTTATGTCGAAGCCATTAGCCAGCTATCTTAAATAAAAATAATAATTATTAAAAAATAATTTTATTAATAATTACTTACTTGATTATTATATAAAAAATAAAATTAAATGTATAAACAGTAAGATTGAAGGTACAAAATAAATATTTAGCATTGAAAAAAGCTACTATACCGCCCAACAGTGATCGCTCCATTTGTTCGTTTAAGAGCACTAGTATTNTTTGTTCGTTTAAGAGCACTAGTATTGGATTATGTAAATGCAAATGTAAAATTTACATAATATTTCATGATTTTGCATTTGACAATTCCACTCAAAACTTATTCCTACATTGGATTACCTATCTATTAGCTAAAATAATAATAAAATATTATTAATTTAATATTTTTTTTTCTAATTTCTTTTTGTCATATTTTACAATTCTACTAATTATATATTAATTAATAATCAAATTATAATTAATAAAACCGAGGGAAAGAAATGAGTTTGGTAAATATAGAGTACAAATTAAGAGGGAAGAGAGAGATTGTTTCTAGAGGAAAAAAGAATTTTTTATTCATTTAGTCGAGCTACAGTTATAACCAAATATGACCATAGAATGTAATTTACTGTAGCTAAAAGCCATCTCATTTTGAACTTGCATAATCCAATGTAGCATACTTTTGAGCTCTATTAGCAAAATAGCCAAATTTATTTACGTTTGCATAATCGGATGCCAGTGCTCTAATGGAGTCTTTTTTTTATTTAGTAATTAAGAAAATAATTTCTAATGTATTGACGTATACTTTTTTTTAAATAAAATATTTAAAAATAAAAAAATAAATTTTACACTAGCGTGCATGTCGTCTGCTCTAGTCTTACTTCTGAACGACGGAGTCACGACCTTAAGGTTTTGGGCCAACAGAAATCAGCCATTTAATTGGACTTTATATGGTCCAACATCTCCTGCCTAAGCCCCTCTCAGGAGCTTCTTAACTTTAAACGCTGTAATCGATTGGCCTATCAAACGACAATACTCTGATGAAAGGGTCAAAGAGCCTGTTTGGGATTGCGGTGGAAAGTCTAAAAAGTACTTTAAAATTGTTTAAAGTACTTAAATGATAAAATTTACCTGTTTGGTAATTTTATATTAAAGTACTTTTAAATTAAAAAAAGCTAAAAAAGTACGTTTCAACAAAAGCATCAAAATGATGCTTTTTGTTAGAAGCACTTTACAAAAAGTAAGTTCTATTTTTCCGTAACATGTATATTACGAAAAAATCCTCACTATTTTACCACAACGACAACTTTTCCCCTCCTCTTCCCCCCCTCTCTCTCTCTCTCTCTCTCTCTCTCACACACACACACACACATTTCGAAAACCTTCACGCCTTCAACTTTCAGATGGAGCTGAAAATTTTTATATGGCAGTTTGTCTTCAACCTTTTTTGTTTTTTTTTTTTTTATAACACCGAATCTCAGAGAGCTAATAAATTTGAAATTTACAGACAATAACATGACTGGAGAGATTCTCGAAGAGATAGGAAATCTCATGAACCTTAGCTTGAGCGTGATTATATTACTCTTTCACTTATACATGGTTGAAGTTATTTTCATTCAATTATAATTACTGAAAAATCTATTAAACTATTTTCGTTGTTATTTTATTTATATCAAGAATATACCCTTTTGTGTCATTTCTACATCAAAAAGTACATTTTAAATTCGTTTCCAAACAAATCTAATATATTTGAAAGTGTTTTAGACATACGGATCCCAAACAGTAAATAACTTTTTAATAGTAGAGCTTATTACGTTAAGCTCTAAGTTATAAGCCTTAAGCTAAAAGCAATATTTTCTACCACAACCCCAAACATGCACCAAACACTTCACTATTCACGTTTTTATAATTTAGAAAGTCTCGTTTTTTAATTTTCATAAAATTAATATCTAAATTTTAAAAAAATACATAATTAAAGAGTTTTATCAAATTTTTGTTAGAAAATTAATGGAAAAAAAATCTCTCTGAAAACAATAAAAAAATAAAATACTGTTATTTATTTATTTCAGGAAGCAATAGTGTTTAAAAATTACTGGTGCTGTAATTATCAACAAATTATTATTTATATAAATAAAATAAAGGCCAGAAATAGAAAAAAGAAAAGTCCAAGTGGCGAAGTGACAAACGCCGCACCAAGAACGACAAATGGTGAAAATGTCGCCACGTTGCGTGCCATGAAGCCATGAGACCTTCTTTACCGTTGGCCGTTGCTTCTTCTTCTGCTTCCTTCTCTCATTATGAGCGCCTCATTGTTCTCTCGTTGCTTTCTCAATCAGATCACGACCTATCTGGCAGCCAAAGAAGTCCCAGAATCCGCCATGGCCAAAGTCTCACAAGGTATGTCGTAACTGTTATTCTCTTCTTAAATTAACCATTGATATTGATTACGATCGAGATATTGTAAATATGAGACTAGCCGGTTTTATGCTTGTAAATATGGTTCTGACTGTTGGTATGCTCTATGGGGTCTTGAAGCCAAACGTGATCAGTTGCGGGAACTGTGTTGCAAAGAAGCGTGCGAATATAGTCCCAGAAAATTCAATTCCAATGATATCATTCCTCATATTCTGCACCTGTGAGTCTCTCTCTCTCCCCCCTTCCTTCCAAACTCTAATACCCTCGTTCTTGGCACGGCATATATTAGGTTTCCATAAATCATTCTCAACCGGGACATCTATCTATTTGTTTTATTTCTCTCTATCTCTTTCTGTTTATGTGTGGTCCTCCGTCTAATTTTAAAAAAATTTCCACACTTATTTTTGCACAGTTCTCATATGAGTTCATGTCACTGATTGTTTCAGATATGGATCTTGTGCAACAGCTCGCGACTTTGAAATTTATGCTCCAGATGCTTCTTTTGAGGATCCGCTCATGTGTGCTAAAGGGTGTGTGTTGGTTTTATTTAGTCTGTATTGAGAAGAAATATGAGCTCGATGATACATACAAAACTTTACAATTGAATGGATAGTCTCTTTCAATGGATTCATCAAAATTCTTCGTAACCTTATCAAAATAGCCACAAGTTATTACTTGGTATCATTGATTAATTTGGTATTTACTTATTATGAAACACTGTTTTACATGATTTATATGGTTGAATGTTCAGGGTGAAGCAGATAAAGTCTGCATTCTATTCACTTTCCAAGGTTTGTCTTATTTCTTTGTTGGTTATCATTTTGCTTCTTGTTAAACGTCATTTTTTTGGAGGCCGAAACTTAATCTGCACGTTCTATTTGTGGAAATTTTCTGATAATTGTAGAGATTTTCATGGGGAAACTAATGAGGAATTATGAAATTGTAAAGTGTACTGTACCAATACACATTTTTGGTTGAAACATACTGTTGGTTTTGCTCTGGACTTCCATCCTTTGGTCAAAATTGGAAGTAGCCCTTTGCCCCGCTGTCATGTCTAACATATTAATGCAAAATGCAGGAATGCTAATGGCTGACATTATATACAATCATACTTGAAATGCATTGAAAGTTTACTGAAGCTGTTAGTTCGATAATATGACAATACGGCTTCATGAAACTGTTTGATATCCAAGCAGAGTAGAATTTGGGATGGTGCTCAGTGGATACCCCGATGCTTGCACATATACAAGGCCACAACTATTGTAGTAATTTTTTTTATGAAAATTGAGTGTGGAGTTTATCTGACGCATATGGAGAATATCATCATGCAACAGAATTGGCAAAAGCTAAATGTTACATAGACAAAGGAAGTTGATTCCAAATCTCGTTTTAGTTGAAGTTTAAACTGGTTGCTTGGATGCTATAGGAGTGAGATGTTCCTTAAATATTTGCTTTGAACTGAGTCTTATTGAGTTCTAGGTAGTCCATTTATTCTGCAGTATTGTCTGACAGACTTGGCTACTCTTCCCCATGATCTCCAGGTCTTTAGTGAATCAAGAATTGTTGAATATAGCATTGAAGAAAAAGTAATTTCACCAGGAAAGCAAGAGGTTTAAAACTATAATTTGCTACTCTCATCAAGTTTAAGTTTTTTTCCTTATTTTAAATATTTAGTTTGGGTTATTTCTTTTTTAATCTCTGCATTCAAATACAGATATTAATTGACAACAAGCAGCACTACAAGTTCTTGGGGAAAGACATAGATCTGATATCACTCATCAAGTTGCATGTTGTGGATGGCAAAGTTGTTCGTCATGAAGATTGGTATGCACTAAAGTTCTTTCTTTTTACTGTGTTCCATCCAATCATTAGTATATCTTGGCTTCAGAGAAGAACACTACGATACATGGAGATATTTGCTGTATTTTGAAAGCACTGTCTTTTACAACCGGTACTTTTCCCTGTTATATTAGTTTTGAAGTTATAATCACTTTACAGCAAACAAAGGATATACAATATGTTTTGAATAATGTTAGTTGAACTCTCAGAATTTGGTACCGTTAAGGAACCCATCAATTAGGGTATTTTAGTGTTATCTTTATTAGAATTAAGAGGAGTGTACTTGCTATGCAATTAAATGCAAATCAAAACTCAGTATATGGGGAATTGTATGGGAGCCACTTTTTCCTTTTATTTTCCTTTTTTTTTTTTTTTTGGCCGTGGTATGGAAGACAGTGGTTATATAATTTCCTACCAACTATTCAATTTTCAGAGCAGTTTTCCCACCCATGAAGTTGGGTTGTTTGAGAATTAGTCCACTTACTATTTTTATGTTTGGTGTATGGAACTATTTTCTTCCATCTCAATGTCTCTTAAACATTGTGTTAATATGCTTTTCTGATTTCTTAAACCAAGTACTACATGCTACCCCAACTGGGTTTTTCTAAGAAATTTCGAAAACCCATTGTTGTTGACATGTTTTTTAAATTAGGTAGTTTGGCTCTACGATTCAAAGTTGTACAAATTAACTTAGCTTAAACAAAAGCATAAATTCCTACATGAAATATACCTGTCAGAACATATATAAAACTAGAAAACATGAGTTGCAGGTCTAGGTTATATGGTATTATGTCAAGCATGATGCCAGACTGGGGAGATGACTGAAAAGATGCTTAGTGGGGCAAAGAGATACGAAGGTTCAGAGATGGACTAGAGTTACAATAGGCCTATAAATACTAACCTTTTAGTACTAACCAAAAAATGAATAAATACTAACCTTTTAGTTGATCCTAATTATATGGGGAGCACAGATAGATTTAGGAATGCTTAATCTGACCATAAACCATTTATGTAATGTATGAAATCCATATGAACAGACGAACCAAAAGAGAGTTGTATACTCAAAAGGGAATTTGCAACAAGCATAACAGATACAAATGGAAAGGAATTAATAAAGAGAGATGATATTCCAAACAGGTTGCCTACCAGAAAAATTAATGAATTTGGGGTTTGATCTGATAAGGACATAAGAATCAGAAATTGTATAGAATTCATTTTTAAATTTTTTTATCACTTAACTTTTCACATATTGAATTGTTCAAAATATGATTCACCTAGAAGAGAGGCATTTTTACCTATATTTTTTTAGTCTAATTTCTAGAATACAAGTTCAGTTCAGCGGTGGGGTTGTGTACTTCTGAACTTACTTGTGCCTGGGTTGTAGAGTCTGGTAAGTAGTGTGTTTGGCATCCATTCTCATCACATCTCAAATTATCCAACTTTTTCAGATATGTTTTTGTGTTCATATTAGCCAGATAGTGATGTGAACTTCTGAATAATATGTGAACAGGTGGAACAAGAAGCCTCTTTTGAGCAAGGAGACAGTAAAGCTGCCACTCTTTGGTCGATTTGTAGAAATGACTCGCAGGGGTTCAATGCTGGCAACTCATGCAATGATGAGGTTTGGGAAGGACCCAACCGTGTGAACGCTTGAAACCATCCATGGATTATGTTCTGCTCCTGCTTGTGCATAATTGTTCTGCCATTCATTGTGCATGCAGTATGGGCTTTGTCTAGGTAACTAATCAGGCTTTAGGCGAGTTTAGTTGAGTTTTTTCTGCTTGGCGACAGATTCCTCAGTAATTAAACAGCCAAGCCAACGATCACACGTTGACGTTGCAACGGTTTTCATTCTATTGCAGTTTGCTGCATGTAGGAACTTGTTTCCAAATAACAGACAACTATCTTTGTCTTCACACAACAAACATGTTGAAAATACAAATAACATATTTATATTTATCCACCATGACAGGAGCTTTTTGCAGTGTCCACTTTGACAGGATCGTTGGGCATGATCTGCGCCTGCTTGTATTATTAGCAAGTATTCAATAATGTAGTCTAACTTACAGAGTGATTGCGATGAATTGATTCAGAATCATAGGTGGCTACTCTTCCTAAAATTTCTTTCCCCTTTAAAAACAGTCACATCTTGAATTAAACCCACCTCTATTCTTGAATTGAGCAGTTTTAAAATTCATTGAAAAGCCAGCGAACAATCCTTTGGGCCACACCCCCTGGTAAAAAGTCAACAATTTAACTAGTTCTTTGTAAGGAAATTTCTGAGGGTGCGGTGCATGGGACCGGGGTTTGTTGGATATTGCGGAGTCTAGTCCACTTCGCTTGAGCGGCAAAAGGCCGCCGCTCGAGCAAAGTCAGGCAGATTCGAACGCTCGAAGGTTGCTTGACAGTGAGCTCGAGCGGTTGCGGGAAAGGAAGTTCGCTCGAGCGGAGGCATTAGCCGCTCGAGCGAAGTTAGGCAGAGTTGAACGCTCGATGTCTGCTCGACAGTGAGCTCGAGCCGATTGCGGAAGGGAGTTCGCTCGACACGTTGCTTGAGCGAATATCATATTTTTCCAGATCTAGGGCTTTTTCCGCCGTTAAACTATAAATATGTGTTTTCTACACTTATGGCCGTACTGTACAACACTATTGGTGAACAGTATTTCGCCCCTCCATTGTGGTGTGATTCCTCAAGCAATAAAATCCTCTGCAGCTCCCGTGGACGTAGGCAATTTGCCGAACCACGTATATCTGTGTGTTGTGTGTGATTTTTTTCTTTCATATTCCATATTTTTTCACTTTATTGTCCTCGTTTTCACAACAATTGGTATCAAGAGCCAAGGTTCGGGTCTGAGGGAAAACGATGGCTGGAGATGAAGTGAAGGTATCGGGGATCGAGAAGTTTGATGGCACGGATTTTGGTTACTGGAGGATGCAGATAGAGGACTACCTCTATGGGAAGAAACTTCATCTTCCGTTATTGGGGAAGCGACCGGAAAAGATGGATGAGGCTGATTGGAATCTGTTGGATCGACAGGTTCTGGGGGTTATTCGATTAACCCTGTCGAGATCCGTTGCACACAACGTCATCAAGGAGAAGACGACTGCGGATCTCATGACGGCTTTGTCAGGTATGTATGAAAAGCCGTCAGCGAATAACAAGGTACACTTGATGAAAAAGTTATTCAATTTAAAGATGGCGGATGGTATGTCTGTTGCACAACATCTGAATGATTTTAATACTATCACAAATCAATTGTCGTCTGTTGAAATTGAATTTGATGATGAGATACGTGCACTGATATTGTTGGCTTCATTGCCAAATAGCTGGGAAGCCATGAGAATGGCTGTTAGTAATTCTGCCGGTAAATCTAAGCTAAAATATGATGATATTCGTGATTTGATTTTGGCTGAGGAGGTGCGCAGGAAAGATTCTGGCGAGACCTCGGGTTCGAGTTCAGCACTGAATGTTGATTCTCGAGGGAGATCACAAGACAGGAACTCAAACAGAGGAAGATCAAAATCAAAGCACAGAGGCAAGAGCAAGTCAAGGCCTGGTCAGCAGGCAACTTGCTGGAATTGTGGCAAAGCTGGCCACATAAAGAAGAACTGCAAAAATCCTAAGAAGACAGAGAATGATAGTGCTAATGTTGTAACTGAAGAAGTACAGGATGCACTATTGCTTGCAGTTCATAGTCCAGTTGATGACTGGATACTGGATTCAGGGGCTTCCTTCCATACATCTTCCCACCGGGAGTTAATGCGGAATTATGTTGCAGGTGACTTTGGGAAGGTGTATCTGGCTGATGGAGAGGCTTTGAACGTGGTGGGGATGGGAGACATTGACATTGTACTCCCTAACAAGAACAAATGGACCTTGCAAAAGGTCAGACACATTCCTGAGTTGAAGAAAAACCTCATTTCTGTTGGGCAGCTCGATGAGTGTGGTCATTCAGTAGTGTTCTCAGATAGCACCTGGAAGGTCACAAAAGGGGCATTGGTACTGGCTCGGGGTAAGAAAACTGGTACACTATATATGACTACCGGTTTAATTAACACTATTGCTACTACCGTTGCAGAGAGCACAGCAGATTTGTGGCATTGTAGGCTTGGCCATATGAGTCAGAAGGGTATGAAAGAACTTCTGTCCAGAGGCAAGTTATCAAAATTGAAGACAGTTGATCTCAGTATGTGTGAGAGTTGCATTATAGGGAAACAGAAGAAGGACAGTTTCTTGAAAAGTGGCAGAACGCCAAAGACAGGAAAACTGGATCTTGTATACACAGATGTGTGGGGACCTTCTCCAGTGGCATCTCTTGGAGGTTCTCGTTACTATGTCACGTTCATTGATGAGCATAGTAAGAAGGTATAGGTTTATTTTTTGAAGCATAAATCTGATGTATTTAATGTATTCAAAACTTGGAAGGTCATGGTTGAGACAGAGACAGACTTAAAACTGAAATGTTTAAGGCCTGACAATGGTAGTGAGTACATTGATGGTGGGTTCAAGGAGTACTGTCCAGCTCAGGGTATCAGAATGGAGAAGACCATTCCTGGGACACCACAGCAAAATGGAATTGCGGAGCGTATGAACAGGACCATAAATGAGCGTGCTAGAAGCATGAGATTGCACGCCGGACTCCCACCAACTTTCTTGGCAGATGCGGTCAGCACTGCCGTCTACTTTATCAACAGGGGGCCATCTGTTCCATTAGATTGTGAATTGCCTGAGGAGGTTTGGAGCGGGAAAGAGATCAAATTTTCTCACCTTAAAACTTTTGGTTGTCTTTCTTATGTTCTTATTAATCCTGATGCTCTTAGTAAACTTGAGGCTAAGTCAAAGAAATATTATTTCATTGGCTATGGAGACGAGGCATTTGGCTATCGTTTCTGGGATGATCAGGGTCGGAAGATCATAAGAAGCAGAAATGTGATTTTTAATGAGAAGATTGTGTACAAGGACAAGTCTAATACAGTTTCTGAAGTAGCACCTCAGGAGTCCGAGTTCGTAAGATTTGATGACCTACCAGAGGTCACAGTGCAGTGTAGAGATGTGAGTGACGAGGAGAGTGGGTCCAGTGCACCCATTCCTATTATTCCGCAGTCAGTTTCAGAGCCGTCCACCTCTACAGCTGCAGTTCGCAGGTCAGTTAGGACTAGACATCCTCCACAACGTTTCTCACCAGCCTTGAACTACATTCTGTTGATAGATGGTGGAGAACCGCAGAGTTATGAAGAAACCTTGCAAGATGAAAATTCTAGCAAGTTGGAGTTGGTCATGAAAGATGAGATAGATTCCCTGCTAGGGAATCAGACATGGGAGTTGACAGAACTTCCATCAGGGAAGAAGGCATTACACAACAAGTGAGTGTACCGGGTAAAAACTGAGCATGATGGCAGTAAGAGGTACAAGGCTAGACTTGTTGTAAAAGGCTTTCAGCAGAAGCAGGGTATTGATTACTCTGAGATCTTTTCTCCTGTGGTGAAGATCACAACCATCAGGATGGTACTGTCTATGGTTGCTACTGAAGATTTATTTCTTGAGCAGTTAGATGTGAAGACAACCTTTCTTCATGGAGACCTTGAAGAAGACATCTACATGCACCAGCCTGAGGGGTTTGTAGTACAGGAAAGGAAGATTCAGTTTGCAGACTGAAGAAGAGCTTGTATGGCCTGAAGCAAGCTCCTAGATAGTGGTACAAGAAATTTGATAATTTCATGCACAGTGCAGGGTACATCAGATGTCAGGCAGATCATTGTTGCTATGTCAGGCATTTTGACAATTCTTATATTATTTTACTGTTGTATGTGGATGACATGCTTATTGCAGGGGCTAGTATTGATGAGATCAATAATCTGAAGAAGCAGATGTCAGAGCACTTTGCAATGAAGGATTTGGGAGCTGCAAAGCAAATCCTTGGCATGAGAATTGTCAGAGATAGAGTCAGAGGCACGTTGAGACTCTCACAGGCTGAGTATGTGAAAAAGGTACTCAACAGGTTCAATATGGACAAAGCCAAACCAGTTGGCACACCCTTGGGCAGTCACTTCAGACTCAGTAAGAATCAGTCACCCGAGTCAGAGGAGGAACAAGACTACATGAGTAAGGTTCCTTATGCCTCAGCTATTGGTTCACTTATGTATGCTATGGTCTGCACAAGATCGGATATTGCCCATGTAGTGGGAGTTGTGAGTAGATACATGAGTAACCCAGGAAAAGAACATTGGGAAACAGTGAAGTGGATTTTGAGGTACCTAAAAGGCTTCTCAGAAACGTGCTTGTGTTTCTCAGGAGAGAGTTTAGAGGTGCAGGGCTATGTTGATGCTGATTTAGCTGGAGACATTGATAGTAGAAAGAGTACCACGGGCTTTATTTATACTCTTGGTGGTACTGCAGTGTTATGGGATTCTAATCTACAGAAAACAGTTTCTTTGTCTACTACAGAAGCTGAGTATATTGCAGTGTCAGAGTCTACAAAGGAGATGATATGGCTACAGGCTTCTTGGAGGAATTGGGTAAGAAGAATAAAAAAGGCACTCTCTATAGTGATAGTCAAGAGCGCCATATTCCTTGCCAAGAATTCAGCATTTCATTCCAAGACAAAGCATATTCAGATCAGGTATCACTTCATACGATCATTGTTAGATGACGGACAATTGTTACTTGAGAAAATTTGTGGAAGCAAGAACTCTGCTAATATGTTGACTAAGGGTGTTACACTTGAGAAACTGAAGTTGTGCGCAACTTCAGTTGGTCTTCTAGCATGAAGACAAGGGCAGTGAGTTGCAGAGGTGGAGGACATCACATTTGTGGAAGAGGACGATGCAGCGAGTGTACCAGTCTCCAAGTGGGAGAATTGTTGGGTATTGTGGAGTTTGGTCCACTTCGCTCGAGCGGCGGCCTTTTGCCGCTCGAGGGCCGCTGCTCGAGCAAAGTCAGGCAGATTCGAACGCTCGAAAGTTGCTCGACAGTGAGCTCAAGCGGTTGCGGGAAAGAAAGTTCGCTCGAGCGGAGGCATTAGCCGCTCGAGCAAAGTCAGGCAGAGTTGAACGCTCGATGTCCACTCGACAGTGAGCTCGAGCCGATTGCGGAAGGGAGTTCGCTCGAAACGTCACTCTAGCGAATATCATATTTTTTCAGATCTAGGGCTTTTTCTGCCGTTTAACTATAAATATGTATTTTCTACATTTATGGCCGTACTGTACAACACTGTTGGTGAACAGTATTTCGCCCCTCTATTGTAGTGTGATTCCTCAAGCAATAAAATCCTCTGCAACTCCCGTGGACGTAGGCAATTTGCCGAACCACGTATATCTGTGTGTCGTGTGTGATTTTTCTCTTTCATATTCCATATTTTTTCACTTTATTGTCATCGTTTTCACAACATGGTTTACTCTGTAGGGATGGATCCAAAGGATCTTGCCTTGGAGAGGTTCCCCGACATTAAAAAATGAATAAAAATCATTGAAGCATATCTTATATATCCTGAGACCAGCTGCATAACATACAACTTTGTCAAAGTGGGAACTATGAAAACTATGAAATCCTGTTTCGTTGCATTTTGAAAGCAGTTTTTGTTAATCAATCTACAGAGGCTCGGCCAATAATAGTGACTTATAAGCTACTACCAAAATATAGCTCATAATGAAAGGTATGTAGGAAATAAAACTAAGAGAGAGAGAGAGAAATTTATCAAAACCAGAAAAAGAATTAAAGCTGGTAACTAAGTGTAAGCCATTTTTCTAAACCAATGCGGAAATATAGGTATAGCAAGAAAATCTAAATAAACCAAAAATGAGAGAATGCATGAAAAAATATTAAAGGGAATCAATTGGGTTCCTAGCACAAAAACTGGTCCAGGGGACAGAATTGAATGCACTTTCGCATATAAAACTAATAATGATTCTGTGTCATTATGAAGGATTATTAGAATAATTGGTAAATGGTAATGTTTTAATGGATCGAAGGTGGTGATATGCAAACGATTTCCTCTTCATTTTTTGGATCTTCATAAAAAAATATACAATTTGATGCTTATTGATAACTCATGGCAACAAAAGTGGCATTTACAACGCAGCAAGGATTCTGATCAGAATCCTGGGAATTTCGTTGAGATATTTGACATTCTTTTATTTGGAAGCAAATAGTTCAAGTAAATATACATTTTTATATTCTGATTCTCACAGAACTTAAACGTCAGGTCAACTTCCATGGCCACATCCACAGAGTTTGGTGGTCCATGGCTCCATGGCCAGTTCCGTGATCATGGTTAATCTTATATGATTTTCGTGATTTATTTGATAGAAGAAAGATCCGGAAGTCTTTGGTTTAAACCAGTAGGAAATTTGGATGTTGATCTCAAACATTGAAAACCAATTAAGATCTTAAAATCCCAAAGCACCTAGGGTGTTAGACCATTTTCTCTTTACTTTATCAATCAATCTACTTGTGTTTATCAAATTACATGCGGAAGTGGTGCTCATGAGTACGGGATTCCATACCAGTTTTCTTCAATTATTCACTGATTATTGCGAGTTGGAGATCCAAGAAGTTCCTTTACTTTCCTGTAAAACTCACTTGTAACAGAAGGGCTTTAAAAAAGTTGGTGCCTTTATAGAGAACGGCCATTGCCTTGTTTCTTTTCCTAAAGGCTGCAAAAGCTCAAGCTGTGGAAACTTTGTCTCCATTAACGATCCTTTCGCAAGTGAAGGGGGAAAGTTACGTTGCCTTTAAAAGTATGTACATTTTGAATACTTTAAAGCATTAATGACCCCTAAAAAGAATACAATTAGTGGGATCATATGCTTTTCCAATTCTCTTTTTTCCTTTGCCCTTTTCCATTTGTAATGATCTCTAGATTATGTTCAAATGCTAGTATCTATACATACATATATATATTAACTAATAACAATACCTTCTGAAACAAATCTTCTCGACCAACGAGGCTTTGATTGTGTACTGCAATAATCTAGGTCCCTTTATTAACACTGCAGAGTGAAAAGCAAGAAACACAAAGACTGAGCACCCTAATCATACGTACCCTCCTTTTTAAACTCTTATGAATAGTGTTGGTAATGGTTTATCTGCAGAAGTGAGTATCAACTGGTGGCATAGTTCCGGGGAGGTCCATTGGGCAGTAGGGGAGATTTGGCACCAGATAAATCCATTGGCAGAAACCTTCTTTTTATCAGTATAGCATGTACATAGGGAGATAAACCAAGCGGCAGACTGGTTGGCAAGACAAGGAGCATATATACGACAATACGAAGGAATTTTTGGAGGATCAGAGCATCCTTAAAGAGATTTAAGGCATATTTAGAATAGATAAAGCAGGCATACTAGTTTTACATTGTAAATGATCTGGGTTACAAGAATTTTAGGCATTCAATTATCACGTTCATCATATTGATACATGGATTTCTCGATGATGGAATATTTACAAAATGTCGGCAAATGTGAAAAGTGAGATGTCCAGCCAAAAGGAAGTTACCACGTTGTGAATTTTTTCAAATTCCATTACGCATTGATAAAGGTAGAAGGTTGTAGTAGGTCTACTTCTTATTACAATATAAGGATTGTAATCTCTCTTCAACAAGAAGATAATAATATTTTGCAATCTGAAATTGATCTCATGCTCTGTCAGGATATATGGGAGACCAAAAAATCACATTAACATACTCAAGTTAACTTCTTTTCATGCCTTGCCATGTCAGGAAATTGATCTCATGCTCTGTCATCTATCTCCTGCTCGCATCCTTGTCTGTGACACTGCCCCACACGAAGCTTAGCCAGCTCTGTCTCTCTCCCACATACAGTACTAAGTGCTTTATGCATCTAACTAATCATGTTTAGCAGATACGATATGGACTTGTTGATCACGGAAGACCCAAAAGCAGTCTTATTCATGTGAGGCTTGAGAGAGATACAGAGAGAGAGGATGATTCCGTTCCACTTTGAGTCTTTGACTATTATTGGGAGTTGGAGATCCGAGGCGTCCCTTACTTTCATGTAAAATTCACTTACGATAGAAAGAGGAGCTTTAAAAAGTTGGAGGTCTTATGGAAAACAGCCATCGCCTGCTTTCTTTCCCTAAAGACTACCCAAAGCTCAAGCTGATGAAACTTTGTCTCTACACCAATCCTTTTGTGCAGTGGACATGGCCATCTCTCTCACTCTCTCTCTGAAGTTTAATGGTGTGAAAGCTTGTCTTGGGTGGTAGTGTTTGTTTCAATTCAAAAATAAACATGTTGCCTCAAAAGTACATACATTTTGACTACTTTAAAGTATAAGTTCTTAAAAGAATAAGATCAGTGGCTTCATGATCTTCAAATTCTCTTTTCCTTTCCCTTTGTTTTTTTTTTCTTTTTTTTTTTTTTTAAATTGCAGTGATTTCTAGATTACGTTCTGAGAGCATATGTCGAAATCGTCTTGAGCAAGATCTTCTTTATAATTAAAGAGCCTTTATGGCTTTATGCCATTGGGATGATCTTCTTTGTAATTAAAGAACCTTTATGGCTTTATGCCATTGGGATGAGTAAGTAGCTCAATGATAGATTTCCATAAGAATGATAACTACAGTAGTTCTAATGATATATTCTGAAACAATTTATGTTTCCGTGCAACAAACAAATCAACTGTCCCTTTTTCTGGGTCCTAGTTTACTGTTTGACTAATCCCCATCTTGGACATTGCAGAGTAGGAAACGGGCCAATTAAACAGCTAACTCTTCAAGACGGTGTTTGCATGTTCCCCCATACACTGGCACTTCTAATGGAGAAAGATAGAGCCAAAGTTTTAGTTTATAATTCTCTCTACATTTCGATCCACCTTCCTGTAAAGATTCTAGCATCGGATCAAGTCATATAATGATATACAGAGTAGCGGCTCAAGCAAGCTTGCAAAACCAGTGATTTCAGCCTTAATTTTTCTTCCAATCCACATAGTTTAATTCAGTTTCCCCCACTCACTACAACTATATTGATCAAGCACATTAATTTCAACCCTTCATGCTTTATATATTCTTCTCCCGAGAGAGAAAATGTTTTCTGTCGCCACGCACCTTCTGTTGTTTTATACGGTGCTGCTCAGTTAAGAAAAATATGGAATATGATGCATTTGGGGGGTACATTTCCAAGAAGATGCTCCTTTTTTTTTTTAAGTTTCCTCAAGTCATTGAGGATTTCATATCTGAAAAACAGCGAAACATAGACAAACAATGCAAGAAAATTAACTAAGTAAATGAACAATAATAGGCTCTCACACAGCAACGGGACGGGAGATAGTCTCTGGCCATCCAGAACAAGTGATAATCTTGGACGACATAACGCGGAAAAATTCTAAATATCATACTGTCATTTCACTTTTATTTTATTACATTACAAGGACGCGACATTTGTATATAATTCTTTTGACCTTCGAAACTTTTACTTTTTCTCCATTAGATTGAAGTGGTGAGCATTTCCTTTTTGGGTATATCTTGTGATTATCATTTCCAAGAATTTCATGTAAAAACAATTGATTTTATTTTCACCTGGTAATCTCAATAAGAGTCAGAGGTCACCATGACTACTTAAAGAGAAAAACCTCGATTAAGGTTTCAACTTTGCTTGCTATGCGAGGCCAATGGTTTCTTGTACACAGGGGAAGGTATACAACTTTAATCCGACCAAATTTCTCAAAGCTAACATCGATTTTTTTCCCTTTTTTCGCAGATTTTCCCTTCTTCTTCTTCTTCTTCTTCTTTTTTTTTTTTTGTACTTTTAAGATTATATGTTCCCTCTAAAACCACTATTTTTTTCGGTTTTTCCTATGCTTTGAGCAAGAAGAATCAATATCCATATCAAGATTAGTCTTTGTTTTCTTACATAATTTTCGTGTTAGGCCGGAGTTGGCATCATACAAGATCTTCTCATATCTTAGTAGGCTTATCGTGTCAATAATTGCAGGATTAACATGCAGAATTTGTATCATCGCGTTAAGTTCGAATTCATGTATCAAGTCGAGTTCGAATCATGACATAAGAGTCTATCTTAATCTTAATCATTTGATTAAACGAATCAGCCTTTTCAATATTAATCAGCTAATATCATGTCGAGTTGGTATCGGAAAGCCAACAAAACAATGAGTTTTGTTCCAACATACTACCAAGTTCAAAGTATAGCTAGCGTGACCATAAAGTAGGAGCTCTATCCGATGGCCATTTGTCCTGTTTTATATTGGAGGGTCCCGTGTCCTGTATATTACTGAAAAGTATGGTACTTAAAAGAATCTTGAACTTAAGAGAAGCATAAACATGTTTATTGGAGAAGATTAACTGATCTGCATCGAAAACAAATGTGCAATATTCATCAAACAATTAAGCGTACTTGAAACCACTAAAGAAGATGTTGAAAGATAGGCACTCATCTATCTGTCAAAACATCATAAGATTTAACAATGACATAAAAAAATCGACATTCTCAACCAAAGTAAAGAGAGAACAAAATAAAAGTAAAGAAAGTATGCATAAGTGAGGTGAGCAACTCATCAGGTCCCACTCTGTAATATTTCAAAAGAAAAAAGACATCAATACTCGAATGATTGTTGTACTTGTAAGTTCCTTGAATACATATTTATACTTTTGATTCTATATATGGCTGATTTCAAATTTGTGATGATGAAGTTCCTTTAGTGATTCTAAAGCAATATGGTCTGCAGATTAGATGCTTCTCTTTGTCTTTATATTGATCTTCTTCAGCGCAGACACTTTTCCAAGATGAGAATGTTAGGTCTTAATACCAACCGCATATCTTCTGAAAAAGAAAAATGAAATTCATCTCTACATCTAGGAAAAGTGATATATGCTTTTAATTAGGCTTGTGGAAGATTTTTCTATTCTCTTTATAAAGTAGCCCTACGGCCTTTACATAACAATTAAGGGTGTGTGAGTTTCTTCTTTATATTGCTTTGCTAGCTGCTCCTCAGAGAGAGAGAGAGAGAGAGAGAAATGCTTTATTACATTAGGAGCTTCTACTGCATGTATGAATAAGAACATGTGATGCAGAATTTGTAGTTGGGTTTATGACTTTTTATATATGTTCAAATTATGGAATCACTTTGTCCCATTTTCTCTCAAAACACAGGTAGGAAATGAGAGAATAAGCTATAAGAAAGAGCAAATATATGATTTATCCAGTCTCCTTTAGAACATTGTGCAATCATTGTCCAGTGCTTTCTAAATCCAATAAATTAACATTGCAGCATGGGATGTGCTGAAGTGCTTTCTGCATCACTTCCCCATAATTTATTTGTTTTGAACCAAAGAACATTCACAGAATTAATGATGGTCAGGCATTAATGAGTTTGATGGATTTGACTATATTGAGGTGAAGACATAAAAAACCTTTTTGCATTCATTGAATCATTGCCTTTCAGTTAATTACAAACAGGCCTGGCTTCTATATGCTGTTATGCAGGAGTTTCGTACCAGAAAATTAGAAATCATACTTTGTAGATTGAAAATTGAGAACATAAAAAACAGGAAGAAAGATGATAACTTAATAAACGGCTGCAATCTGAAATCATAAATCCCAAAGAAAAGGTAAAACATATTTCGCAGTGCAGCGTGCATCCTGTTACATGCAGCAATAAGAACGTCAAAAATACACCAATATACAATAGCCCTGCATGGCCAAATCCTACCACTACTAACACAGGAAAATCCTCGTGAACGGCCTGTATTTTCCCCCTTCTTTTTTATCCCTCACCAAAAGCCTGTATTACAAAAAAAAAAAAAAAAAAAAAACCAACAGCAACAACAACAACAAAAAGTATCAGCCCAGTTAGAAGATCAATCCATCCTCCTGTTACAAAATCACAACTCTTGAACTTTGAAGGTAACTTGCATATCCACAGATTCCAGAATCCCAATGACACCAACTGAATATTTTTTATCTCCATTGTCTTCTACGATCGAAATATTCAAATCTAGTGAGAGGGATGGGCTTTTCTCAACCAAGTCATCCTCAATATTGGTTTTTTGATCATTCTCAGCATGTTTTTGCTTTCTTGGGGAGGAGCAGGCCGCTCTGGACACTGAGCTGGAACTTTCACAACTGAAAATGATAATGGCGTCCTTGAGAGAGACAGTATCACCTCCGGGAAGAATTACTCTTCCACTTTTAATTGCTTGCTTGATAGCCTTTTGAGAACAGTAATCAATTTGATCTACGTCTTCCATGAAGAACACACGACGAGGATTCTCATTCACTGCTTCGCCAAATTTATCAAGATAGCTGGAACCGAGTTCATCTGATCTCGTTCTTTTGTTTTTGGATTCTGCAGTTGAATCAGCCCTCGTTGAAGAGAAACTGCTCAAACAAACCGAAACAAAGTTGCTTTGAGAGCCAAAAACAAGTTTGGCAAGCTCCCTTGCAATCTTTTCCTTGACATCATTATCAACACCTAAGAAGAACATCCAAGTTTCTTCTTTGCTTTCTGTGCCTTTCAAATTGCCTTTCCTTATGCTTTTTCCAGACCTGCACTGAAGGATAGCTGTCGCAATCTCAGGAATAATGTCTTTCTGCCAGGAAACCTTTTTCTCTAATGCATCACATAGTATCTTCAAGTTCTCAGCACTAAGCTCTCTAAACATCTGAAGGCCAACCATATCCTCCATTACCTCACTTGAAGAAGCCGAGTTAGGGCTAGAATTTGGATTCGACAAAAGGTCTGGTTTAGGGCCATTTCTCTCTGGAATGAACTCTCTCAAATTGCTTTCATAGCCTTCATCATTAGTTTCAGATATCCAAAACTGTGGTTCACTTGGAGTCTGTTTGGGTTCGAAGGTGATAGGCCAACTGAAGTGGGTCTGATGCAAGTCGGGGTTGCGCTCGTATGAAGAGACTGATGTGGAGGAAGGAGAGGGCGAAGTGAAAATGAAGGTTTTGTGAGGGATATTAGGGTGCTTATGGCCTGAACTGCAAAATGAGTTCCATTTCTTGCGGAGATCCCTGATAGTAGTAAATTCCTGCTTTAATAGAGATACAAGAGCATGTTAGAGTATAACTTTTATCGAGAAAATAGTTTTGATGGTGAAAATGAATGAATAAGACTGAAACCTGATCATTCAAAGAGTCTTTTCTGCTGTCTTCCTTCGACTGTCGGAGCCATGAAGGCAAGTTTGAGGTAGTGGAAATGGTGGCGGTCTCTTTGTTACAAAAGTCATGACTAGCAATGCTTTGAACTTCTCTGTTGAACTTGGCCATGCAATCGTTGCAGCAAGTTAGGCGCTTATCAAATCCAGTTTCAAGTAGTTGCAAAGCAGGCACTGTGTCGGATACCTTGCTCCTGACCTGAGCTTGCAAATTACTGGGAAATCAACAAACAGTTAGTTTAACAAACCCATATATAAAGAGGGAAAAAAAAAAAAAAAAAGAGAAGCGGAATGTCTTATTTTCTACACGAAATTTACCTTTCAAGATTGAGAGTTAGGCTCAAGCTGCCAACCGGGATAGTAAGAGGGTGAAGATCCCAAATAGTCTCCAGAGAAGGGTAGCCTGTTTTGCATTTCATGTAAGTCTGAAAAGTGGCAATCCCAAAGAGCCAAAATCTTCCAGTTTCACCAATTCCACACATCAATCCTTTAAGCCCCATGATTATGTGCTCCACGGGACAGTAGTACTTTCTCCTCTCTTCGCCATAAGCTGACGAAAACTCAGAAGTACATTTGAGATCACCAAGATACAAGACAACCCCAGCTCCTGTAATATAAGATTTCACTAGGCACCCAAGCTCCGTCAGCTTCTGCTCAACATCCTCCTTGGAGGAGTTCCTCAGAGAGAAGAGAGGAAGACTAATAAATTTCATATACCTTAACTCCCCGGGAACATCTCCTCTTTCAAATTTTTCCATCACTCCCCCAAACACGCCCTCAGCGCTTGCCAGACACTCTCCCACAATAACAGTGTTTCTTTTTCTTTTGTTCGAAAGTTCATTCAACACACTCATTACATCTTCACTCCTGAATTGATCCAAGGATTTACCTTGTGACACTTTGAACTGACTAAAATGTGGGGAAAGATGCATATTAGTACCTAGAACTAGAGCCTTGGTGCTTTCCATCTTGGATTGGCTACTCATGGAAGGACTTCTATTTTGAGAACAAATCTCCAAAGAAACAGCTTGTTCTACCCTATTTTTCACTTGGGTGCTCGAAAAACCAGCCTCTCTCATGACTCGACTGACACTTGGGTCATCTAAAATAGATATTATGAGCTGTTCTAACTCTATTTTTAGAGCTAAAATAGGCTGTTGCTGGTTTTCAATAGAACCACGGCGTTGGTGAGCCTGCGCCCGCTTGAAGGCTGCAACCAAGGCATTGGAGAGGGAAGGGATCAAGTAGCGAGGGCCTAGTAGAGGGCTTGCAGAGGAGGCAGGGAGGCGGTTGAGCGCAACATTGAAGCAAAGCTCTAGGGCCTTGCATTGGAGGGGGTGAGAATGGGATTGAAGGCAGGCCCTTTTCAGAAGACCAGTGGAGGATGAAAGCATGGCATTAGCAACATGGAGAGGAGTCACTTGGGCATGACCTCGGCGTTTAGCAAGGCTAACCGCTTGTTTCACTATGCTTGTTGCCTCAGCAGTTAGACCGTGCTGTATACTGCAAAGACTGGATCTCATCTTCTTAATTTTTACTGAATATGCACAGCTACAATCCTAGCTATATAAAGAAAGGACACTTGAGACTGTTAAGGGTTTTGGCTTAATGGGTTTAATTTGGATTGAGAGAAAAAAATGCTTTAAAACATTGTTGAGGGAGCTAGGCGACTAGGTGAAGGTAGCAATATAATGAGGAACTAGTTACCTGGTTTATATTTCGGTTGAGGAGACTCATGAAGAGGCTTTGTGTCAGATATTATGGGATGTGGGTTTATGCTTTTCTTGTTAGTGAGGGAAATTTTGTCCTTGTGTGCTTTGCATGTGAAAGTGGACTGCATGTGATGCAACTTTGCCTCTCTCTCTCTCTCTCTCTCTCTCTCTCTAGACGTAAAGGAATGTGGATGATTAAAAGCTGGTCTCACAATATTGTGCAGACTATAAAATATATCTTAAAGCACTGAACTTTAAACACTAGGAATGAAATAATCACTTTTGTTAAGAATAAGCTCAAAACTAGATGATGAAAAGAGAAAGAGAAAAGGTGGAAAAAGAGAAAGCAAAAAAGGGAGGGTCATCCACCAATAACCAAGACCTGAGAAAAAGATGGGAGGACTGGCTGTCTGTTTGGAGGAATAGGAAACTGTGCTTGCCATTTCTTCTCCTTCTTCTTCTTTAAATTTTTTTTTTTTCAAACCTCTGTTCTCGAAGGGGAGGAATAATGCCTTTGATGATAAATACAAACTCCAGCACAGGAAAACATCTTCCCTCTCTTCAATCCAAAAAAAAAAAAGATGGCTTTGACGTACCATATATTAGCTTTTAAATCCTGGGTTATGTTTGCCACAATATAATCTTGCATGAACAATTTGGAAATTCAATTTTATCTCAATATATGTAGGTTTATGTGTTTGCATGATCATAAATATATTTGTTTTCTACTTTAAAATCTTCTTCGAAAAAATGAATGTGAAGATGAAGAGATAATTAGGTGCGGTTTGGACACTGAGATTAAATGAGATAGTTTTAGATGAAAATTGAAAATTGAATAAAATATTATTATAATAATGTTTTTTAATAATATTATTATTTTATAATTTGAAAATTTTGAATTATTTATTATATTTTATAAGGAAATTTGAAAATTTTGTAACGATGAAATTAAACATTGTAATGATCTAGTGATTGTTCTATGGAAAAATAAAGTATATGGATTAGAATAATTATTTGTATAAGTCTCAAATATACAAGTCTTGTGCGGATTCTCTGTAAAATATATATATATATATATATATAATTGTATAAGTCTCAAATATATATATATATATATAGACTGCACCATAAAAAATGTAAAAAAAAATATTTTTATGGTGGAATCTACTTAATTTTTTTATAAATTATAAAGAATTTGCATGAGATTGTATACTTGAACATTGTAAAAATCATTATTCATATGATTAAATATCTGGAAGATAAAATTGACAAGTAGATATCAATACTAAGTAGAGCAAAACAAAATTCATAAACTGGTGGGAGAGAATACAAGGAAGATTGACTCGCACACTGAATGTGATTCGGCGTTATTGTATTGGGGTCTCATCTTTGGTTATTGTTGGGCTTCACCGTGGGCCAAAAATGACATTCTATGGGCTTGAGGCTCAGCTCGAAAAATGAAAAGGAAAACTCACGAACAAGTAGGACTGTTGGAGAGATCAGAAAGAGCATTAACGGTGTTATTTTCTTAGCAATTTAACGGGACCGTGGCAGACTGGCAATGGGTTTGGGGTCTAAAAAGGGAGATCCCATGGTTATGATTTACCTTCTTCGTTCATATAATCTTTTTAAATTTGTTTTAAAAATGAAAAAAAAAAAAAAAACTACCATGCTGCCCAATAGTTACTGCTCCATTTGACTTCTCAGTGAATTTTTTTTCACTTAATAATTAAGAATGTGATTTATAGTGTATTAATATATATTTTATATATTCTTTAAAATATTTAAAAATAATAAATAATGTGAATGAAAAAATCTACTTAAGTTTTTAAGACAAGTGATGATTTTATATAATATCATAGTATAAGCCTCGAGTTCAAATCTTGTATTTATATTTACATTTTAATATAATTTAATTAAATATTTTATGTGTGAAGAAAAAATGGCTTGTATTAACTATCAAGAATATAATACCACCTACACTCATTAATTAGTCAATATCGATATCACATGCATTAGTCCTTTTAAAGTAGAGTTGGGTCTCCCTTGAAACGTTGCGCAATAAATAAATTCACGTCCCCAAGGTATAATTTCAAAAGAACCCTACTGCCTAATCCTTACATCTTCAGTTAAAGCTTGTGTACGTTGTTCTAAAGGAACTGCTTTATATTGCATTGTTCTTACTTCTTACAGGTTTGCTGTAACTTTCATTATCTGCAGCAGAGAATTTTTTTCACTCACAAGCAATTTATTGCTCTCCTTTCCTTCTGAGCCTTGGATATATCATATGTGCCTGTCATTATGGAAAACTATACACACTTCAGGACATAAATTGTGGGAATGCATATGTTTGAGGGGAGAGAGAGAGAGAGAGAGAATTTGCGAGATCATTTTGTCTCTGGTGACCCATATTTGTTTCTTGGATCCTATCACAAATCATTTTCAGAGAACGAGATAGCTATTGATCTAACCAGAAATTAGGATGTTGTCGCAGGCTGTTGTGACAATATGGGGTCTTCTTGGTAAGACCTGCCGTCCTGCCGGAAGCCTTGTTTGTCCTCAAGTTCCAATTCTTTTATGTGCCTGAGTGAAGTGAAATGCCACTTGATTTATGATATGCACTATACTTCCTCCATATTTTCTCTTCCTTTACTTTTGGTTGAGCTTTCTTCCATGTTTTTTGAAGATTTTGATTTTCTTTCAACATTCTGACTGCTAATTTTTCAGATTTGACACCACACAACACCCCCCCCCCAACCAAGTTTCGAGTTACTCATTCAATGGTCTGTATCGTCACACGCTGACATCCAGTACTTGCATGCATGAGATAATATCAAATGTGCATGGTGTTCGACATTATTTCAGAACCTCCCCTGCATAGTTTTCCGCTTTGACATTATTTCAGAACCTCCCATCATGTGCATAGCATCATTGATGATGAGTATAGTAATATAAAGTACAAATTTTAAATAAACAAATCTCTTCTAAACGTTTTATAAAAAGGTAAGTACTATTTATAAAAAATAATTTTTTAATATAGAATTTATTCTTTTTTATAAAGATTTATGTAAAACTTATCCATTTAAAATTTATATAAATTATTTTCTCATACCTGAATGAATAGTGATTTATACTTAAAGAGGACAAATGTCAATTTTCAGTTCTCTCTCTAATAATACCACCAGCTTCTTAAAATAAAATAAAATAAAAGGCATCGGATGATTCGGATTATAGGGATACGAAAGGTTCTATAGTTCAATAATGAAGGAGACGTATTACTTGCTTCCCGAGTAGCTAAGCCTATCATGCAACGAGAGGAGAAACAGGCTGTGTGGGAGACAGCTTGGAAACTAGCAGCCTAACCTGAATCAGACTTTCTCCATTTCATCAACCTACTTTATACCAATTTCTGCGGTGGAGCTCTCTCCAAGTTATCATGCTTGAAAGAATAGCTGTCCCTGTGCCTGTTTACAATTTGTCAGAACTTTGAAAATCTCTACCTAAGATTTTATCATTTCATCGCTCAGATTTTCATTTAATGTAAGCATGTCCCTGTACAGTAATTAAGTACATCACACTTATATCCTCCTCGCACTTGTCGTTTACGTTATATCACATCAATAAATATAATTAAAATTGATAAAATTTAAAGAAAAAAATTAGCATTTGCTCGAAGAGATGAGCTGCATGTGAATCTGTGATCATTTATATGTTAGGAAAAATCGGATGAGCACTCTTTTTCCAAACATGAAGAGTTGAACCCATGGCCTCCCTTTCCCATGGCAGCTAACAATCTCATAGCTTTAGCTACTTTGAGAGACAATTAGCATGAATACATGATATACCGCATCAAAAAGAAAAGTGAAAAGTAATATATATTGTCAGCTTTTAAGCTAGAAATATACATAGAAAAGTGATGCATTAAAATTAAGCTAGCTAAGACATTATTACCGTCTCTTCTCTACCTCCTCAATCTCACCATGATCAACAGATGAACATAATAATGCAGAGGAAGAAAGAGAAGAAGAAAGAGAAACAGCAGAAAAATAAGAAGTTGAATCAGAAGATGATGAAGTAGTTGTTGCAGCAAGACCAACAAGCAGATCCACAAATGCTCCGACTATAAATCCATGATTCTTCTTCCCGTTCATCTTCAAATACCACCACAGCAACTCCTCCAAGCAATCCCAGTCTTTCACCCCATGAGATTCCACCATCTCCTCCATTGACTTCTTGAAATCAATGTACGGATCCTCGGACTCCATTGCTAAAACTAAGCTCTCTTTGAATGGAAAGCCGCCATGATCATGATCTTTCGCCTTCTTCTCTAAGATGGAGCTCGAATCACCGGGCTCGAAAAACAGCCTCTCGGACTTCACTCCCCGCACCACCATCTCGAGCGATTCCCCGTCGAAGTACTCCTCGGACTCGGTTGAGTAGCTCACAGATTCAGAAGAATTTGTGAACCAAGACTCTGGTGTTTCCACTTCTACCCCATCCATGATGGAGTCAAAGAAAACCGAGTTCACTGTCTTGAACATGTCGTCCCCAGCTCGGAAAGAAAAGGTCTTGGGATGCTTACACGAGGCCCATTGCCATGGCTGCTGCTTTGTTTCTTTGTTCTTGAAAAGTGAAGACAGTTTCATGATCTTCTTGCCCATGTTGGATCTAGATCGAAAAAGCTTGCTGCAGGGAAGTGGGTTGGAATAATGGTTTTTGGGATTGTGAATGTATGTATCTGTGTCCTTAGGGGTTGTTGCTAATTAATGTGATCAGAGGGCTTTTCCAGTGCCATATTTAAGGGAGAGGTGAAAGGAAGTGATCAAGGAAGATGGAGAAAGTGGTCGTATACCGGCCAGAATTTCAGCCTTTCCTGTGTGTCTTCCAATTGTTGGTTTGAAGAATTTAATGTTATTTAATGCAGCCTCACGCCAACTGCAAATCAAGCCTCCTTTTTGTCAACAGGAAATTTTTACGTACAATTTCAAAAACTATAAAAATAATAAATAAATAAAACTATTTCATAAGTAAAACGTTACAATTATTTTAAATATTTGTTTATATTGATCCAACGTGCAATTCATTATTAATTATATCCAACAATTAATTTGTATCTTCCACGAAAGTACGTAATTAAGTTGCTCAATTGATTATATATATAAAAAAAAAATATTTACAGTCGTGAGTACGTAAATACTGTTTAATTTTTTAAAAAAATAAATAAATAAAAAACTTACATAAAAAATAATAATAATTTATTAATAATATACCTCACTCATTTTTAAATATATATACTGCACGATATTTGCACACTTCAAAACTATACATAACAATATTCTATACATATATATGCATATATATATATATATATATTATATGACATGTGCGATGTCTCAATTATTTGTAGCTTTCAAATTTCGATTCAGCTCATGGGTTATGATATTGCTTTATGTTTTGGTTTGCTTCTAACGATCGACAGTTATGGATTTCGGTATATACAACAAGAAAAATCCTTCAAAAAAAAACAAAAAATATTCATATTGTTATTAATGTATACTGATTAATATATATATAAATATATATCACTAGCTACCTAATCGAATAAAACAATGGACCGACTCCATGATTCCTTCATTGATTAAATTATTACCTTCTACATACAATATTAGTTCTTGTCCATACCGGCTTAATTCTCAATATTAGTTCTGGTATTGAGATTTGAGAAATGCTATAATCATAATAAAATTTTATAAAAATAAATTCACCAAACACCAAATATTAAAGAGAAAGCAAAAGATCGAGCCCAATAAATATAAAAAATAAAAAATAAAACCCAGCGTTAATTACAAGGTGATTTGTTGAAACGAGAGAGATAGGTTAATCAATTAATAGGAATTTAAAAAAAAAAAATGCATGAACAGTACTACTGACAAATAATGATTTTGTTTTAATTTAATCGATAAAAGTAACAAAATGTCTTGTAGTAAAGATATCATTATAAAATAAATTAATGATATTGGTCCATCATGAAATTAATATTTATTTCACATGCTGGCATGTGGTCACTATATATATATATATTGGTAATTATAAAAGAAATTGAAACGTGACATGAATTGGCGGTTTTCCAAGCTGATCATATTGCAAAGAAAGGGAAAAAAAAAAAAATTATAAAAGAGACAGTAGTCGTAAAGAGGCAAAGTTCATGTGAGTGATTTAAAAGGGACGGTTGAATTACGTATATACTTTTGTGCATGTATCCTTGCCCTATCATTTATTCATTTATGAGGAGGGAAGATTTGAGACCCTATCGATAGATAGGCCTCTCAGTCATTTGGTACTTTTTGTTTTTTTTTTTAACAGTTGTTTGGTACTTGTTTCCAGGTACCCTATCTACTATCCGCGTGCGTTTTTTTCACTACTCTACTGTATAATAGGAAACCCATTATATATAATATTTGGAGTAATGTACATCAAATTTTACAAGGAAAATGTAAGTGGAAACTCTCAATCTTAATCTTACCGTTCAATTTTATCCATCATGTATTTTAATTTTTTTAATTTACTTTTTTATTTAATAATAAAAAAATGATTATTAATAAAATTGTGTATTTTGTTAATGATTAAAGATGTTAACAAATATTTATAAAAAAAAATAATAATCCTTACCTTTATGCTAGCTGCACGCTCAATAGTAAGTGTTGGGTGACCCGCTAGCACCATCCATTTTACAATACATAAGTTTTGTGCACTATTTAAAAAAAAAAATAGAGTTTATTAAAAAATAAGTTTTCATATGAGTCTCATATTTTTTTTTTTTTTTTATAAAATAGAGTGTACGATATTTGCACATTTTAAATTTACAAATATTATTTCTCTAATATTTATAGTTTGTATAAATATTGAATAATTCTAATTACAAAAGTTTGCATAGAATATAATCATTCCATTTCAATATTGATATGCAAAAATAATAGATTGTCTTATAACTTTTAAAAAATTCTCTTGTAGGTAAATATTTTTCTCATATAAAGTGAAATGATAATCAGACAGTCACGATCTACCAATTGGATTGAGTGCTTCAAGATTTACAGTGATTCGGGTTAAACATTATAACGAATAGTTGGTGAGAAAGATGTTTATGTTCTCTACTAGTACGTATGTTTTCCACGTTTCTTTTCATGGAAATACTTTAGATATAAAGTAATTATATAAAAATAAATTCATAAATTGATGTAACTTGATATGGTATGTCAAATTGTAAAATTATTTTTATTATAAGTAGATTTAACAAATCGATGCTATGAAACCATATTAGTTAATAAATTTATTTTTATTAAAAAAATTTTTAATGTACGTAACACTTGTCTTTTTTTAAATTGTTGTACAAAAATTAAACTGATCTCATGCATCTATCGGTATCACGATAGCTGAGTGGGCTACGTACACTGCTTGTAAGCTGATTAAATCATGCAGATCGAAGCTCTTGGGAGAATGACAAAAAATGGTGGAACCCCCTCCTATAATATATCAGAGACATATCATAATGGATTATTTAGCAGTACTATTGGTAACTGACAAAGCTAGATCACATGGAAGTACCTAAATGTCGTCAGAAAACGAACGATCGAGCTGTCTGTCTGCTTGTTATGGACATGATGATGATCATCATCGATCGATCATGTACAAAACTCATCTGCACACGGTAAAAGTACTCCATGCATGCTTTAAATCCTTTAATCTCATGTTGTAAAATCATGCATCTTCTAATTATAAGATACCATTTCTTTTTCCAAAAGCATGCGCGCGCACAGTTGTTTGTTTCGTACGTACGTACGATCGACGTTCTAGCTAGCTCATGGCCTGGAAGCTTCCCATAATGATCAATTTCAAGTTTTGTCTCACATGCATGCATGCAGCATGTCATGTGGTATAACGTGTCATCCCTACAATGGAGGATAATGCAGATGCAACGATCATGATGAAGAGATTATCCTAATTGTGTTGGAATTAGTCTAGAGGATAAGATATGCATGCATGCATGTCTTAATTTCAAAATTATGGGTTCTCCATGCAGAAAATATTGGTTGTAAGTGAACTGGTTTGTCTCCTTTCTACCGATTCATTAATTCATCATTCATGCATGATTGCATGCAGGCTTAATGCATCCAATTGCATATATGGATGCACATGCTCCGTTGATGCTTCGTGATTGACGGCTCATAATTAACTATGTACGGGTTTACACAACAATATTTTTTTTAAATAATATCATTTACAGTCGTGTAGTACGTAAGTGCCGTACAATTATTTAAAAAAAAGATTTATTATGAATATTAAAAAAAAATTATGTAAGTCTCATATTTATTTATTTTTTTAAAAATAATTCACTACAAAAAAAGTGAGCTTTTATGACCAAAATTTAATAATCAAAAGGACTATTTCCTATGGTTTTAGTCGGATATAGTCTTTTTGGTCACTAAATTTTGGTCACAAAAGTCTACTTCTCTTGTAGTGATTACATGGCGCTTACATATATATTCACGACTGCAACTATTATTTCTCTATTTTTATTTTTGGCTGAGTTCAATTATAATATATGTAAGCTAACAGCCTCCACACACATACATTATCATAACTGGAAGATCATCTCGATCTCTTTCCCGGAACATCAGGCTCTTCCACCTAAACAAACAAAAAAACCGACAAGATTTATCATCAATCATGTCCTGCTGAATATTATATATATATATATACACACAAATATATATAAATTAACATGCCAATCACAAGATTATAATGGTCCATGCATGCAATTCAAGCACGATCATGGAATCATTAAATTTATCTTGGGATTATCCGGGAGATGATCAGATAATTACTTGTTTAATGCAGATTTGTTTTTAGGGTTTATTAGTCGTTTTGGATTGGTTCAAAGTACGTACATCGTGATGTTCTTAGTCAATGGTGGTGTATTGTAATCAGAGAAGCTAGCATGTGCATAGAACGAACGTAGATATATAGAAGAATCTGCATTAATGCAGAGTTCATTTCCATTTTCTTGGACCAAAAAAAGAAAAAAGGAAAAGGAATATATAAGCAGCCCTCTTTTCTATTCTCTTTTCTTTGAAAAAAAAACCTAGCTAGTAGCACCCCGGTCCACGCCCGCAAAGACAAAATGGTACTATAGCCATGTGGATTAATAAACAGCACCATTTAAATATCAAGCATATATTGCAATAATAGGGGGGATGCTACTCATTATCTCATATTATATAGTATTTTATATAGTTTATTTTTATTAAATTAATTGAATTATTTTATTCATTATCCATATAACACATATTTAATTACTATGAAAAAAATTAATAGAAATTTGATATGTAGAATGCTAAGTAGAATTATCCATTATACTAATACAGAAGTGCTAGATGCAGTCGGCACATGTAAACGGGATGCAAACGGTAGTACGGAATAAATAAAAAAAAGTTATAAAAATAATTTTTTATTCATGTGGATCCCATATTAATTCACTTTTTTCAAAATAACTGCACGCCACTTGCACAACCACGACTATAAATATCATTTCTCATACTAATATTGCCTTCATTTTGTCGAGTCGACGTCCCACATGCATGGTTGCGAAGAACACGGATCAGGAAATTAAAGATCAATATTAGATGTACGTAGGTGCAAGAATGTTAACTGTTTCGTTTGTGTTATAAAATAAGAAATACTTTGGGATCCGAATCTGCCGAAGTAATGTTTCGAATGGATTTTTGTTAATTTTTTTATTACTTCATAATTAAAGAAGTGTTTTTTTAATGATGTTGTATATTTTTTTTATTATTTTAAAAAAGTTAACTTATTCAGTGGATTTTCGAGATACATCCACCGGAGAAGTCGTAGTAGGTTCGACATCATGTCTGCGTATGAAGACAAAACATCGGTTGGAATATGTATATCAGAAATAACAATAACAATAATAATGATAATATTAAAGTCTTTATCAAAATAAATAATAATAATATTAAAGTCAGTTCTTCTGATTTCTTTTCTTTACCCCTATCATTGGGTAATTATATATTTATAAGTTTGAGAGGGAACAAGTTTGTCGGCCAGGACGTGTGGGTCCGGATAAGAAAAGTCATGAATTGCTTTGCAAAAATAATTATAACCCAAAATTATCACTTATCAGTATAACAAGGCCACAGCTACACTAACAAAGATGGATCGACAAATCCACACGTTATAACTAAATCTTGATGATACACCCAATACACCATTAATGTGAAAGCATATCATTTCAACTAACAACTAAATAGTGTCTCGGTTTTTTTTAAAAAAATAAATAACGTGGTTTTGTATAAGAAAAATAATATTTGTAATTTTAAGGTATGTAAATTTTGTAAATTATTTTTAATTTTTTTTTATCTACGTTTTGAATTTATCCAATTTTTTTCAAATTGAGGAGACACAACTTACATCTTCTAAAATTTTATAAATTTATAAGCAATATAAGTAATACAGAAGTGCTATGTACAGTCGGCGCAGAGTCGGCTAACGTGGCAATAAAAAAAAAAAAAAAGGTTAGTACAGAGCCGAAACAGGGTTACCATTTTCGGAATGAAATCTGTTTTCCCGCTTCTTGCATTGCACATGTGTGGTCTTCAGCTCCATTTCTCAAGGTCGTCTTCAAGCTCCTCTTCTGAAGATCCTCTTCCAAGCTCGTCTTCATCAGAGCAACATCGTCCAGGTGCAGAAGTATTAGAAACCGAACTCAGCAGCTCGATTATTTTCACACATGCTTCTGGAGAAGTTTCAGACCGTGGAGTTGGTGAGTTGGGTTATGCGGCTTCATGGTCTTCAAATTTTGAAGTGATCTGTGTGGGTATTTGCGTGGGTCGTCTCTCTCATGTGGCTCATCGTCGTTGTGTGGGTTATCTTCCTCTTGTGGGTCATCTTCAAGAGGTCGTAGCCACTACCATCGAGCTAGTCGTCACTGAACTGTAAAACAGTTCAGCAACTATACAATGGTAAAGAACGTATTTTGAGTTGCTCATGTTTATTGATTTCTTGGTTGTTGTTTTGTTAGGAACAATATTGACCAAATCTGTTGGTTTGGAACAAAATTGCTTTCGGGTTGAGTTAATTGCTCAGAAATATAAAGATTTTGTGCTTCTGATAAACGGAAACTCATTATTAGTTATAGTGATGGTATTAGGCTGAAAGTGACCAACAACTGAGGATGTTTATGAAGATTTTAACTTTACCAGAACTTTGTGGCTCTGGTGATTTTAATAACATGTCCCCCAGCAGATTTTATTGAAGTAACACCACGAAAGAAGATTCAATTAAAAGAAATCAATGGTCCAGATAATTTCTTTGAGAGATGTTTTCGTGTGCATGGATATTTGAAGTGGGCTTCCACTATGGAATTTTCAGAGCACTAATTCCTTTGCTGTAAGCCTACTACGCTAAATTTATAGAAGTCTAAGGAGTACTACTAATCAAGTAGTGCCAAGTTCTACTCAAGAGCTCTTTGTAGCTAACAAAATAGTTTTACCAGGTAAAATGACTTGATTGGACAGTTAATTGCATTCAATTCTATCCATTTCAATCATAATCAATAGCTTGTGATGTCACAATGGTTTGGGAGAAAAAATAGAATATTATATAGAGAAGGATATGATATTATAAGCAACATGTAAACCCTTCCCGACCAAAAGTTTTGAAGACCTAGAATTAGAGTCCTAATTTCCTTTTATAACGTGGATTTGTTTGGCAATATATCGATGCTGCATTCATTTCACAATTTATAAGCATGTTTGAGGCAAAAGATCAAATAATAGACGATGTTTATAACATTTGTTAAACGTGTAGACAATCTCATGGACATTTGCATGTGCATGAATCCATGGTCATTGCAAATCATTTAAAAAGTTGAATTTGAGCACATGGCTTTGTTGTATATATTAGTTTGCAAGAGTACGAGGGCTGTTTTCATCACTCTTCTTAAGTTTCTTTCCAATTCGAATAATCATTAAAAGATTCTTCTTCATTAAAGTTGCTTAGCAGCACATCACAAACATGTTTCAAACCTTTCACAAACAACAACAAATGGAGTGTGATGGAAAATATTTATAACTTAGAACCAAATAGTTAACTCCCAAGTGTGATTGTCTAAGCCAATGCAAATCATGAGCTTGCACATTTACTGATTGGTCCTTGATATTATTCCCAAAGATTTACCTTGGATATTGAACAATTTGTATAGGGCATTGGAAACAGGGAAGAACACCCATCTTCGCTACCAGCATCTACCTCAAATCTCCCAACCTCAATATGTTATTGTAAAGTTTATTAAACTTATTGAAATGGGTCTGCTCAATGTTTATCATCCTAATTATCATTATTATACAAATTTAGGACATCTCTCAAACTGGTACAATGAACTTGCCAAATTACATGCACGGTTATTATGGACCACAGTGTTCATGGACACCAACCTTTTTGCCATATGCAGATGGCAGCCAATATACAAGCAACATTGAGTAGGTGGTTAACTTAGTTCTTGTCTTTTAATGTATAAGTTTGGTTTTTGTGGAGTTTAATTGCTCTAATTTTTTTTATGTAGAATGCTGGCTACCCATTTCAACATGGGATGAGACCGCCGACTCTCATCGGCTCTACAAGCTCTGCAACAAGTGCAAGAGTTGTTGAAGAAACTACACAAAATCGTAAGGAAATTGAAACACCAAGTCCTTCCTCTAGAATTGATGAAGGAAGTAAAGAGGATATACCAAATTCCCGGGAAACCAACGATGGCACGACTGGGTCACCACAGTCAGTGCAATCGGATGGTGGTGATATAATAGAGGAGTCAAAGTCGGGGATGGAATTCAAATCATTTGAAGATTTACAAAGCTATTATAAGGATTATGCTAAGAAATGTGGGTTTGGCGTGATGACACAAAGGAGTGAAAGGGGAGAGGATCAAAGTATCAGATATGTCACCCTTGGATGTGCCTGCGGAGGGAAGGCTCGAAATAGGAGTTTAAATGTCGCCAACCCACGTTCGACCGGAAAGACGAACTGTAAGGCAAAGATTAATGTATTAAAAGTCGAGGGGAAGATGCAGTTAACAACAATCCATAATACACACCAAGTTAAAGCGAAGAAGTAGAAAGCACCTATCAAGGGGAAAAGTAAACAGGTTAATACAATTTCATTTGTATTGTAGACTTGTTACTTCTAGATATTGGCCAAGTGAGACGTACAAAGTTATTAGTATATAACTTAATGTGTTATTGCTTGTGTTACTTGTCTTCTTAGCTTTCAAGAGAAGACACACCAGTCCTCGACACGCGCAGAAATTTATTTGGCACATCAGAGACCCCCATCTCCACTGACAGACATGTTAGCCAGGTATATGATCAAAACTATCTTTTTTCACTTGTGGTTGAACTGTTTTTATATTTTAATTTTTTTCGAGAATGAAAGCATTGACAATGATGGATCTTGAATGTTAATATTTTAACAGCATCAGGTTGTGGCAGAAGCACACAAGCTTTTGACATTACTAGACCCACCCTATGTTACATGGAATAGAGTCAAGAAACTGTAAACATATTGGAGTTTGCTATTTTTATGATTAGTTATTAGGTTAATACAATTTCATACTAATTATTTGCAGCTTATTCATGAAACAGATCAATTTTGGGTTGGATGGATCACAATCAGAGTATGTGGATGAGACACAACGAATCCAACAATGACATTGGGAAATTTTTAAAGGTTGCCAAAATTGATGTATTGACTGTAATTTCTATGCAAATTCATGAATTCTGGTGTATTGATTGTAATTGGACAGCTTCTAAGCTGTTTTGAATGTATTGAATGTAATTGGACAGCTTCTAAGCTCCTCAAGTTGGTCTCTAGAGTTTTCATGAGTTGGCAGGGCTTGTAATGATACCTATTAAATAAGTTTTGTTGATTACTCAGAATTTCATGACCTATTCCAGCTTTAGATCAAGAATATTGTTAAGGTTATGCTTCTAGATTGTTAAGGTTTCACATTTAGCTCAATCAACAAAACTTGAGGTTGAAGACCAAGCCGTACATGGCCCCACACGGTATGTCCAGGTTCAACGTATAGATGCTAGTGGTGTTGATTGATAATGGTTGTAAGAGGGCAAGTTAGCACCATCATATTAAAAGGTTTAAGTTCTCTACTATATTGTTCAAGAGTTGGCGGTTGGTTGAAATGAGCATGTGCTCTAGAATTGAGCAATAAGGAATACTGTAAGGGAAATGAACATGTGCATAAGTCATGAGTCAAGTGATATGTGGATGTTGGATTGATCCAATGAACTTAACGGCACTCTCTTTAGCAAGTTTGGTACATCACGTTCGGTACACCACGTTCATGGTTCCTGATTGCAAGTTTCACATTTAAAGACTAAGGGCTCAGCCCTTAGTGTTAGCTGTAACATATCCAGAAACCAACATGGGTCTACTGAAATATAGATCAATTTATTCACATTTGAAAATACAACACTTCATATTCAGATGTAATGCACCATCATAATGCTCTATTTCAAATAACAACACTTCTCAATCAGATTACAATCCAACTTCAGATTACAACCACTCGCAGAATACACCAAATCATGAGACAACACTTCTGAAAGTTTGCTTCCTAGTTCAGAGTAACATCCACCATCAGAAACCACAAAATAAAATTACATCAATTTTGGGAAACATGGCTTCCCAATTCTTCTTTACATCGACCATCAGAAACCACAAAATAACTTGCCAGATCAGAGTAACTTAAACTACATATTTACAATAACTTAAGAGAAATCAATTCTGAGCTTGGTTAGACAGCAAAATGTAACATGATACAACAATGGCAACAGCCCAATACAGATGGAGTAGTGTGCGTGAACGCCTATTTTCAGCTTCTTGCTTTAAAAGCACCAAGTCCTTCTCCTAAACCTCCTCAAGTATATTGGATAACATTTTCTCAATCGCATCAGCTCTCTTCCGGAACTTAATCTCCCTCTGTTGAAAATCGTCGAGTATCCTTTTCAGCTCTTCATCCTTCCTTAATAGTTCAATTTTAATTTGGTGAAGTTCTTGCTCTATGTCCAAAGTACCATCCACCCACTTAAAGAACTTGCAAAATGGTAAGCCCTGCTCATTTTATCCAAAAGAGGCAAACTGAATTAGATATACTTATAATTAAACAGAATCTTTAGGAAATATATGCAAAGAAATGTTTTACCTCATTGTTGTACTTTGAACAGCCAAAGAAGGGACGTTCTAGATTTCTGGGAGTATTTGAGTATCTTAGTGTCACCTCAACCTCACAGAAGCATAAAGGTTGGCTTACAGTATGTTTACCAAAGGATGAGGAAGAAGTTGAGGGTGATGACATTCTAACATGAAACAATCAAATTCATTACAAACAGACAATATCATGCACATAATAACTGATTCATAACATTAAAACACATTGATAGCTAAATACTTCCTAAACAGAACAAGTAAAATCATAATACAGAGGTCACATTTAGTGGAAATCAATTCACTTGGCTCACATTTTATCAGGATGAAATCTACATAAAGACACTCTAAACAAAACGACCAAATTCATTACAAACAGACAATATAATGCACATAATAACTGATTCATAACATTAAAACACATTGATAGCTAAATACTTCCTAAACAGAACAAGTAAAATCATAATACAGAGGTCACATTTAGTGGAAATCAATTCACTTGGCTCACATTTTATCAGGATGAATTTTACATAAAGACACTCTAAACAGAACGACCAAATTCATTACAAACAGACAATATCATGCATATAATAACTGATTCATAACATTAAAACACATTGATAGCTAAATACTTCCTAAACAGAACAAGTAAAATCATAATACAGATGTCACATTTAGTGGAAATCAATTCACTTGGCTCACATTTAATCAGGATGAAATCTACATAAAGACACTCTAAACAGAACAATCAAAGTCATTACAAACAGACAATATCATGCACATAATAACTGATTCATAACATTTAAAATGATTGATAGCTAAATACTTCCTAAACAGAACAATCCAACCATTCTGGAAATTGATCTAGGAATTAACAACTCAAACAAAATAGGAAATAAAACTCAACTGCGGTTGGTCACTTTCAACTGCATTCATTCCCAATTCTTTGTAATTAATAACCTGCAGACGAAACAATAGAATAATCAGATTTTTAAACAGAAATAAATAACATAAATACAATGCATAAAAATCATTTATTGAAACACATACGCCAGGGAGGGTTACCAACCTTGAGTGGGTTCTCTTGACAATTGCCCAGTACCCAAACCCCAACTCCAAAAATTGGGTTTCTCGGGTTAGGGTTTCGGGAGTTAGGGTTTCAAGAGTTAGGGTTAGGGTTAGGGTTAGGGTTCGGGAGTTAGGGTTAGGGTTAGGGTTAGGGTTAGGGTTTCAGGAGTTAAGGTTTCGGCAGTTAGATTTAGAGTTAGGGTTTCGGGAGTAAATGTGGATTAGGGCTTCGGGAGTTAGGGTTAGGGGTTCTGCAGATTTTGAGAAAGAAACAGATTTAAAGAGATCTGACAATGGAAAACCAATCTTAACGAACCCAAACTGCAAAGAGAAACCAAGGGGCAAAATCTGCAAAAAAAATTGTGAAAATCGAAAGAGAAAACTGAGCCTTGCAAAAGACCAAACCCAGACTGCAAAGAGAAACCGAGAGGAAAAAACTCCAGACTGCAAAGAGAAACCGAGAGGAAAAAACTAGAAAAACCTTTTCTTCTATAAAGAGATTCAAGCACCCATGGTTAAATCCAGCCTTCGACAAGATAAACAATGAAATCTATAAAGAGATTCAAGCACCCATGGTTAAATCCAGCCTTCGAAAAGATAAACAAATTATAACATCGACATACTTGCTCAAATCGATCTGCAAAAGCGAAGAAGTCAAACAAATGAGAAAAAAAAAAACAAAGCCACACAGCACACGAGGAAGACAAGCTCATCGTTCGTCAGGTNGGTTTCTCTTTGCAGTCTGGTTTGGTCTTTTGCAAGGCTGGTTTTCTCTTTCGATTTTCACAATTTTTTTTGCAGATTTTGCCCCTTGGTTTCTCTTTGCAGTCTGGGTTCTTAAGATTGGTTTTCCATTGTCAGATCTCTTTAATCTGTTTCTTCCGAGAGGAAAAAACTCCAGACTGCAAAGAGAAACCGAGAGGAAAAAACTAGAAAAACCTTTTCTTCTATAAAGAGATTCAAGCGCCCATGGTTAAATCCAGCCTTCGACAAGATAAACAATGAAATCTATAAAGAGATTCAAGCACCCATGGTTAAATCCAGCCTTCGAAAAGATAAACAAATTATAACATCGACATACTTGCTCAAATCGATCTGCAAAAGCGAAGAAGTCAAACAAATGAGAAAAAAAAACAAAGCCACACAGCACACGAGGAAGACAAGCTCATCGTTCATCAGGTTCGCAGAGCTAGGGTTAGGGTTGATGGCGAATGGGAGATGAAAGGGGCGAATGAGGGGCGAACAGGAGACGAAAGGGGCAAATGGGAAAATGGGAGACGAAAGGGACTTCTGGAGTTGGACAGCAATTATGGGAGACGAAAGGGCCGAAGGAATGGAATTGAGAGGGTTCGACAATATGTACCGTTTCATTAACTTTGGCTGACATGTCGAACGCGACTACGCGGCGCTTACCCGCTGCACTTGCCATAATCATTTTCCTAAGTAATAAAATCTTTATATATATATATATATATAATCTCTTTATATGTACTGCGTTTGTAGACTCACTTGATCATTAGATGAGAGGTTAACCAAATCCAAATCAGAGAAAATTTAAAGAATAAAAGAAAATCTAAAATCGCTTTGTTAAATCCAAGGATTCATAAATTCATTTTTCCCTCCCCGTTTGTCTCTGTTTCTCTCCATCTCAATGATAGTCAGACGAATAGCAATTGCTGAGTCCATCACCAACCTTCTCTGTCGCCACCGTGTTCGTCTATTTACGACCTCCCCTCCTCAGCCACCGCATCTCTCCAACCCCACCACCAACACCGTTTCCCCAATCAATCCAGATCACCTCCTCCGAGTCTGCACCATTCTCTACCAGCAGCAGTTCTCCCCGGAGCCAAGACTCCACTCCAACCTCCGCGCCTGCCAGTCACAGTTCGACGAAGAAGGACACCTCACCCATGAGCTCTTCCTCCAAGTCTGCAACAATTTCCCCTATTCATGGCGCCCCGTTTACCGCTTCTTTCTGTACACCGACGCCAACCCACGTTTCACTCACACCTCGGTTTCCTTCAACAAGCTGATCGACGTGATTGGCAAGTCCAGGAACATTGACCTGTTCTGGGAACTTCTCCAGGAGATGGGACGGCGACGCCTCGTGAACGATAAGACTTTTAGGATTGCCCTCAAGACATTGGCGGCGGTGAGGGAACTGAAGAAGTGCGTGGGGTTTTTCCACTTGATGAATGCATGTGGGTACGAGTACAGTTTGGATACCTTGAATAAGGTGGTTGAACATTTGTGTGGAAATAGGCTTGTTGAGGAGGCTAAGTATGTTGTGTCCAAGTTGAAAGACTCGATAAGACCTAGTGGGGTTACCTACAAGGGTTTGATAAAGGGTTTCTGTGATGTGGGTGATTTGATTGAGGCTTCAAAGGTTTGGAATTTGATGGTGGATGAAGGATTTGAGCCAGATATCGATGCGGTTGAGAAAATGATGGAACGCCTTTTGAAAATTAATCGGTACGACGAGGCGATGAAGCTATTCCAGACGATGAGGACTAAGAGGATTAACGATTTGGGTCTTTCCTCCTACAGGCTTGTGATTGAGTGGATGTGTAAAATGGGCAAGACTGCGCAAGCATATGCAGTGTTTGAAGAAATGCGTGAGAGAGGGATTCAAGCCGACAATCTAACGCTGGCATCAATTATTTACGGGCTTCTAGTGAGAGGTAGAGTTAGAGAGGCTTATAGGATTGGGGAAGGGATTGAGAAACCGGATATAAGTGTATACCATGGTCTGATCAAGGGACTTTTGAGGTTGAGAAAGGCGAGTGATGCAACCCAAGTATTCAGGAAGATGATAGAGAGAGGGTGTGAACCCACAATGCATACCTACATAATGTTATTGCAAGGGCATTTAGGAAAGAGGGGGAGGAAGGGAACAGACCCACTTGTGAATTTCGAAACCATTTTTGTTGGAGGTTTGGTCAAAGCAGAGAAGTACTTAGAAGCCACCAAGTTTGTGGAGAGGGCGATATGGAAAGGGCTTGAGGTACCTAGATTTGATTATAGTAAGTTCTTGCATTATTATTCGAATGAGGAAGGTGTAGTTATGTTTGAAGAGGTGGCAAAGAAATTGAGAGAGGTAGGGTTGTTTGATTTGGCCGATATATTTCAGAGGTACGGGGAGAAAATGGCCACGAGAGACAGAAGAAGAGATAGAACAACTGAGGCTTGAAAACATATTTCAACAAAGGAATTTGTCGATTACGGTTTGTAGATTATGGTTAATCAGGAATTTGAGGTTTCTTGGTGTAACTCTTAGTGGCTCCACTCCTCTCCATTATTTGAAAAACATATTTTGAGTAACTATGACACGCGAGAATTGCTACAGCCATAAAAAAAATTATACAAAAATAGAATAATAAATTGACGTAACTTCTTATTATACTTATTTTACAATCTAATGTATCACATTGGGTCACGTTAATTTATGAGTTTATTTTTATATAATCTTTTTATAGTTAAAGAATTTTCCATGACAAAAATGGTTATTCACTTGAGACATTGTTGAAGATAAAGTTCAAGTTGAGTGAGATAACTTAACTTATCAAAGAGGGAATAACTTCTGAGAGTATGAAAATTTTCAATTCTTTTGCATCGATAATCTTCTAAGACAGAATTACCCTAGGATAAAAAAAGAAAAAAAGAAAAACCACTGCAGATGAAGCAAACAATTACAGCAGCATTTAAGAAAGAGAACTGCGACATACACAAAAATATTACACAAAGTAAACCCACAAACTAATGTGATTTCATGGGATCTATTAGATCTACTTTGCAATAAAAATAACTTTACAATCTGACGTACCACATCAATCCACATCAGTTTTTAGATTTTATTTTGTGTAATTCTTTTGTGTCTAAAGTATTTCTTTTTAACAAAATAAGAACACTTAGAGATAGCTCTTCCTACATCTCTTTGATAGGTTATCTCGAAACATATCTATCAAAAAGGATATTTTGCATTTTGGGCATTGAGAATTGCTACATACACAAAAATATTACACAAAGTAAACTCACAAACTGATGTGATTTCATAGGATCTATTAGATCTACTTTGCAATAAAAGGAACTTTACAATCTGACGTATCACATTAATCTACATCAGTTTGTGGGTTTTATTTTATGTAATTCTTTTGTGTCTAAAATATTTCCCTTTAAGAAAATAAGAACACCTAGAGATAGCTCTTCCTACATCTCTTTGATAGGTTATCTCGAAACATATCTATCAAAAAGGATCTTTTGCATTTTGGGCATTTGGGATCTCCTTCAGACGCCATCACATAGATTAAGCAAAGGGTACATCCCATCAAACATAATGATGGTACTTCAAGAATAAAGCTATTATCAAGACAGTCGCTTGAGTTCAAGTCCAACGATGTGGTTGTTTCTTGAGATGATAATGGTGAAGTTTTTGATGATTTGCCCCAGAAACTCACTCCCGGTGGTGACAATCTAAGTTCCAAATCCACATCTCTACTAATATCACATCTTCTCATCTCCATAAAGCATCTCTTTTTTGTTTCCTTCCCAACGCATCCACTTCCACTCTTCAAGAGAAAAGAAATAAACTATCAATTTTTTCTTCATTACCCGAAGGAAAATCAAGTATACATTTGGAGCGTAATATTTCATGGTTTGTGGCTCTTCTATAAAAATTCAAAAGTAAGAAGAAAAGGAGTAATAACAATTAAAGATAAGGCATTGAAACAGAAAGGCCATCAAATGTTACGAATTCATAAAAGATGTTTTACCTCATTGTCAGAGTTGTTCTGAAATCCCACTGGAATATTAGTAGGGTCACCTAAGCCAATTAGGGTTGAAGGAAACATCGAAGGACTGGACTGAGATCAAAAGATTTGTGAAATTCTTGTTGGTGTCGACCCGAGCTTGAAGCAAATTTAACCTGGAACTGAAGGAATGGATAGATAAAAGTAACCATGTTTGTCTATTTATCTAATGGATAGGAGAAATGGAACAGTCAAATTGCTGGAACTGCTTCAGGACGAGTGTCATTTGAAGTCTGAACATCCCATTCTTTACGTAAACCCCACATAGATAATGTGTAGAGGAATCTGAGTAACCGTTGCTATTATGAAAACAAACACAAAGACAGCGAATTTCACTCCGAAACGGTGAATTCTTATACAGCTCAGACCCATCTCCCAAAATGATGCTGACTGCTTGACAGCTTGATGATAAAACATCCCAATTGCTTGCTAGAAGCAATTTTACTCTGGGATAACTCATACGTAAGAGTGTCTTTGAGGAACTCTTCTGAGAGTAATCATTATACTCTCCTCCGCAGCAAATAAAGTTCAGAAATTCCTCTGATTTTGTATTGTAATCAGTCACAGACAAAACAAACCAATTGTTATGTACAAATCAATATAAAACTAAGGGGTAGAGCATCCTTGATCTGAAAAAAAGCTTTCTCGGCAAATCTAACTATATTCGACCTTAGAGCTTCGGATGGAAGGATGCATCTGGGATCATAAATCAAGCCTATCACGTATAACTGAGAACATATGGTTTAAAACCATGATCTGTGGTTCAAATCATCATCGTCGTCCTCATCACAATGATCATCATCACCATCATCTTGATTAGCAAAATACATGTCATCATTGTCACCATTAATACCAGGTTCATCGTCTGTACCTATATTGGAATTAACATCTGAAGAATGCCGTGAGCTCCAATCAGGCGGGAAGGTCTTCTGCAAGGCTTCTGTAAGCTCCCCACCTGTTCTCTCAATCTTGCATAAGCACTTTGACCAGTGAACTGCAGTCCCCATATCAATAGTCAACCCGCATTCTATCATCTCTCTGCAGACAGACAAAACTCCAGAATAGATGTAAGCTTCAGCAACAGCTGCCCTCGACAGCAGAGATGTCATCAGGCAATGGTACACAGCTTTGTCCGGCTTCAATCCAGCTTGTTTCATCTGCTCAAAGCATCTCAAAGCCTTCTCTGGAAGTGAAGCACGTGCCCACCCATGTATTAACGTAGTGTAAGTTTTCACGTTAGGCTTCACCCCCAAGGCTTCCATTTCTTCAATTGTTTGCATCGCTCTCTGAAGAAGAAACAGACTCTAATTAAAAGATGAAACTGCAACGGAGGCATTTAAATGTAAACAAAATAATTCCACTTTAGGGTTCCACTACTATCTAAAACCACAATCCTGCCAGCCGAAAAATGTCAACAACAGAACAAGAAAAACAACAATTGATTAAAGTCACCAAAACAAGATCGTTTGCTGAACGGATTCTCGGATGCAAATAGCTGAGATTATTTCATTCTATTTCATAAACTTTCTTTCCTGGAACGTTATATATGCATCCAATGGGTCCACGAGTTCAGTCCACCCTAGTCTTACCTAGGGAGGATGTATCATTTGAGGCCAACGTCTAAAGACTACAAGCACCCAACAGAACTCGTTTCTAAATCAATGGTTAAAGAATTGTTATTGAAAATGCTACGGGAAGGAAATTATTTTCCTCTCTAAACCTCTACAAACAAATGAGATCACTACCATCAGATCTCCAAGGAAAACAAATGAACTACCGAATAACAAAATAAACTCCTTCTACATGCTATACAAATTAAACTCAAAAAATTTCTCTATTGTAAGGGTATCTATCGTATCTATCTGCCCAAGTAAATAACCTTATCCACCACAATACAGTAATAATTGATGAGCATACCAGCATGTCTCCAGCCTTGCAACAAGCATTTATGAAGGACGTGTATGTATGGATGTCAGGTTGAACACCTTCCCGTTTCATTTGTTGCATCAGGTCTGCAGCCTCCCAAACATCACCTCTTCGAGCCCATCTACATGCAGAAACAACAGAATAAAGACAGGCGCCAAAAGCAGAAGCACAACATAACAAATTAGAAGGGGATATTAAAAAAAATGGTCAAATAAGTAGAAAAGGAAGTTCAATCAATCTAAAAATATAACCCCAAAACTAAAAAAGGTCAATGCATGAGATATTAAAGTAACAACTTTGAGAGTGTATCTTGTGGCACTTCCAAGATTATAAATAATTCATACCCATCAATTAATATGTTGTACACAAAGGTGTTTTTTGGAATCTTTTGAGCACTCATTTCTTTTGTTACTGCTAAGGCACTCTGCATTCTGCCTGACTTGCAACATGCCTTCAGCAGTGCCTCATATGTGTACACGTCAAGTTCCAAACCTTCATTCCTCAATCTAGAAAAATACTCGAATGCTTTTCCAGTATCTCCCACAGATGCATAACCATGCATAATGGTCGTGTACGTATGTTCATTTGGACTGATGCCTTCCAGTGTCATCTCATCTAATATTTTAACAGCCTTCTCCATCTGCAAGAAATACGTGACAAATAAAAACTGACTGTAAAGAGAAAAAGACACTTAAGGAAGCTAATTGAAAATAAGATTATAAGAAAGAAAATAAAACATTGGAAAGATCAATGCAATCTTCTAAATATTAAAAACAAAAATTGTAAAAGATGGTCTGAAATGGAGCAGGTAAAACAAGGCCAAGTACATGTCAAATCATAAGAAACTGACCAGAGATAGTACACAATAACCATTTACTGGTTCCAGAAAATTTTTACTAAATGGGAAAATTAAAAATAAAATGAGCTTTACAATCTCGGGCACCATATCAAACTGCGCCAATATGTAAACTTCATTTTGTGAGATCTCTTTGTAGACCAAGCATTTTTCAAAACCAACAAAAAAAAAAACTTTGCACTTGTATTATGCCTTGAGATCTCACTTACTAAGGAGCCCAATCATGCATGCCAGGGAACTAAACATTAGTTGAAATACCGTTCAAGCAAAAGAATACTATAGCCTTAGCATAAATGACAGGAGACAACAAAAAGGAATTTTCATCACAACACCATATCATGCATTGTAAAGTACATTGTAAAGTATTACATAATTTGGTTATGGGAGCAGGCAATATAAGCTCCTTTAACAATCCTGGATTGTGAATTTAAGATATTGCCCAACTGGTTACTTGACCTTCATTTTTCCTGTCTTTTTTCCCTTTTTCCTTTTTTAATTATGAAGCATAATTTACCTGACGCTTCTCGACAAGGCCAAGAATCAGGGCATTGAAAGTATGCACAGTGGGAATGCATCCACTCCACCTCATCATATCAAAAATTTCTAGGGCTTTTCTCATTTCTCCTGCTCTTGCAAAACCATGTATGATGGGCATAAATGTACGTGTAGTAGGCCTGTGCCTCTCTTTCTGCATCTCCTTGACAGTACGGATAGCACGATCCATGTTACCCATCCCACAGAATGCCCTGATGATGTTATTGTAGAGCACCACATCAGGTCTCAGACCATCCTTAACCAGATCTTCAAAAATTGCAAATGCATTAGCCCAATCTTTTAACTTCAAGAACCCATTGATCAACATGGAGTAGGTCTTCATATTATGTTTTATGCCAGCTGATTCCATGATTTTGCTAACCTCCAAGGCCTTAGAAACTTTGCCATTCTGGAAGAGTGAGAAACCATTTTTCAAAACAGTGTTTTATCTTCAATTGTAATAGAGACCACCTATACCAATATGATGCTAGGAAAATGAAAGGCTATACAGATGACAGTGATAGCCTGTGCATGTAAAAACTCCTAGTGCGCAGAGTTGATAACATCTAAAATATATTTTTTTTTATAAGTAATAACATCTAAAAGATTGCAACAAATGGGATCTTTGGAGGAGGTATATATATATATGCATATACATTGTTTGCATATGTATGAATAGCACCAACAAACTCCTCTGCATGGAACCACCCTTAAAATGCCGTACCACTCAACTCAAATTAAATTGGAATCTGCTAAGAATACAGAGTAGGGCATCTACCCAATTCAATTCCTCTGCAACTTTTTTATAGAGAACTAAAAAGACATTATATATTCAACGTCATTTTGAACGTACAAACAAAGATCTAAAATAGAATATACAAACAAAACAACATTAAGAACTTCATTTTGAATGGTCTGTATCCATTTTAAAATTAAGTACATGGAAATTGTTCAATCCTAGCACATCATGATATATTGAACTATCTGTAAAAACATTGTTCCCCAACCAGCAATAGAAAATGTAGTGGAAAGGCAAGCTAGATATATAAAATAATGTAAACAACAGAGAAGCAAAAAAAATAAAATCACAGGCAGTCTTTTTCTAATCCTTTAATGTTCCCCAACCTGCTTTTCTATTACATTTAATTTCTTAAGAGTCCGAATTTTGTTTCCAACCACACATCCAGGAGAGCGACCTCCAAACTCCAAAAGAGATTACAAAAACAAAGATAGGTCCAACAAGTCTAATATGAAAACGAAAAAAGAACTTATACCTTAGTGTAAAGATTGATGAGACATCCGTAACTGATAACTGAAGGTGTAAAGCCACATTCCTACATCACAATCAGCCAGTGTTAGCTTACAACGATACAAGACAGACAAAAGTTATGACCTACATCTTGATGGGAGACTGTCAAACATCTAAAGTACTTTATCCTCCCATTATTGATAAAATTTATTTCACCAGTTAATTTCTCCAAGAACTAGGTTTTGCTTACTTCTGCATCCACGAAGATGTTTTTCTTTTTTTTCCCTTTTAGATACATGGGTTTCGATAGAAAATAAANTTCTCCATCCTTTTTACACATGACACACCAATCAGAAATAAACAATCCTCTCCTTCTAAGATTATCGGTAGTCAAAACTTTGCCCAAAGAAGCCACCCAACAGAAAAAAGCAACCTTGAGAGGAACTTTCACTTTCCATATACTTTTCCAGGGGAATTCACAACTACCATGACTTGACAGAACTTTATAATAGGAAGCAACTGAAAACTTAGCATTTCCAGCTGAAATCCATACCATACTATCCTCCCTTTCAATCATCAACTTAGTACTGTAAAGTTTAACTAACAAAGCCTGAACTTCATCCACTTCCCAATCGTTAACATCCCTTATGAAAATAACATGCCAATCAACCTTATTATTGCTACTGCAATAAGAATCATAAACAGCAGCATTTTGATCCCTCGCAATTCTGTACAAGGCAGGAAATTCCAGCTTAAGAGCAGTATCCCCACACCACAAATCATGCCAAAAGAGAATTCTTTTACCGTTCCCCACCTTCAATCTAAAATTATTATAGAAAAAATCCCACCCTTTTCTAATAAACTTCCACAAACTCACCCCATATGCTCCACTAGAGGCTTTAGAACACCAACCTCCCCACAAACTTCCATACTTCACATCTATCACATTTTTCCATAGGGCTTCACTCTCCAAATGATATCTCCAAAGCCATTTGCCAAGTAAAGCTTTATTAAACACCCTCAAATCTTTAATCCCCAAACCACCACCAACCATAGGTTGACAAACTTTCTTCCAGCTGACCAAGTGAAACTTCATTTCCCCACCTACACCACCCCATAAGAAATTCCGAAACAAACTCCCAATTCTCTTTTCAACCCTTGCGGGAAGAGGAAAAAGAGAAAGGAAATATGTGGGCAGGTTAGACAAAGAACTTTTAATAAGAGTTAATCTTCCCCCCTTAGACAAATAAATCCTCTTCCAACCCGCTAACCTTCTTTCAATTTTTTCAATCACACCATCCCAAATGTCCACTGCTTTAAAAGAAGCCCCCAAAGGAAGCCCAAGATATTTCAAAGGCAATGAAGAAATCCTACACCCCAATAAATTTGCCAAATCTGATAAGTTCTGAACAGCCCCCACAGGAACAATTTCAGACTTTGATAAATTAACTTTTAACCCTGAAGCAGCTTCAAAACACAGCAACAAAGCTCTTAAAGCACGTAAATTATCAAAATCAGGCTCACTAAAAACCAGAGTATCATCAGCAAATAATAAATGAGAAATCTTCAGACTATTCCTATTCTCATTACCCACCACAAAACTGGACAGAAAATTACCCTCCACCGCTTTGTCAATCATTCTACTAAAAGCATCCATGATCATAACGAAGAGAAAGGGGGAAATGGGATCGCCTTGCCTCAAACCACGGGAACTACCAAAGAAACCAGCCGGTTCTCCATTCACCAAAATAGAAAATTTAGGAGTCGAAACACAGAATTTTATCCACGAACACCATTTAACTCCAAAACCATATCTCTTCAACAAATATCAAGAAAATCCCAGCTTACATGATCATAAGCCTTTTTCCATATCCAATTTGACAAGAATACCAGCTTTCTCCATCTTAATTCTACTTTCCAAACACTCATTAGCAATTAAAACAGCATCTAAAATCTGCCTTCCTCTCACAAAAGCATTTTGAGACTGTAAAATTATACTCTCCATCACCCTACTTAACCGATTAGCCAACACCTTAGAAACAATTTTATAAACACCATTCACCAAACTGATAGGTCTAAAATCTCTTATCTCCACAGCCCCAGCTTTTTTCGGAATTAGAGCAATGAAAGTCGCATTTAAACTCTTCTCAAACCTCATATAGGAATGAAACTCAGCAAACACCTTCATGACATCATCTCTAACAACATCCCAGCACTCTTGAAAAAAAGCCAAAGAGAACCCATCCGGACCCGGAGCCTTATCTTTTTCCATACCTTTTACCACATCCAGAACTTCATCTTCTTCAAACTCTCTTTCCATCCACTCAGCATCAGCCTGCTCAATAGAATTAAAGACAAGGCTATCCAGTTTTGGTCTCCACGAAACATTTTCTGAAAACAGCTTCTCATAAAAATTCACAATATGAGCCTTAATATCATCTTGATCCGATAACAACCTGTCACCTTCCCATAAAACCTCAATCGCATTATGTCTTCTATGTGAGTTCGCCATACGATGAAAAAATTTGGTACACCTATCACCTTCCTTCAGCCACAACACCCTAGATTTTTGCCTCCATGATATCTCTTCCATTAATGCTAAATTTTCCAGATCTGAGGCCACCCTTAATTTTCTGGATCTATCCTCTTCCGATGACAACCCTTGCACCTCCTTCTCTTCCAAAAAACTCAATTCCTCCATTAGCCTCTTCCTATTAGAATCCATCAACCCAAATTCTTCTTTATTCCATCTCTTTAAGTCATTCTTTAAAGATTTTAACTTACTTGCCAAAACAAAACTAGGAGTACCTGAAAAATTGTAGGAATTCCACCAACATCTAACTTTATCCCCAAAACCTTCAACCTTTAACCACATATTCTCAAACTTGAAATAACTTCTTCTACTCACAAAACCGCCACAGTTCAACATTATGGGAAAATGATCTGAACACAATCTCTGCAAAACTTTCTGCTTCAAACCAGAAAAATGGGCCTCCCAAGAAGGCGAAACCAGAAACCTATCCAACCTTGAGAAAGATCTGCCATTAGACCAAGAAAATTCACCACCCACCAAAGGTAAATCAATCAGATTTAAATCAAAAATTAAATCTGAGAAAGAAGCCATAGCACTTGAAAAATGTGACACCCCCGACCTCTCACTAGGAAACCTAGTAAGATTAAAATCCCCTCCAAAACACCAAGGTAAATTCCACCAACTATAAATACCCGACATTTCATCCCATAATTGATATCTTTTACAATCCACATTAGGACCATAAATCCCGGCAAAAGCCCACTCAAATCCATCCTCAATGTTCTTAAAATGACATGCCACCAAGAATTCTCCCACAAAATGATCCAACAGCTCCACCACCCTCTTATTCCACAAAATGATAATACCACCCGAAGCTCCATTAGAAACCAGCTCTACCCAACCCACACTACTACAATTCCACAGACTTTGAACAATAGCTGGATTCACAAATTTCAACTTAGTTTCTTGAAGACAAATAACATCACCTTCCACTGACGCAACCAGTTTTTCACCCTAAGACGCTTCCTATAATCATTTAAACCCCTAACATTCCAAGAAATAATAATAGGCTTCATTACAAACCATTGACAGCCCTTTCCTTACCTTTGTCCCTCCATCCACTCCCATCCCTGGATTTATAATTAATAGAGCACTCCAATCTTTTAAGTTCCCTCTCTTTCTTTGCAACAGACTTTGCCAAATCAGGTTGACCCGCTTCTATAGCAATCAAAAGAGCTCTGAATTGTTCTTCAAAACCTTCACAAGAAATACCAACGCAATCTCTAATCTCTTCTACCTTTCTCATAACCCAATCAGATGAATTACCATGCCATTCTATTTCTGGAAAAAAGGAATTCAGCGGAACAGGATTTAATTCCTCATCAGATTCTACAAGCTCCCCTGACTCACAAGAAACAGAATCATCTCCTCTCCCCACCACCAACTGTAAACCAGAATTATTACAAAAAATACTAGGAGCCTCTTCCACGCATGCACCACTTCCCTTTAACTCTAAACCACCCTCCTCTATAACCTTATCCCCTTCTACCCGATTCAAAGAAATCCACAGACTCAAGCAACCAACTCAGAACTCAACCCCAAAACCTTCACCGAATTCACTCCCACCTCCTTTCCATCCTTTTCAGGCATACTCATCGTCGGAATACTACAAGAAGACCCCCCCACCTCCATCGCCCCCTTCTGAGAAGACATTAACCGAAACAATGTCTTCTCCGAACCTCGTTGAACCTCGTTGAACCCCTCAACACTGTTCAACTCCGAAAAACGCGTCTCCTGAATGATCTCCATCGAGTCTCCCCCCTCCGGCGACCTTTTCTGTGATACTGGAACAGTACCCTGAACATTACCCTCCACCGAAATCGAAGGAATACACCCAGAAACTATTGGCCGATAACCATCTTTAGATCCTTCTCCTTCAATATGGCTCACGGCCTCAGAACTCATTGCCAAAAAAGTCCCCGACTGTTCACACCTCGCCGTCGCACTATTATGTAAATCTAGACCAAGCCTCTGCGTAGAGGAATCTACCAAAGTTTCCGGAAGAGACCCAGAAACAAACGGACAGTTGCACCCTTCAGGATCTCCTCCATTAACACTATTCACCGCCGCAGAACTCGACGCCTGAACAGTCTCCGACTGACCGCACCCCTCCGGCGACCTTCTCTGTGAAGGTGGGCTAGGCCCTTGATCTGCAACGGCCGTGGAAAGAAACCCACAGACTACCGGGCGCGAAACAAGGCTTTGACTTGGGCCTCTTAACGGTCCTACGGACTTACGCCTAAACTTGCCCATCAAAGGCCCACCCGGCCCATTATTCTTGTTTAACAATAATCCCAATCCTTCGTCAACGAAACAATTAAATTACCAATTTTGTCCTTCCAGCTCATTAATTCCGCCCGAATATGCCAGAGAGACCCCTCGACTTCCCCAACTTTCTTTCTCATCTCGGAATTCCAATCGTCCCCCTCGTCTGCAAGACACCGACAACTGTTCTTCTCCATCAAACCATCTCTTCCAGACAATCCTACCATAGCATTCGTATTTTTAAATTTATCACCTATTGCAGGATTCTTAACAGCAGCTAAGTAAGGAGCTTCTCCTGGACGATATACCTTCGCTTCTCCAAGAGAACCTCTGTTTTGATGAACAGAAACAGAGGATCTATAGCCAACAATCTCACGCGATTTCTTCACAAAACTAGACCAGCCGAAACCATTTCTCCCTTCAGGAATAACAATAATACCATTCCCCTTACCTTTTCCCACTTCTAGCAACTTAATGAACCTTCCAAAAGAATTGCAAGAAAGCTGGATTACGAAGACTCTACTTCCCTCCCTTCTAGTCTGATAAAATGCACCACTACCTGAGAAACCCATACAATCTTCGATCACCTTCGCACTCCAGACCAACACCTCTCCACTAAGGTTAAGAACCTTAGTGAATTTCCTGCTCTTTTCCACAATACTAAATAAATTTCCCCCCTTCCTTCCAAACTCAAAAAATTTAGCTTCCACCCCAAAATTACACTCCATCGACATCGCCACCAAACACCCAACCAAAACCAAAGAAATACAGGAGCTAAAGAAAAAAAAGAAAAAAGATAAGAAACGAAGAGAGATTACCGGAAATTCCCGGCGAGAAATGCCGGAAATATGCTCAGAGAAGACATGAGAGAGAAAACGGAGAGAAAACACGATTATGGAAGTTTACACTAAAATGCCACTGCACTAAAAAAGAACCACACAACAGTACAAGACTGAAGTGCAAGCAGAACCAAAGGCCCCAGATAATTTTCTTTTGGTAAGTAAAAGATTTTATCTCTAAAGTACTTTATCCTCCCATTATTGATAAAATTTATTTCACCAGTTAATTTCTCCAAGAACTAGGTTTTGCTTACTTCTGCATCCACGAAGATGTTTTTCTTTTTTTTCCCTTTTAGATACATGGGTTTCGATAGAAAATAAAAGTCTTACCAAGTCATTTTTGGCTTGCTTTTATTCTGATATCACATGCTTTTAGAAAAATAACCCAAAAATCCAATGCACAAGATATGACAAAGGAACAGACACAAGTACACAAACACAAGTATGTATGAATGCATACATATATGTCGTAAAGACCTAGGGAAAATTCAAGTCACATCTGGACTTATACTCTAAAAGAACTAGTCAATGTTATAATTGGAGTTTCTTGAAATCATTATAAAGCTCAGTTCTACTTAGTAAAGCACCAATGTGCAACTAGAGGGCATTACCAATGTATCATACCAGACAAGAAAAATTCTTATAAACTATACTTTTACCTTGAGTCGGTCAAACACAATCAGGCATTTATTTTCATTGCCAATCATTGTGTAACCATCCATCATGGTATGATATATATCAATAGGAGCGTCTATCCCCGATTCTTCCATCTCACAGACCAATGCCTCAGCTCGATCCATATTGCATGTTTGACTGACAAATATATAAGCAAAGATAAGAATCATCAAAACATTATATCAAAGAAGCCATGCAAAAGTGAATGTGTTAAGTAAACTATTAATGAGCACTTGCTCAAATAACACTAACTCCCCATAATAGAATAGGGTGGAGGGTGAGGTCATGGGTTCAAAACCCACTAAGTGTGTATGTGAGTGTGTCTATGCAAACCAATGATAAATCTATTAAAAAAACCATAATAAAACTCGGGTGATGTAGAATATGACAAACATACAAGTAGAAAGAGTATTTCTATTCCAATTTAATAACTTACGCATCTTTCACATGTAGAAAATGACCAAGAAAAATAATGAACCTAAAATGGACTTCAGAATACTCACCAGTGAGCGTAAATAATATTCCCATAAATGATTGCATTGAGAGTTGTATGTTTCTCTTGGGCCTCCTTAAACCAGTGGTCTGCAGCTCTTCCAAAATACCATAAAAAGTTAGATCCCAGAGATACAAAACTGCCTCTTCACTCTTCAGACATATCCAGTTTGTGTCCTTAAAATAAAACGAATTAACACCCAGGTGTATTACAGTCCCACCTGGTTAAAGGTAAAAAACAGGGCACAGTATGGCACCAGAAGAGTTTTGCTTCAATCAAGGTGAGTACAACCAGTAAAGTGTGAGCAACACAACAGGCCTATTGCTTCACTTAAATTAAGCAACTAGAGATCTTAGTGCTTTAGTGCAAAATTTTACGAGTACCGCAATTAAATTCCAGATATTCCACTCATAAAAAATATAGAAATTCCTGAACTACAGAGGTATTTATCAGGTGAGAAAAGTGCCATGGAACTGCTAGCGGTACAAATAAATTCTATCTCGTTTGCATATCAAGAAACAAAGGTACAATTTTTTTTTTTTTTTTGATAGGTAGAAACAAAGGTACAATTCTGCTACTCAACAATAACGCCATCTGTTTTGTTTGGAACAGCACACAGAGAGTGCCAAAATGATTAGCCATAGGCATGTAATGACAGTAATGCTACTCAACAATAATGTCATTAGATGCTATGGCTAAAAATGGTGGCATCTCCCTTTTTGTGCAGTTCTGAAAGCAACAGATCTGGAAACTTTCATTAACTTTCAATATCATTAAGGAGGACAATTTTGACCAAGATTTTGAAGGGACTAGTCGCCACAAGAAGTTAATTTCTATACCTAGGAATCAATTTTCAGTTCTTTTTTATTTATTTATTAATTCATTTTTAATAGGTTAACTTTGAAAGAATCACTAGAACATTCTTCTAATATAGAAATGTGTCAAAAGAAAAAACCAAGAGAAAAAAGCAGTGACTACTGCAATCATAGAAGTTGGAATTTTTATTACTACACCAACCAAACCGATACTTTCTCGAAATAGGTATCACTTCATTATGTTATTAAAAAAATAGGTATCACTGTATTTGCCTTAAAATTTTGGAACTCCTTTATTTTTAAGGCACTAAAGAAAAGTATGTGCTTTACTTACTCGGCATTGCCTATTTTTGCAAATCCCCCAACAATAATACTGTAAGTCACCAAACTCATTTCAATTCCCTCATCCTTCATTTTCCTGACACAAGATAATGCTTCTTCCATGTCTCTACCAACTGCATAAGCATGAATAAGGCTGCATGAAATAAACAACCTTTAATATTGAAAGGAGTGCTTGAAAAATACATGACACTAAACTATGGAGAACAGATTATTTCAGATTCTATTGGACATACTTCAAAGAACATTTTTGAACACTACCAATGAGTTAGATGTTATAATCTTAATTGAAAACACACGAGTCACTGAGTCCTGAAGTAAAGAAATTATATCATGCAGTGTGGGTAAAAGTACTTCGTCGTACAAGGGTACAAGTCTTTAAGTGAGATTTCTGAGTGAACACAATCTAATCTATCAAAACAAGATGTATCCATTGCATCCTAGAAAAGGGGTCATTAGCTTAAAAACCAAGAAACTCAAACTTGGCCAAACTCACATTGTTGCATTAAGAATATTCAAAGGTTGAATATAGAAACATAATCACAAGTTATTACCTGGTGTAGACATGCGCAGTTGGTTCTATTCCTCTCGCTCGCATTCTCTCAAATGTTTCACGTGCACGATGCATATCCCCTCGCCTTGCGTAATAAGTCACCATCAAGCCATACTCTCTTCTAGAAGGCTGATATGAATAAGAAAAACAAAAGAAGAAACAATCATATTTATGTATACATGAGTGATTCGAATTTCGAAGCTATTATCGTCTTTTGCGAAACGATAAGCGATCATTCCATGGATTTCCTCTTTCTTTTTGTAAGTACCTATCATGGGAACCTCAAGTATCCCCTACTTATTAAAAACAGATGGAATAAAGAGATTAGCAAGCTTTACTTTCTTAACTCTCTCGAAAGACTGGACAACCGCCTGCCAATTCTCCGGTTCGGTATCAAGAACCTGCCGGAAGCTCTTCCTTGAGAGTTCTCTCTCCTCGTGCCACTTGGATCGGTACTCCACCCCGTCATAACCCCCCACATACCGTGCCCTCTCCTCCGACCTCTCCTTCAATCTCCTCCCATCGTCCAACTTCACAGTTAGCACCCTCCCATGGAACTCCACGCCATCAAACTCCACGGCCTTCATTGCCGACTTGGCCGCCATGGTATCCGTACCTCCATAAAGAACAAACCCAAAACCAGCATTTCTCTCCGTTTCACCGTGACCCTTTATCAAAATGACGTTCTTTATCGGCCCAAATTGCCGAAAAAACTCAGAAACCTCGTTTTTCTTTATCCAATTGGGTAAATTTCCCACAAATATTTTACCCTCTTCCCGGAATTCAATTCCGCCCGAATCCGAATGCTCACTCTCACTTTCTTTAATTTCATCTTCGGTTTCTACTGGTGGTGGTGGTGGCGGCGTGGGTGGAGGGGGAGGGGGAGGGGGAGGGAGTTTACTAGTGAGCCGGAGCTTGGCGGTGAGGGAGTGAGGCGGAGTAGGTGAAATGGGGATGTGGGTGGGATTAACGAGGTTTTTGAGAGGGTTAATGGGGATTTGGGGGTTGTTGGAGGAGGCGGAGGAGGAGGGTTGGGCGGGTTTAGGGATTTTGTCGGGGCGGCGGATATGGGCCGAGAGATGGGAGGAGGAGGTCACCAGATTACGAGAAGAAGTTGATGGTGGTGGCGGTTTGAGGGAGAAAGAGACAAATGTGGTGGTGGTGGTAGTAGCAGCGGTGGGGTTGTGTTTGCCGGCGAGAATGGCGGCCGGGAAGTGTGGGGTGGAGAGTGAAAGGCCATCCATTATCGTGAAGGGTGGGCGACCGTGTGGGTAAAAATGAGGTCTTGCAGATTGACTGGTATTTATTACCAGGGAAATTCTGCAGGAGCTACTGCTGCCGTACTATTCTCTCTCTCCTTATTTTTTTTATGGATAAAGCTACCGTACCATTCTAATTCGATTTCTTCAACCTCTCTATTATTTTTATTAAATATATAATATAAAGTTACTAAATAAAATTTTTCTTCTAATTTATGTCAATTAGACGGAGTGGTCGTGGTTTTGCGACTCTTACAGTAGCTTCCGTTAGAAAATCTTAGTAACACGATCAAGCTCTACTAAATCCATCTTCCCTCTCTCGGTATGTCGTTGTTCTTCCAATTTCCCTTCTTGGATACGCACGTTAAAATTCAAACTAATCAAGATGATCTATATTTTCTTGCCAATTAGCACATCTAATTTTTTGAGTTATAATGATTAATTTTAATTTAGATTATTGAAGATTTATCAAATTAACGTTTATCGGATTTAAGATTTTGCTTAATACTATAAATCATGAGTTGATGGATTTTGTGATGGAGTCAGCTTTAGAAATCTTAAGCTCCATTTCCAGATAAATTTGACTTTTTCTCATATAGAATTTGGATTTGAGATTAATGGAAATGAGCTTTTAATGGTGTTATTTTTTCAACTTTGATTATATGCACGAAGCTTTGACGGCAATTTTCTTTGTTGCACTTTTGTTATTGTTTTGCAGTGCAGAATACACTTCTGGAGTTTGGGAGGGTAGTGGAGGCGAAACAGTAGGTGGTTTCTGGAACTATGTACTATATAAGCAACGGATGGTGGGAAGAAGAGAGTTTATCAAGCCGAGATTTGGGAGAAGCCATGGCTGAACTTCAAGGAGTTGCAGCAGTTCAATTTCATTGCTGAATGCTGCTGCCCCTTCAGGCTCTATTGCTTAGCTAGGTATCAATTACAGAACGCTATTGCTCTGTTTTGATCGGTAACGTTGTTTTTCTTGTGGATCTATTAGGAAAGCTAGTTGACTTTTAACTGTTAATAAAAATAAAAGAGTTGAGAAATTGAATGTCCATTTCCATTTGATGCAGAGAGGTTTTGGTTTATTATGCTTCCATGTTTCTTGAAAAATAAAAATCATGATATATCATTATGCCTAATGACCCTAGAGCAGTTACGTGCACTAAGAACCAAAATCCATGGCCGATGTATGTGAAAAGTATGCTTATTTCTCTGTCATTGTTGTTTGCAGACGTGACTGCGGCTCCCACAACAATTTCCACACAGTTAGCCAAGTTGTTTTGGGTGCTGTCTTGGGATCGATCTTCTGTATTTTGTGGTTATGGTCTTGGGATGCTTTTGTTCTACAAGCATTTGATTCCAGTTTATGGGTTGGAATGGTTGTTGTTCTGGGAGCTGGTGGGTTTTGCCTAGGATTTCTTGTACGCGTTGTTCGTAATTAGTTTCGGGACGAGGAAGAATTCTCTAAACCTAAACTCCCCAGCTAGCTATAGCCTATATAGCTAGCATAGAGTATGTATATATATATATATATATATATAGACGAGTAAAGCTTGTATGCGGTTCGTAGTTAACCGCTACAGTATATTGTTGGTCAAGTTTATTTTTATTTTTATTTAATGGTTAAAAAAATAATTTTAAGTGTTTTGATTTTCTTTTTATTTTTTAGGAATATTTAAATATATTAAAAAAATTGTGAAAAAAAGAAAAGAAAATGGCAAGGGGCGGCGGCATAGTTGCGTTGCCCATATATAGACAGACATGAAGACCATTCGATTCTGCCAAATCTAATATTTCAACTTCAGAAAATATACTCTCACCGACCATTCATATAAAAAAAATTTTAATATATTTAATTTAATAATTAAAAAGTATTTTTTAATAGTATTATAATTTTTTAAAAAATAATAAAAAATAAAAAAAGAAATAAATAAATAAAAAACACAATTACTCTCTCGAGAGCCATTCTCGTTTTACACGGCTCTTTCAACTTTCTGATTAAGCATCTGGGCTTACTTAAGAAAAGAAAAATAAATAAATAAAGCATCAGGGAAATGCTACCTCATTATTACATGCACCTTTTTGGTTGATTGAAGAAAAAATTAAAAAACATTTTTATCAAGAGTTTTACTACCTACAATAAAGTCGCATATTAATCTGCGTATCAATACTGATTCCTTCGTATTTAAAATTTAAATTAACATTATTTTCAATAAAATTTACTTTTTAACTAATCACATTAAATTAATACATAGATTAATACATAATTATGCTTATAACTAAATTTTTTATTTGATTAATCGTCTACGCCTAGTACTGTTCTTGATTCTTCAGTACTACTCTTTACCATAAGTTAAGAAAGAGCATTCCAGAGTGAAACACTTTTTTTATTGAATTTTTTTTATTTAGTAGTAAAGAAAGTATTTTTTTTTAATTTTATTTTTTAAAAATATTTAAAGAAAAAAATATATTACATGTTGGCCCTTGGGTACCCATTCGTACCCATTTTTCGGTGTGAGTTCAATTATAGTGGATCGAAATCATACGCTCTATCATCTGCAAGCTAAATACATAGCCAGCATCTGCAACATTAATCTCTTTTCAAAGCCATGTTTTTCAAGTCAGAAAATGGCCTTCCACTTGCATGCATGCAGCAGCACGCTGATCAGTACCGTACATTACTTTCAGTCTCATAAATACATATTCCAGCGTGAGCACAAACAAGCACATCAGTGGTACTAAGTATGACAATCAAAGTACTTTGTTGTTTTAATTTGTGTTTAATTTGAAATTTTATTGTCTCAAATATCTAGGCCTACAGATCCTCACGTATTTACTACACTTTGGATGAATAAAAAGATGGAATATTACAATCTGGTTTCGGAAGCTTGCCTTGGGGTAGATAGAAGATCTTGCGGTAGTGGAGAAGAACTATTGTTTTAGGGAAAGTCAAAGAAGCAGCAGCCAAAGTGGAAGGACAAAGACACAGGGAGCAGGTAGAGAAAAGATAAGAGGAAAAGTTAGGGCTCGAAAGACTGGGGTACCATTTACACATTTCGAGGAAAAGAGGAGGAAATTACTTAAAAGATATTTGTAGTTATAAAATAGGTCAACATGCAATGTTATTATTAGAGGGCATGCGCTAAGTATATTAACGTAATACTTGAAAAAGCATTGGATGAAAGTATCTTCAATTGGATCAAATTACTTGAAAAAGCATTAGAATTAATGAATTAAGATTGATTGAAAAAGTTCCAGATTAAAGCATTTTCAATTATTAATTAAGATAAAAGAATGTATGGTCAGAACACTTTCGTTAACGTTGATCAAAGCATCTTCAATTTGTATATATACTTATCGATCGATCTCTAACCAAAACCCTGATCGAGATTTCCCATCCGCACTCCCCCAAATCAATTAACGACCGCTCATCATGATTAAATCTTACATCATTACAAAATTCAAAAAATAATAAGATGAAATAAAAATCCCGCTTAAGCCAAAGAGAAAATGAGAATGTCATCATGAGCATGGAGACGTGGGAATATACGAGAGACGAGTTTAGTCGATCAATATTTTTTTTATGCAGCTTCCCAGAAGTTGCCTGCATTGAGCACAAATGGAGACCAAAAGCATATATAGCTAAAAGCCTAAACAACCGATCGATCCTAGCTAGCACAGATATTTTTAATTCGAATTCAAACCCTAGCCTTAAGATCACCAGTTCTTCATCCATTATAAGTTACCACTTTATTTTTACTTTTATTTTTGGATACCCGATATATTATATGTTGCCAATTTTTTTGATATGATTCACAGCGCTTACTTCCTCAGTGTATGCCATATTTACTCAAAGGCCAAGTAATTTACGTATATATTGACAACGCAAGAAGTTCATTTTTTGCAGGGTGAATGTGAATCATGTGAGTGACGAAAAGAAAAAAACTCCCGGATTTGAGATTCATCACCAACAGCCGAATTTTCTATTTCTGTGGCGTAAAAAATAAACAATTATTGGGCTACCATAAAAGAGGACATAAGAATCAGAAACAGATCACTTTCTCCTCCGTTTAGACTGCCGAGAAATAGTAAGCTTACTATTTTCTCAATACACAGTAAAACACCGTCCCTTGTTTTCTCATTGACAAAACAGGTTGCATTAGCATATAGCGGAAGAGAGAATCTTCCCATGTACATGCAGACGAAACCCCACGGAACCCACCCCTCTCCCCCCTCTCTCCCGTCTCCCATCCTCTCGCATGAACCCACCCCCCTCTCCACCCATGACCCATCCCTCTCCTAGACTAACGGCGCCGACGCAATCGATCTGGAAGGGCGAGGCTGGGTAAGAGGGGTAGTACTGGAGGTGATGGAAGCCGGAACGCTATCATTGGAGGTGGAGGATGCCTGGGAGTCTCGGTCTTGATTCTCGTGAATATCTTGTTCAGTGTAGTCAGGTAGGTCGTCCCGGAGCGAGGTGCTGCGGCGTTTCTTGGTGGTGGTTGTGGCGGTGGCGGCGTTGCTTTGTGCGGTGGGGAAGAAGCAAGAAGGGCCAACATGTTTTCATTAAAGTTCAAATCCCTCCTGCTTGTGAGATTTCACAAAAGAATGCAAACCTCGCTTCACATCTGGTGCTGTTGGTTGACTACGTTACTTATGGTGTTGTAGTTGCTATACTTTGGGGTGGGTCAAGTGCAGAAATTGTTGGGATGAAGCTTTGATCTGAAGCTACGAGAAGACAAGGGAAGAAGACTTAAGAGATGAAGCCGAAGTCAAGTCTTGCCTGGAGTGAAAACGCAGTGTTTTGTAAGCCTGAAACGGCACGGCTTAATTAGTTATTAAACGATGTAGTTAGTTTAATTGAGTCGGCGTGTTGGGACACATCTGGGCCTCAAGGTCGCGGTGGCTACGGCTACCGGACGGAGAGAGAGCCGTCGAGGTGGGTCTGAGAAATCTCTCAAAGATGGCCATGACCAAGAACATGGAGATGAGAATGGCAGTGGCAACGAAGCCAAACGACACGGCATTGACCGAGTTGTCGAAGTGGCTCCAGTGCTCCTCTCTCTGCACGTTGTTCAAAGGAGACCCTATTGCCCATGCATACCCTTCTTCCACCATTTTCTTACTTCTTTTTCTCCTTTTTATGGTTTTTCCTTCTCAACTCCCAACTCTAGCAGGGTTTCCCCATATTTACGTGGTTTTTCTTGGTATTGGCAGTGCAGTTTCAGAGCAAGAGCGAGGGGTTTGGACTGTAGTGAAAGTTGTGGCGGTACTTCAAGTTTGGAAAATGGACGGTACTTCAGAGCAAGGCTTCTATTGGATGCTGTTGATGGCTTAACAACGGACGGACCGTTGCAAAGCGGACCTGATAACGGAATTCTCAAATCAGGTCTCCCCGCGTACTTGGTATAAAATTAAAAGGCACAACAACTACCCAATATTGAGTTGCTGAAAAATGCCAAAAGCAACTCAATCACAGCATACAAAACTCCTCATCACAAAAACAAAAGCATTCGTATGCATGAAGTTCCAATTTTCAGATTCTTGATTTCAATATTTTTCTAAGTTTAGCGACAAAAGATGGAGTAACCTAATTCATAGGGGCCAGGATCAGGGTGATCTATCTATCAAGGGAACCAAACACCCAGAATAAGAACAACATCAATGGAGAAAAAACTCAACGAATACGAAGAAGCCGAGGGAAGAGACTCGGATGGGTCGAGAGAACCTAGAGGACACTGCGTGGCTGATGAGGGAGATAGCTGGGGGGCTTAAAGAAAAGATATAATGATCTTATATCAGTATTAATGATAGCTGGGGGGGCTCCTCCGACCTCTCCTTCAATCAGTATTAATGATCTTAGTTATGGGTCCAATGATATAAATTCACGAATTAAATGGGTAAAAAGCACAAGTAGTACTTGGGATATTCCAAAAAAAATTACTAAACTGGAAATCCAAGAAGACAAAAGCTGTAAAAAGCAAACGTTTATTTTTGACCATTTTAAGGTATCTAAATACTTTATAAACTAAGAATTAAACCCTTCGAAAAAAATTTAAATTTCCAGAAAATTAAAAACTAAACTATTATGTTTTACATTCTGGGGGTTTAGGGGCAGGCCTATGAACACAATAATCATAAAGCAAGTACTTGCTCCTCACAAGCACATCGTAAAATGCTTTTAACTGGTTTGGGTGGCTTTGAAAGTAAGCACGGAAGAGCCCCTGAACCCAATTCGGTGGCTTTCCACCAGGAGATGCCCATGGCATGGTGCCGCGCGTCCACATATATGGTTGCCTCTATCTGCATGCAGTGTTTGCATGCACTTGGAATTTCACTCCAATATTTTCTTTATTTTCAAACACTCTTTTTAGAAAGAATAGTCCCAGATCTAGATTAAAAAGATAAATATATAAAACTTTGTATCTCCGTGCCGGAGGTATAGGTACAGCGAGCGATCATAGAGAATTACACAGATATTGAGTTCATGCAGATGCGATCGCCGATCATAGAGAATCACACAGAGTAGAACATTTGAAAAAACAAAAACATAAAAGCCTACAACGAGCTCACGCACTGCAAGCTAGAGCAACAACGCTGCCTTCTGGTACTGATCATGAACAGTCTGATCCATTTTATTTGCACCATAATAGAAATAAAAGTACTTTTGGATCGCTTACCTTACTCATCAGACGAAATCGATTTCAAGAACTTGAGGGGGTGTTGCTCCAGGTTCTCCTTGACGACGTTGGATGGTGCATCCTATGATCAAGATAGGGATGTATTGGAGAGTGTGATAAAGCCAACGGAGAAAGATCTTGAACACGACCAAAACCATTCCAAACCAACGAGACTTGACGATGAGTATAGGAAAGACGACAAAGAAGAGTGGTGGAGGTAAAATAAGTGAGGCCACCATGGAAACAGTCAATGGAAGAGAGAAATCTCCGACCTTCAAGCGGATTGGCTCCAGAGTGAGAGTGAAGGGCAGCTTCACAGATATGAAGACGAAGAGCAACGTCATGAGAGTGACAAGAAAGATGAGAAAAGGCGGATCATAGAGGATGACAAATGCCAAGATGACACGATCTTGAGACCAAGGTTTTTTATCTTGAGACAAGAGGATCATTAGATAGAGGCTTAGGAATGGTGGAATAAGATATCGGAAATCCACGAGGTACCTCATTCTTCTATAATATCAAAGAAAATTTAGGAATAGAACCAGACACTGATCCAAGGAAGATTGGCGAAATGTTACAAGGAGGGCGGAGGACAGAGGGGAATTGACGAGCCTCAGGCTCAGGTATTTATACAGCCAAAAGAAAGTTGGAGTGAAGCGGCACCATAAATCTCCCATTCGATTAACTCCATTGATGCCATATGCTTATAAAGTGGTGGCCGGTATGAATTTTTATAATATGCCGAAGTCTCGTCGGCAGACTTCGGCAAAAAACGTAATGCATACGTCAGACTTTCTTATATGCTTCTTGTGGAGCTAATTTGGCATATAAGAAAGTACTTCTTGTAGAGCTAATTTGGCATATAAGATGTAGTCTGAGACTTTCTCTTTCTTACGTTGGAGAAAGAGAAAGTCTGACGTATAAGAAAGATAAAGTCTCAGACTTTTTTATATGCCAAATTAGCGACACAAGAAGCATATAAAAAAGTCTGACGTATGCATTACGTTTTTTATAATATGGGACTTCGGCATATTATAAAAATTCATACCACCAATATATTATAAAAGTATATGTAAATATTTTGACAAAACATGTCAAATCAATGGAATTAATTGAATCGAGAAATAAATTTAATTTTATAAAAATTGACTTGAAATATAAAAAAATGTCAATTTTTATAACATTAAATGTATTTTAATTAAATTAAATTATTATATTAATTGTTTAAATTTATTTTTTTAAAATTATACAAGAAAGTAATTTTATGAGGTTTTTAAAACAAATTTAAAAGGTCAAAAAAATAATTAGATAATAAAACAGATCGAGTATCGATATCCATCAATTTAACAGTACGTGGACTAATCAAGCATTCTTTTTGAAAATTTAATACAGTTAAAAATCTTGAAAAACGATTCCCGATATTTCTTAGTCAGTGACTTTCAAGTCTTAAATAACACTGTTAATTTTCAACCAAATTATAGCCAAACAAATATAGCCTTAATGGATACAACAAACACATGATCAGCCACTTTATCAAAAAAAAATAAAAATAACAATAATAAAATAATTCATGTTATATTATTTATATTATTAGTGAAAAGTCATGACGTATAATATTATGCATGTTACTACCAACACTAGTTGGAGAAATTATTAATTTTGTTTGTGACTATATTAGTTAAATCTGGTATCTAAGAATTGGAAAAAAGAAGACCAAGAATATATCGAAAAGAATTGGCAACGCATGATGATACCTAATTAATTCCGACGCGTTTATATTCTACAATGGGCGAGCGTACGTATGTATGCGGGAGTCATGTTCCAGATGTTTCTTATTAATCCTTTTGATAAGAGTCGGTTGCAACTTGCATGCATGGATGCACGCACTTACGGCCAGCTCTTATTTCCTCCCGGTCATCTCCTTTTGATTGGGAATAATTTTTTTGATGTAATAAATTAATTACAAAAATTTATTTTTCTTGCAGTGAGTACGTAGGTGTTTATATTCTACAATGGGCCGGGTGAGCGTACGTTTATATTATTGTTTACATGATTAAGACAACTTTTGGGGACCCCGGGGGTGGGGAGAGAAAGGAAAGATCGAAGAACATGTCGAAATACCGATCATGATAAAAGAATTCAACGTTAACGATTAATGGAGAATCTTGATTCAGTTATGACAGCAGGTTCTAGAGTGTGAGATGGCCTCCTGCTGATACGCAGCTACATGGGCTGAATTGATGCAGCCGCTGCTGGTGCAAGAGACTGTGATGCCTTAATACGTAACCGGCCAGCTCATTACTTGGTATCATGCATTCTTTTCATTTGAGCATATATCTTCTTTCCTTCCCTCTCCTGATAGGCTGATACAAGTTACAACAGACGAGAAAAAGCAAAGAAAGCGAGCAGTACCCATATATTCACCTAAGATATATGTTTGATATGCATTTTAATCATATTTTTATATCTGGAATTACGTTGAAAATGTGGGATCTGCATGCAATTGCAGGGAACCCCCAATTGCCTGCCTCCCTCAAACAGCGACGAGAAGTTGATACATCAAATAAAGTTTCGTACGTTTCATATTGAAGCTAAGATTATGAGTTAATTGGAGGGACTAGTTAGATCGAGATACTTGTAAACTAAAATAGTTAATTGAATTAAAGTTTTTTAGGATCGTCATTGATAAATTGATTAAAAAAAGAAAAGAAAATAAGAATTTCTAAATTTACAGTCTTCTAAGAAAACTGATGATTTCAAATCTAATATTTTTATATGTTGCAATTAAATGAAGAAATTCATGACTATTGAAACAAGCTATATATAGGAATTAAGTTATATGTTAACAATAAATTAATTACGAACTTTGATATTGTTCTTAATAATATGCTTTACTCTGATAATAACAAATTTTAAAAGAAAAATAATATAATATATTGTATATATATCATTGTATTCTAATTTTCTTGAAATTATAAAAAAAATTAAGAAATATAATTATTTTTATATAATCACTTTATAATTAAAATATTTTTCTTTTATAATATTTGAAACTTTTTGGAGAGGTGATTGGAATTAGGTAAATATAATATTTTATTAATATTAGTGAATCCATTGTGTACCGAACAGTTAAAACTCTTCTTTCTTTTTTTTTTCTTCTTCTTTCACTATTTTTAAAATTATTTGGATATTTTTTAAAAAAATTATATATTCATTTAAAAATGTTTACTTAATTATTAAGTAAAAATAAATTTTTTTAAAAAAAATTCGGTAGAAAATTTTGATAGGTTATAGTAGTCTTTTTCTTTGCGCTACCTAGATGAAGGTGTAGGCTGTGCTGGCTTACCAATGTAGTCTAATCTCCAAAGTGTTTATAATTTTATTTTTAAATATTATTAAATAAATAAATATTTTAATTTTAAAATTTTCAACTTTTTATTTTTAATAATTATCTAATCATTAGAATTTTTTTAATTTTAAAATAAAATACAAAAATTAATACAATATTTTTAAATTCTAAAAAAACTATTATGTTTTTATTTATTTTTTTCTCTTATTTTTTAAAATTTAATAAAATACCTTAACTCAAATTATTTTATTATTATCTATAAATTATTTTAATACTATTAATAAAATTCTCAATATTATCATTCAAATATACCTAAATAAGAATGGAAAAAGCTCCTATACTGCACATGTTTGACCGCCCTAATTGATTGCTATAAAAAAAAAAATTTATTTAATAATTAAGAATATAATTTTTAATATATTAATGTATTTTTTAAAAATATTTAAATATCTTAAAATATATAAAAAAGAAAAATAAAATATGCTGGATGGTATAATAACACCATCCAAAAAGAATTTAGAAGATGCTTTTTCACACACTAGTGAAGGGAGAAAGCGTCACTGTTTAGATTAAAAATTTATCTCATTTCATTATTATAATTTTTTTAAAATTTTTATATAAAATATAATAAATAATTTAATTTTTTTAAATTTAAATTTAAATTTTAAAATAATAATAATATTAAAAAATATAATTTTATTTAAAACTATTTATTCCATCGCACTCATTTAAATGAATCACTACGGGACAAACCCACCCAGGACAAAGGTGGTGCGGTGCATCTTCGAAAGAATTGAAGTTAAAATAGGTGGGCCCCACCTCATAAGTTTCTCAGCTACCGTCATCCATGTAACTGGATGCCACTTGAACTGATTAGCTTTCCTCAATTCAATCAATTATATATAGCTGAGGTCCACCAAACATGATGTGTCACTCAATCTATGGCTAATACTTTCGAACCCCACACGCAACAGGGCCTTTTCTAATATGAGTACTGCTACCACATAAAAATCGTAGTCCGAGTTACGTGCCGACACAGAGCCTTTCTTTCCCCCCCTCTCTCTCTCTCCATTTCTCTTCTCTCTGCTTTGCTTTATTCCTTTATTTCTGATCTCCACTCTCTCTTCCCCCATCCAACTCCAGGGCGTTGGATTCAGCCTCTGTCAGCTTAATATGTTTCATTTCTCGTGAATATGCTCATCATTTCCCTAGCTAATTCCCGCCCAACCTGGCAGTCAACTAGTTCCGCCCCACCACTTCACCTCAACTCCCGGGAGAAAGGGACGAGAGCAGACGGTTCGATTTGCCCTCTAAAATTTTATCATACCATCATTATAATTATTTTAAACTTTTATATAAAATATAATAAATTTTTAAAATAATAATAATATTATATTTCATCTTAAATTTTAGAACTTTTATCCCATTCTTAATTATCAAACCAAACCTTATCTGATTTTGGACAATATCCTAATTTTGAAAGCACGGTTTTTAGGGGGGCAGAAAAGATAATCTAGAACATTTATAAACTTGTAGAAACGGATGTGCCAGTTTTAACAAGAGATTAAAATATCATATTTGTAAGAAAGAATTCGATTTGTGATCAGAGAGAAAAATTAAGAGTTTAGGATATCGAGAGATGAATAGAGAGTAAGGAAGAACATTCTATAATTCCATTTTTATCTTATGTGATTCTAATCTTGTTTTTATTTTATTTACTATTAATTAAAAATAAAACGCTTATAAGTTATTAAGCAACGAGGCTAATTTCTCTCGATCTTAAAGCCCCCAAAAAATAATGAAAAAATAAATATAGAAGAAATAAAGCGTGCAATCGAGACATCCTTGAAAGATTTTGCGGAATATAGTATAGGATCATGCTGGTGGACGTACCGTTAATTATAAATTTTTTCTTTTCTAACTATTTTTTAAATATTTTTAATTATTAAAAAAATTTTAAAATATATATTTTATTAATAATCACTTTTTTAATTATTAAATAAAAAAATATAAATAATAAAATTGAAAAACTCCACCAACATTTTCCGCATAATATTTATGCCAAATTCCATATTTGTCAGATAATATTAAAAAGAAAATGCTAAACATACGGACGAAAAACGTGCACTCCTTTATGTATGTGATAATATATATAGCGAGATTATTGTACAGGCTGTAATGGGCATAAAGCAAACAATTTTTTTTAGCTAGCAGCATTATCCAAAACACATTTGGGAATATTTTTAGAGTAAAATATTTTTTAGAGATGAATATATAATCGCTGGTTAAATTTAAAAATAGTTTTGAAATTACTCTTAACTTAAGTTATGGAGTTTTAACTACTCTAATATAGACCACTTTTGCCCAAGTCAGCTAAAATTGGACTAGATACTAACATTTAAGTTAGGCTAATGTCACTGCTTTAAAGCGCCATTTCAGATTGAGAAACACTTCTTCTATTGAATTTATCTGTGAACTTTTATATCAAATTTTATTTTTAAAATTTTTTATTTAATAGTTAAGAAAGTATTTTTAATAAGTTTGTAAATTTTATATTTTTAAAAATACTTAAAATAATTTTAAAAATATTTAAAGAAAACGGGAGAAAAAAAATTACATGTTGGGTACCCATTCGTACCCATTTTTCGGTATGAGTCTTCAAATATTATAGTGGTTCGAAATCATATATATGGTCTATCAGCAAGCTAAATACATAGCTAGCATCTGCAACATTAATCTCCTTTCAAAGCCATGCATGTTTATCAAGTCAGAAAATGGCCAACCACTTGCATGCATGCAGCAGCACGTTGATCAGTACCGTACATTACTTTCGATCTCCTAAATACGTATTCCAGCATGAGCACAAACAAGCACATCAGTAGTAGTACTACGTATGACAATCGAAGTACTTTGTTGTTTTAATTTGTGTTAAATTTAAATTTTTATTGTCTCAAATATCTAGGCCTACAGATCCTCACGTATGTACTACACTTTGGATGAATAAAAAGATGGAATATTACAATCTGGTTTCGGAAGCTTACCTTGGGGTAGATAGAAGATCTTGCGGTAGTGGAGAAGAACTATTGTTTTAGGGAAAGTCAAAGAAGAAGCAGCAGCTAGCCAAAGTGGAAGGACAAAGAGACTTGGAGAAGGGAGAGAAAGGATAGGAGGAAAAGTTAGGCTCGAAAGACTGGGGTAGTATTTACACCTTCAGAGGAAAAGAGGAGGAAAAACAAATATTTCACTTTTTTAAAAAATATTTATAGTTAGAGAATGCGGAAATGTTCGCACTCATTTAAAATAATAATAATAAATATAAAATTTCCTTAAAAAAAATTAATTTTTAAATAATAAACTCTACTTTTTAAAAAAGGAATACGTAATATTTACATAATTTATGACTATTTATAACATTACTCAATAAAGACATTAAATACCGCAAACAAAAAATGAAAATGAAGAAATTGCAAGCCTTGTGCTTACAACATAACTTGAGCATTCTTTAATAGGGAAAGAGTTGGAAGAACAACGATATTGAGCTTTTTTGCCAAGAATGGATACATCGACTTTCTTAAATTCTTAGCATTGATTGTCACAAAATATAACTGTTGCAAATAATTTTAAATCAAATTCATGCCGTCTCAAATTTAACCAGTTTTTTCGAAGAGTATGAGTGGGCTTAGGCATTTTAGGACGACAAATATCATATTTTTTTATATATTGAACATGCATGTTTGTCTTTACAACTTCATTAATTTTTCATCAAACCCTTATCAGGTATCTCAAATCAAAGCGTTTTTGTTCTTCTTCATTCATTGTATTCAAAGAGAAATAAGAGGAAAATATTTTGCATCCTAAAGTGCACACATGCATTGCACCATTCAAATATCAAGAGGTTACAGTTCAAAATTAACAGTCATGATTATGTGAACTTACATATTTTCACTCATTTTTATTCTTCTTAACATATATATGAAATTAGATGAGGCTGCTATATATATTTTGATAGTCAACATGCAATGATATTATTAGAGGGCATGCACTTTGTTTTTTTCGTTAACGTGCAGTTTACGATATGATGTACGTACGTGAAAAAGCATTGGATCAAAGTATCTTCAATTGGATCAAAGTAGTTGAAAAAGCATTAGAATGAAGATTGATCGAAAAAGATCCAGATTAAAGCATTTTCAATTATTAATTAAGATAAAAGAATATATGGTCAGAACACTTTCGTTTATAACGTTGATCAAAGTATCTTCAATTTGTATTTATACTTATCGATCGATCTCTAATCAAAACCCTGATCGAGATTTCCCATCCGCACTCCCCCAAATCAATTAAAGACCGCACATGATTAAATCTTACATCATTACAAAATTCAAAAAATAATAAGATGAAATAAAAATCCCGCTTAAGCCAAAGAGAAAATGAGAATGTCATCGTTAGCATGGAGATCAGGTGGGAATATACGAGATACGAGTTTAGTCGATCAGTAGTTTTTTTTTTTTATGCAGCTTCCCAGAAGTTGCGTGCATTCTTCTCATGCATGCATTGAGCACAAATGGAGACCAAAAGCATATATAGCTAAAAGCCTAAAGAACCGATCCTAGCTAGCACAGATATTTTTAATTCGAATTCAAAACCTAGCCTTAAGATCACCAGTTCTTCATCCATAAAATTACCACCTTATTTTTACTTTTATGTTGCCAATTTCTTGATATGATTCACAGCTTTCTTCCTCAGACACCATTTTTACTCAAAGGCCGAGTAATTTACGTATATATTGACAATGCAATACAAAGAAGTTCATCTTTTGCTCGGTGAATGTGAATGTGAGTGACGAAAAGAAAAAAACTCCTGGATTTGAGATTCATCGATCAACAGCAGCTGAATTTTCTGATTCTGTGGCGTAAAAAATAAACAATTATTGGGCTACCATAAAAAAAGACATGATAACAATCAGAAACAGATCGATCAATTTTTCCTCCGTTTAGTAAGCTTACTATTTTCTCAATACACAGTAAAACAATGTCCCTTGTTTTCTCATTGACAAAACAGGTTGCATTAGCATATAGCGGAAGAGAGAATCTTCCCATGTACCTGTTGGGAATTTGGACCTTCTAAATTCACCCTTTTAGGATCTACCATTTACAGGAATAACAAGAAAAATAGAAAAATAATAACAACACAAGAAATTTAAATGGAAACTCCAAAACAGGAGATAAACCACCAAACCCAGAGAAGAAAATTCACTATGTAAAAAATTATTACAATCACACAATTTTTTCTCCTCACCTCAAATACACCCACAAACCTTCCCCACTAGTAAAACTTTAACTTCACACCTCTTCCCATTTTACACTTAAAAGGTTAATAGAAGAATTTAACTAAAGTCAAAAGTTACTAGATAAGCTTTCAACTGGTGCACTTAAACTGAGAGACTAAGCCTCTTATTTATAACTCATGAGTCTTGCCTCTTCCTCACTCACTACCGATGTGGGACTCCAAAAAGCAACACTCAACAGTACTTGCAGACGAAACCCCACGGAACCCACCCCTCTCCCCCCCCTCTGCTGTCTCCCATCCTAGCTCTTGCATGAAACCCACCCCCCTCTCCTAGACTAGACATCGCCAATGTAATCGATCACTGGGCAAGAGGGGTAGTACTGGAGGTGATGGAAGCCGGAACGCTATCATTGGAGGCGGAGGATGTCTGGCAGTCTCGGTCTTGATTCTTGTGAATATCTTGTTTAGTGTAGTCGGACAAGTCCTCCCGGAGCCAGGTGCTGAGGCGTTTCTTGGTGGTGGTTGTGGCGCATGGTGGCGTTGGTTTGTGCGGTGAGAAAGAAGCAAGAAGGGCCAACATGTTTTCATTAAAGTTCAAATCCCTCTTGCTTGTGAGATTACACAAAAGACTGCAAACCTCGCTTCACATCTAGTGCTATTGGTTGACTATATATATACGTTAATTGTGGTGTTGTAATTGCTATACTTTGGGGGCGGGTCAAGTGCAGAAATTGAGATTAAACTCTGATCTGAAGCTAGAGAAGACAAGGGAAGAAGACTTTTCCAATTCCAAACTTATCTTACATCGTTTCATTTAATCATTATAATATTTTAAAATTCTAACGCAATATAATAAATAATTTAATTTTTTTAAATTTTTAAAAAAATAATAATATTAAAAATAATATTTTATTCAATTTTTAACTTTCATTTTAACTCAACTCAATGTCTAAACACAACTAACCTCAAGTCTTGCCCGGAGTGAAAACGCAGTGTTTTGTAAGCCTTGAAATGACACAGTTTAATTAGTTATTAAACGATGTAGTTTTAGTTTAAGAAAATACTAGATCCCCCGCTGGTGGATCCCGCTGGGAGCTACCGCTCCCAGTGTTTTATTTTTTTATTTTTTTTTTCATTTTCTTAATGATTAAGAAAATTTTATTTAATATTATTATAAATTTTTTTTTTATTTTTTTAAAAGTGTTTAAAAGTATTAAAAAATTATGTAAAAAAAAAATATAAAAAAATATTTTTCTAAGCCAAGCGGGAGCCCCAGCGGTGGCTGTAGACCGATCCTTCAGTTTAATTGAGTCGGCGTGTTGGGACATCTGGGCCTCAAGGTCACGGTGACTACAGTCACTGGACGGGGAGATGAGAAATCTCTCAAAGATGGCCATGACCAAGAACATGGAGATGAGAATGGCAGTGGCAACGAAGCCAAATGACACGGTATTGACCGAGTTGTCAAAGGGGCCTCCAGTGCTCCTCTCTCTGCACGTTGTTCAAAGGAGACCCTATTGCCCATGCATACCCTTCTTCCACCATTTTCTTATTCTTTTTCTCCTTTTTTGGTTTTTCCTTCTCAACTCCCAACTCTAGCAGGGTTTCCCATGTTTACGTGGTTCTTCTTGGTCTTGGCAGTGCAGTTTCAGAGCAAGAGCGAGGGGTTTGGACTGTGGTGAAAGTTGTGGCGGTACTTCAAGTTTGGAAAAGGAAGAGAGAGAGAGAGAGAGAGAGAGAGAGAGGCAGGGTTTCAATTAATTAAATCATCTATGGCTTTTGTATGTGCTTACGGCTTCTATTGGATGCTGTTGATGGCTTAACAACGGACGGTCCGTTGCAAAGCGGACCTGATAACGGAATTCTCAAATCAGGTCTCCCCGCGTACTTGGTATAAAATTAAAAGGCACAACAACTACCCAATATTGAGTTGCTGCAAAAATGCCGAAAGCAACTCACTCACAGCATACAAAACTTCTCATCACAAAAACAAAAGCATTCGTATGCATGTTCCAATTTTCAGATTCTTGATTTCAATATTTTTCTAAGTTTAAGGACAAAAGATGGAGTAACCTAATTCAATATTTATGGGATCATTGGAAAGCGAATTAAATGGGTAAAAAGCACAAGTAGTACTTGGGATATTCCAAAAAAAATTACTAAACTGGAAATCCAAGAGGACAAAAGCTGAAAAAAGCAAACGTTTATTTTTGACCATTTTAAGGTATATAAGTACTTTATAAACTAAGAATTTATCCCTTCGAAAAAAATTTAAATTTCCAGAAAATTAAAAACTAAACTATTGTGTCTTGCATTCCGGGGGTTTAGGGGCAGGGCGCCTATGAGCACAATAATCATAAAGCAAGAACTTGTTCCTCACACGCACATCGGCCTAAAATGCTTTTAACTGGTTTCGGTGGCTTTGAAAGTCAGCTCGGAAGAGCCCCTGAACCCAATTCGGTGGCTTTCCACCAGGAGATGCCCAATATATGGTTGCCTCTATCTGCATACAGTGTTTGCACTTGGAATTTCACTCCAATATTTTCTTTATTTTCAAACACCCCAATATTTTCTTTATTTTCAAACACTCTTTTTTGAAAGGATAGTCCCAGTACTAGGATAAAAAGATAAATACATAAAACTTTGTATCTCCGTGCCGGAGGTAGACCTCCGATCATAGAGAATCACACAGATATTGAATTCATACAGATGCGATTGCCGATCCTAGAGAATCACACAGAGGAGAATATTTAAAAAAACAAAAACATAAAAGCCTACAACGAGCTCACACACTCCAAGTCCAAGCTTAAGCAACAACGCTGCCTTCTGGTACTGATCATGAACAGTCTGATCCATTTTATTTGCACCATAATAGAAATAAAAGTACTTTTGGATCGCTTACCTTACTCATCAGACCAACTTGAATTCAGAATGAGGGAGTCTTGCTCCAGGTTCACGTTCTCCTTGACGACGTTGGATGGTGCATCCTATGATGAAGATAGGGATGTATTGGAGAGTGTGATAAAGCCAACGGAGAAAGATCTTGAACACGACCAAAACCATTCCAAACCAACGAGAAGTGACGATGAGTATAGGAAAGACGACAAAGAAGACTGGCGGAGGTAAAATAAGTGAGGCCACCATGGAAACAGTCAATGGAAGAGAGAAATCTTCGGCCTTCAAGCGGATTGGCTCCGGAGTGAGAGTGATGGGCAGCTTCACAGATATGAAGACGAAGAGCAACGTCACGAGAGTGACAAGAAAGATGAGAAAAGGCGGATCATAGAGGATGACAAATGCCAGGATGACACGATCTTGAGACGGCCAAGGTTTTGTGTCTTGAGACAAGAGGATCATTAGATGGAGGCTTAGCAATGGTGGAATAAGATATCGGAAATCCACGAGGTACCTCATATCAAATAAAATTTAGGAATACAACTAGATACTGATTCAAGGAAGATTTGGTGAAATGTTACAAGGAGGGAAGAGGGGAATTGACGAGCCTCAAAAGCACAGGTCTGCATTTAAACTTTAGACAGTTGGGTTTTGATAACTTGGCCTTGGAAACATCACTTTAATTCCATGGAATGATAACTTGCGCCATGGAAAACATCACTTTAATTCCATGGAAAACATTACTTTAATTCCATGGAAAACATCTAAATACTCGACATGCATCCACATTTTTTTGTTCCATGGAGATTAGATGATTGATAACTCGCATTTCCTTGCGCGTTGCAGCTTTCGTGTCGCTTGCCCTCCTTTTCTTTATGTTTTATTTCGTGAGACTCCTCCTCATCATGGGTATAGATATTTAGAATTTTTATCTTGGACAATAAAAATTGAAAAGTAGAAACTAATATAACTTCAGTGAAAATGTCTGCCACTTGGAACTTTGAGGCAATGTGGACAGGAGTGATCACTCCAACTAGGACTTTTGATATATTAATAACTAGGTTTACAAATAGATATATTGTTTGTGTGGCTACATCTACAACTGAAGTGAGCCCAAGTGTTAGTTGTTAAAATAAAAATAGAATTTGAAATGAACATACAACTAGTGTGGAGAGAAATCTTATTCTCTTTCATCTGTCTAATGATACAAAAACTACTGCTATATATAAATTACAAAAGGTATAATAGAAAAACTTCTAAAAGCTAACTGTTAATCTGCTACTTAGTTACAATAACTCGCGCTTACAACATCTCAGAAAAGATGATTTTTGATGACTTGCGCTTATAGCATCTAAAAAAAATGGATTTTTGATAACTTGCGCTCATAGCATCTCATGTTGGGTTATGATGGTCGTGAACACAAAGTACCTTTACATATTTTTAAATTCCGTCTATTATATAGATGAGATGAGATGCAATATTTTAAATAATAATAAATAAAATATTATTATAATATAAATTTTTAATATAAATTTTATATTAAGATTTAAAAATTTTAAATTATTTATTACATTTTATATAAAGATTTGAAAAAAATTATAATGATAAGATGAGATTTTTAGTTTTGGCTAACTAATCCTGACTTAAAGGAAAAATGATTTGGGTACGAATTGGCTCCCTCTCTCTTCTTCTTCTTTTTTTCTTTTTTTCCTTTTTTTATGGCTTAGTGATAGGTAAGATTTTTTTAGTGATTTTGCGATTTGTTTCATAAAAAAATATTTTAAAAATAAATTAAAAAATTAAAATTCACAAAAAAATAGACTTCTTCGGTTGGTATTAGGGAGAAGTCCTCCGGGGACTCTAGCAGCACTCTTTTTAAAGATCTATTATTCACTTCTAAAATATATTTTACTCATCCTTTCTCTCTTCTCTCACTTTCTTTTTACATATTTTACTCATTTACTTCCTCAAAAAATATTTTACTCAAATATTTTTCATATTTAAATATCAAACCCGTGCACCTTTTTCTCACAGGTAGTATATATATTGGGTGCTAATAAAAAAATTTTAAATGCTAATTGTATGTATTAAAACAATATATATATTAATCCAATACATAGAAATTACAAACTCTAAAAAAAAAATAAACAAAAATAATAATAATAAAATGATAATATTTTATTATTATTTTTTCTCAAAAATGTTAAGCCATAGTTTTGCTTGAGGGTTCGGCTTACCTCCTATAGCTCAAGAACATGACATTTCTAGTTATTAAAAGTAGTGTTTTGCTACATACAAGTAAAGTGGTGTACTAATCTGCGTATCAATATTTATTTCTTCATATTTAAAATTTTGAATTAACATTGTTTTCAATAAAATCTAATTTTTGACCAATCACATTAGATTTATGCACATATTAATGCATAATTGTACTTGCAATTAAATTTTTCCTTAAAAGTATAGCCTTCCACGTCATCAATAGACAAGATAAACAACATGGATCAAATTTAACCATTTGTGCAAATCCAACAGAAATGCTGCTCTTAAATTAGAAAACTGAAAGAGCATAAGATGTTTAATAAATATATATTTTTATATATAAAAGAGATTAAATAAGTTAGATAAGAATATAATTAAACTAAGCTATCTATAAAATTAAACTACAGCCTTCGAAAATATTATACGATTAAGTGGAAGTCCCATTTCATTTCATCCGTAGTTACAATTTTATACACACAATTATATATACTCATGTGTCGGCTGTTAAAATTGTGACAATTTTAAAATTTAAAATGTAAGATTTAAAATAAAAAAAAAAATTTGATGAAATTAGATTTTTATAATGTTGTGTATAAAGTTGTACTTACATATAGGATTACTCGTATTTAACATATGCTTCTTTTGGTTTTCAATAATCGTATAATTAAACTAAATTTCTTCATACACAAGTTATACAAATATTGAAAACCGATCTAGCTATTTGAGGAATGGCAAAAATTAAGTATTAATTTATGTAGTTAGATTTAAAGAAAAATATAAATTTTATGCTATTAATATTGTGAGATTTTCCTATTATTTTAATCTCTTTTATCTACATATTAAACATCCTATTTACATTCAATTTTTGAATTTTATAATAAGATTACTGTATGATAGCGGTTAAACACGCAGGATCTCATTTCGGCGCACGGGGTAAAGGTAGTGCATATAGCTTACAACCGGTCAGCCTGCTTTGACCGGTTGGTAGCTGTTCCATTGCCGTTGGTAGCTAAAGATTATAACTAATGACCTTCTTGTATGGTTCAAAACGAAATAAATAATTTGCTATAAAAACAAAAGACAAAATAAATTCAAAATATGTAATTTAATTATATAAAAATTAGGACTGTTCATACGGGCCGGATTTTATCCGGCCCGGCCCGGCCCGAAACCCAGATAACCGGGTGTCCGGTTATTAAATCCGGGCCGAAACCCACATTTTTAAAACCGGCCCAATCCGGGCCGGTTATGGGTATTACACCCGGGTACCGAATTTAAACCCCGGTACCCGGTTTTTATATTTTTAAAAAAAAATTTGTGATTCTTATTTCTTCTCTCTCTCTCTCTCTCGCCCAACGACTCTAACCCTAGCCTTCGCCTTTAAGGTTTGCCGTCGTCTGTCTCTCTCATCAACTCTGTCGGACTTTAGATAGGTAGTCTCTCTCTCTCTCTCTCCAACAAAGAATGTAGATCTATTACTTTTGTTAAACAAGGGGTGTTTTTTTTTCAAGTTTTTTAGATCTGTTATTTACTTTAGATCTGCATGTATCCTTTTTTTATGGTTTTTTTATGGTCAAATCTGTGCTAGCATCTCTGTTCAAGTTCAGATCTGCAGTAGTTTTTTTAGGGTTTATTTTCCTTCGAGTACTTTGTTGATTTGGGTCTGTTTTGTTTTCATTTCTTTGTGTTTTATGCCTAGATCTAGGGTTCTTTCATTTTTTGTTTTGATCGTTGAGTCTGCTAGGCTTTTCATTTCTGTGAGTGTATTGTTATTAGTGGGTATTTTTAAAAGAAATTTTATATTATTTACGTTAGCCTTATGTTTTTGTTTATCTATTTGGTTGCTGGGAAAACGAGGGGAAAGAAAATTTGGATAAGGGTTTCTCTCAAGAGCTATTCATGTCCTAGCTAGTTGGATACTCCTCTTTTCTTTTCATGAACAGAAGAACAGATCACTCGGACTATATGGTGTGAACTTCGATTTAAATGTTAAAACTCATTTGGAAATGTCTGAATTTTATCTTTTTAAAAAACATATTATTCATCATCTTTTAACTATATTTTGTCATTATTATCTAATCTGATTCATATTATGTCATTAAATATAATTTCTTTTTTCATAGGTTATAGTTATAATTTTTAGTGATTAAACACTTAAAAAATTATTATCTTAGTATTTCAAGATACCATCAATCGAAATACTAAGCTTGTATACTGCATGTAGGAACTTAACTTGTTTTACCACTGAAGTTCAAGAGTTTTAGTTTACTACAATGATTGAGTGTGTTTGTATGATTCTGTTGTTGTGACAAAGTTTACTTGCCATTTGCTTTTGATGATCTGGTTTAATCAATTAATAGATGAATTCCTCCTAATTCCTATGCAGTTTAGATAATTCTCTATTCTGATTGGATGTCATATGATTTATATGTTTTGGATTGCTGGATTGTTCTGAATTTTCATCAATTTTAGTGCTAGATGGCATTGAGAGCATTTTTCACATGGGTTTGTTATTTCATAACATATTGTATCTGGGCTTCTATTAACTTTCATTGTTTATGGGTTTTTTAGGGTCAGATCTATGCTAGCATCTATTCAATTTTAGATCTGCAACAGTTTCTTCAGTTTGCTTATTTACTGAATAACGAAGTTCTTTTGAGAAAAAGATTTGGCTTGGTTTACCTTAAAACTTGTTTTGGATGTTTTTCCATTGAATGAATTCTATGCCCATTATGCCATTATGACCATCCTCCTTTGTTCTTATGTTAATGGATGGCTTTTTGGTTGCCTCAGCTGGCTGTTTATATTCAGTGGGTTGTTGGCCTTTGAAAACATCTTCAGCTTCATTCTCTTTCATACATTCTAACTTAAAGTGAATTGGTTTTGTGGGGCTTTTCATGATACATTACAGCTGGAAGCATTGTTTGTTCTTGGGGACGAGGAGAAGATGGACAGTTAGGTCATGGGGATGTTGAAGATAGATTTTTGCCTACTCAATTGAGTGCATTAGATGACCGTGAAATAGTATCTGTTACTTGTGGAGCTGATCATACAACTGCATATTCTTTGTCACATCTGGAAGTTTAGCAGTATTGCTGCAGATTTTGGTTTAAAAACTCAACTTGGTATAGAAGTTGACTAAGACAAATAATTTAGCCTGCATGAAAGAAAAAAATAAGGAGAAATTGTTGGCCTCAAGAAACGGAAAAGATATCCTCCATCAGATGAGGGAACTTCAATGAATCGAGATATAGGTTCTCATCTTTGAAAATATGTAATCCCCTCCCTTCCCCTCCTAAAGGAGAGTTTTATTGCCCGTCATACTGTCTCACTACTAGAAGCCTTTCTTATACAGAACAGTTTCATTTCACTTTAACTATTTTGCATTTCATCCTTCTGTTTTCCTTGAAAGCTTTGAGAAGCACAATGGCAACCGATTAGTCTTTGAAGGAACATGTGAACATTAGGCTTGAAAAACATTTAGTATGCATGCGCATGTATATTTGCCTATTTGCTTTGAAAAGTATTTAGTATTTAATCATAGTTGCTGCAGATAGTTATTCATTTGTAGGACTTATTGTTTCTCTGTTGAGAGCTATGAGCTAAGTTCTATGAATAATTTGTCTTATGATTAGTTGGGTACCGTAGCGCTATTAGGTTGTACTGATGTTTCAAGATGCACTCAGATATATGTTCAATTTGGATGTGTCGACTGATTGATGAACTCCATTATGATTTATGAACTACATTTCATAAATGGTAGTTGTGAGAGCTTTGATTGGTGTTGAAGACATGACATGTACCAGTTTTTTTAATCACTGTCAAGTGTCTAAACATGCAGGATGGAGATTTCTTCTTCCTATGGGCTGGGGATGAAAATTCCATTATTGTAAGCTGACAATGATTTTGGGGTGTCTTGGAAACTAGTGGTGTCCCAACACACAACAGTATGTCTCGTGGATGTGGGTTGCTTGATGTTTTCTGCTTTGTGTCAGTGAGTGTGTTAAATGTGTAATTTGGTGGGAGAGAAAGTGACTCTCCCACCTCCCATTTCCTTTCCTTTCCCCATAGAAACTGATACTTTTGTTGAGCTTTTCTAAGTATTCAAAATTTTTATTTTTTGCAGGCTCTCTTTCAATAGATTACTTGAAGTTGCCACTTGGTGTGAGTTTAAATCATTGATAGAAGACCATGCTAATGATTTTGTAATACATATTTTGTATTTTGTAATGTAATGTGTAAATAACAAAATAATGTAATATTTAGTTGGCTTGCATGCATTTTAGTTTTTCATTTTTATATATTTTTATTATTATGGAAGATGTTAGTATTATGCTTTTTAGTGATTTAGAAAAGCTTTTCACATAATATAGGCTTTTATAAAAAAGTATGATTTTCAATAATTTTTAAAATAAATATAGTAGAATTATGCTTTGCAATATTTTTGTATAAATATGGGTTTTTATTAATATTAGATTAGATGTTTGAAGAAAAAATACTATGCTTTTATTTTTAAAAAAATATGCTTCAAAAACTGACTTCTATAAGAGGGAGAAAAGGGTCGCCGGGGGGGGGGTTGAAATAAAAAAATAATAAAAAAAAAATTTCGGGTACAACCCGGTATCCAGATTTCCGGGTTTTTGAAACCCGTATTCATCCGGGTTTCAGCCCGGGTCCAAAACCGGGTATACCTGGGCCGAAATCTAGACCAGTTTTAATACCCGGGGGTTCCGGGCCAGGTATATCCGGATTCTCGGTCCGAAATCCGGGTGAACAGTCCTAATAAAAATTGATTCAAAGAATTTATTACATTAATTGATTGACTTTATTTATTTTTAAATTATGTAAAAATGTCATATTAGATTTTTAAAAAAAAGTTAAATAATAAAAGATATGTAAGAATATCATTATTAGGGGAGTTCACTGAACCGACCCGACCCAGAAACACCAAATTTCGACCCGACCCAAGTATGTTTCATACTGATTAAGAGATTACCCGTTAACCGATTACCCGAATTCTTCTTCTTCTTCTTCTTCTTGGAAGCATCGACTTGGCTGGCTGAAGGCCCTCTCTAAGACCACTGCCCAGTACTCAAACGAGTTTCAATAATTCAATCCAAGCAAGTAAAAGAAATCGAAATGAAACAGCACACAAATCACCCACTTCTCTACTTCCACCTTCTGTCAGGATTCTATTTCACGTGGGTTAGGGTTTGACTGCCACCATCTCCACCTTGCCTCGCGTTGCTCCACCGCTTCGTCCTCCATCTGAGCCGGCGTTTGACCTTATATTATGGATTTACCGATTTTGGATTTTGAAAAGCGAAAATAGGGGAAAAAATGATAAACAGAAGAGAGCCTGCAAGACCTCCCTCCACCTCCACAAACTCCATGCCCACATCATCCGCAAAGGCCTCGAGCAAGACCACTTCGTTGTCACCCTTTTCGTCTCCCTCTCCTACACCCTCTCCATCTCCTACACTACCAGCATCTTCAATCGTGTTCTCAGGCCCAGTAACTTTCTATGGAACTCATGGGTTTATAAGTCGCTTCATTTATCATCCAAGAGCTCTCCTTCAAGGCTCCGAAGGAATTCTTCATGGGTTGTCGGTCTGTGCACAACACTCGGATGGAATCTGGATGCTACAAAATATGAAGATAGTAGAGAAAAATCGAGTCCGTCGACTACCCAAAAGCAAAACCCAGAAATACAAAAAAGAAATAAACGGAAGACACTTAAATCGGGTAACGGGTAATACCCGTTTCCGATTTTAACCGCAAACGGTCCGGGTTTTAGGGTCGGCCAAGTTCGGAAAACGGGTCGGGTCGGGTTTTCAGGTATTTTGTTCAGCCCTAATCATTATCCATCAATTTAACAGTCGACCATATCAAGCATTCTTTTTGAAAATTGAATACAATTAAAAATCTTGAAAAACGATTTCTGATCAGTGACTTTCAAGTCTTAAAGAACACTGTTAATTGTCAACCAAATTCTCCTTTTGATAAGAGTCGGTTTATGTATTTTACTTTTCTTGATTTAATTGTTTTATGTAATAATTAAAAAATTAATTATTAACAATTATTCTTTTTTTAACGATTGAAAATGTTAAAAAACTACTTTAAAAATATAAAAAAAATTTTATAACTAACAGTACGTACGTCCGATACTATATTATATTTCCACAAAATCTTTCATGGATGTCTCGGCAATCAAAATTGCACGCTTCATTTATTTTATTTTATTTTATTTTTGTTTTGTTTTTGGGTGTGGTGGTGGGAGACAAATTAGCTTCGTTGCTTAATAACTTACTAATCCTTGTTAATTCTAGTTTATTGTAGGTCAAAAAGATCACGAAAATAAACACTAAACACAGAGCTTTTTGCGGCGAGTCATTGTTACCATCTCTGTGAAAAGGAAAAATCTGGTTGTAAAAAATTTTGCACACCAACATATACACTCATCTAAAGTGATTGATCAAGAAGTTAAATTTTAAAGAAAATTTTACTAATTTAAATTTTAAATATATAAACAACAGTATTGATATGCAAATCGATACACAAATTCACGTAACAAAACTCCCACAAAAATTGATCATCGCTGACTTGTTGAAATTACTGACAACAATAGACTGTTTGCTGCAGGTTTGTTATCTCGCCACAAAAAGTTTAAAAAAAAAAAACTGGAACACTGGAAAGATATGTATTTGCTGCGAGTTATATTCGCCGCAAATGCTAAAAATTTCACAACCAACGTATCAATCCATAGAACCAAGAAAAGGAGAGAGCCCTAAACTTTCAAAATAAATGTAAAGATTAATCCTAAAAAAATAGAGACGAACCCTAGAGATTGTGCACAAACTCAGCGTCGTCAAAATAACATATTAATTACATAAATTGAAGACTACGATATGAGAATTGATCTTCTGAAAAATCTACAGCTGCCTGTAATCTTATGGTGTACCCTGTCAACTACCTCAGTATGTGTTAGCATCTTCCGAACACAAACATGAACTCACTCTCTATACCAAAATAGGACCTCCATAATATGGTGGTATTATCAAAACAGCAAGCTACGGCCAAGGCAAATAATCAATAGCATATATAATAGTGTGCAGCATTCCGAACTAGATAGGTGCTCCTATTGTATACCTTTTCTTGTGTACTTGGACCCTTCTATTTCTTATTAATACTACCGTTTACCTATAAAAAAAAAATAATAATAATAATAGTGTGCAGCAAGCAGGTCGTTATAATCAAAATCAGTAACTGAGACATGATAATTCTAAAATTACGTGCAACTGAATGCAAAAGTAATAAAAGGTTTATATTCCGAATCATGCCAACTGTTTTTCAATGCAAAAGTAATAAAAGGTTTATATTTGAATATAACTACAAAATTAACAAGAAAGAGTTATATTCAAATTCTGGCAAAAATGAAACATGAAGTGGCTTAATTTTGTAGTGAAAAAATACCTCCTTTCCCTATATTGATATTGAAAAAAAAGATAAATATCTCCTTTTTATTTTGCCCAAATCTCTCTCTCTGTTTTCAGACCTCAGCTCTGCTTGTTCATCAAGCTCGATCATAAATCCATGGCAGAACTCCAATTTTGTCACCATTCAAGCTTCTCAATACGTTTATACCATGGTAACAACTACACAGAGATCTAAAAGAATATAAACTAAATTAGAAAAATTGCAGTAGAAGTTTCATCAGATACTTAACCAAAGAACATTTTTACAACATGTAGATAGTCTGCTGAATATTACGAACCAGAACAAGCCAAGCTATAAACTCTTAACAAGTGCATGTAGAAGATATATATTCTTGTCTGCCACTTTCCTTTCCTGCAACCAGATAAGAAGGACCAAATTAAGATCACATCAGTCAAAACTTCAAAAAATAAGTTCAAAAAGCTTCCAAGACTAACACAATTAAGATAGCACAAATAAATCACAGAAATGTCAGCCAAAGTGCTAGCCATTACCAAATGCAAAATCTGAATCATTCTGGAGTCATTGACTTCTAAATATTACCAGTCTTAACCAATAAATCAAAACTGAATGTTACATCTCTACAACAAAGTTGCTTACAGAGAACTAAATCACCCAATTGAAAAAAATAGATTCTACCAGCAGCGCAAATGTGCACAATTAATTGGTTCATTCTCAAGCTCCAAATCAGAAAATAGCTTCGTTTTGGAAAGTTAGAAAATAACTACGAAAGAAAAGAGTCGATGGGAAGTACCTTTACTCAATTAAGGGGGACTTTTCCAGCAGATATGGTGCCCCTCAAATAATATACACAAGTAGGTAACATAAGTATCCCGTGCATATGAACATAAACTTTTTTATTTAAAAAAGGAAAGAAAAGAGGATGGAATCTCAATTTTATTGAATGCCTTCACTTATGATGGAGGAAAACCATGATTACAACTAGATAGCTAGAGTTACATATAATCATAAAATCCAAAACCAGGTATCAAAATGAAATGCAATAATACAAATAAAAGAAACCACTAACCATAATACACAAAGAACACACATCAAATCAAAACACAAAAGTGCACGCTTAACTAAACCTACAATCAAAGCAAGACAAAGTAATAACAAAACTGTAGAAGTCGTGTTTTCGATGTCATATAACTTGTAAACCTGCTTGATTCATTCAAATAGCTCCCCTAATGACTTTTGGACGATTGTCTCTAGTATTGAATAACAGCTCTATACCACTAGTGCCCAATTTAGCTAATCTTTCTGCAACGTGGTTCATTTCTCTAAAAGAATAATAAAGATGTATCACAATTGAACAAGCCGTCTCTCTAGCCTCTTTCCAGTATCTCTGAATACGCCAAGGAACTTGCCCACCTTTCTCCCACCAATTAACCACTAACTTAGAATCTATTTCAACCTCTATGTGATTAATATTCATTTTCACACATAAACTAAGACCATTAGCTAGAGCTCTTATCTCTGCAAAATTGTTAGAATTAATACCATAGAACCAAACAAAGGCAAAAATCATATAATCATATGACCATTCTCATCTCGAAGGATCCCTCCACCTCCACTTCGACTTGGATTACCAAGGCTACTGCCATCAACGTTAAGTTTAGCAAATCCATGAGCCAGGCGCATCTATTTCAATATCTGTATAGGCTTTGTTTGGACGGGTATATTCATTAAACCAAGCTGCTATAAAGTCACCCCATCTAAGCATCTAGTGAAGGGCTTATTCAACTAAAAGATTCTTGATTTTGTAACACATTTGCTCTCTAGTTTGACTAACCCCCTCCATTCTAGCTTTACATTTGTATAACCACATGAACCAGCTTATTAATGAAGGTAGAATGCCAATCGCAATGTTGATTTGTGAAACCGCCTGAGTCTTGGATAGCCATTCTTGAATTTTACCACGCCATGTATTGGTAGGTAAAAGATTTAGAACTAGTGCTATCTCAAAATACTTCCAAACAAAGGCTGGAATCTCTCTTGAAAGTAACGTGGTCTGAAGGGCAGCAGTGCGACAGTTCGTGCAACTTTGGTGGGCTATGAAGGTCTGAAGGGGTGCGCAGGTCTGGTCTAGAGCTCCTCCGCCAATCCCGGAGGTCGTACAGCATGCAGCGGTGGGGTGGGTGCATTTGACAATTTTGCGTTTACAAGAGACAATACTCTCATGGGTGTAGAAGGGATTTTGATTTTGCCTTTGCTATGATGTGATGCGGTGTGGGAGTTTTCTATGTGCTTAGGTGATGTGTTAACCTATTATTGGCTTCCATTAAAGTCACAGCATCGGATGTGCTGTTCCAAAGAGAAGCTGATATATATCTAAGCATATCCAGTGTTTGTGTATGTATCAGTAGCACCAACAAACTCCTCTGCAAGGAACCAACTTTGTATCTCCGTGCCGGAGGTAGACCTCCGATCATAGACAATCACACAGATATTGAATTCATGCAGATGCGATTGCCGATCATAGAGAATCACACAGAGGAGAATATTTAAAAAAACAAAAACATAAAAGCCTACAACGAGCTCACACACTCGAAGTCCAAGCTTAAGCAACAACACTGCCTTCTGGTACTGATCATGAACAATCTGATCCATTTTATTTGCACCATAATAGAAATAAAAGTACTTTTGGATCGCTTACCCTACTCATCAGACGAACTCGATTTCAAGAACCTGAGGGGGTGTTGCTCCAGGTTCTCCTTGACAACGTTGGATGGTGCATCCTATGATAAAGATAGGGATGTATTGGAGAGTGTGATAAAGCCAACGAAGAAAGATCTTGAACATGACCAAAACCATTCCAAACCAATGAGACGTGACGATGAGTATAGGAAAGACGACAAAGAAGAGTGGTGGTGGTAAAATAAGTGAGGCCACCATGGAAACAGTCAATGGAAGAGAGAAATCTCTGGCCTTCAAGCGGATTGGCTCTGGAGTGAGAGTGAAGGGCAGCTTCACATATATGAAGACGAAGAGCAACGTCATGAGAGTGACAAGAAAGATGAGAAAAGGCAGATCATAGAGGATGACAAATGCCAAGATGACACGATCTTGAGACCAAGGTTTTTTGTCTTGAGACAAGAGGATCATTAGCCAGAGGCTTAGGAATGGTGGAATAAGATATCGGAAATCCACGAGGTACCTCATTCTTCTATAATATCAAATAAAATTTAGGAATAGAACCAGATACTGATCCAAGAAAGATTGGCAAAATGTTACAAGGAGGGTAGAAGGGAATTGACGAGCCTCAGGCTCAGGTCTGTATATAGCTTACACCGCCAGTTTTTCAAAGAAAGTTGGAGTGAAGCCTATTATTAAGAAAAATATCAAAGTTGGTAATTTATTGTTAGCATATAACTAATTAATTCCTCTAGAGCGTGTTTCAATAGTCATGAGTTTCTTCTTTTAATTGCAACATATAAAAATATTATATTTGAATTAGTTATCAGTTAATTTCTTAAAAGAATGTAAATTTAGAAATTCTTATTTTATTATTTTTTAAAATCAATTTATCAATGACGTTCCTTATAAAAAAAACTTTAACTCAATTAATTAATTTCAGTTTACAAGTATGTAGTCCCCCCAATTAACTCATAATCTTAGCTTCAATATGACAGTACGTACGACACTTTATTTGACGTATCAGACTTCGATTCTCGTCACTGTTTGAGGGAAGCAGCTAGCATTTGGGGTACTTGTTAATTCCTTGTAATTGCATGCGCGCAGATCCCACGTTTTCAACGTAATGAGCTGGCCTAGAGTGAAATCGTTAATGTTGAATTCTTTTATCATGATCGGTATTTCGACATGCTCTTCGATCTTTCCTTTCTCGCCCCCCGCGGGTCCCCAAAAGTTGTCTTAAACTCTTAATCACTGTAAACACGTACATACGTACTGTTAGTTATAAAGTTGACTCCCGCATACACACGGTCGCCCATTGTAGAATGGAAACGCGTCGGAATTAATTAGGTATCATCATGCGTTGCCAATTCTTTTCTATATATTCTTGACTTCTTTTTTCCAATTCTTATATACCAGACGTGACTTTTCACTAATAATATAAATAATATAATTATTTTATTTTTATTATTATTATTTTTTTTCTCCTCTTAAAATAAGTTGGATTGCAGAGATACAAAACTGCCTCTTCACTCTTCAGACATATCCAATTTGTGTCCTTAAAACAAAACGAATTAACACCCAGGTGTATTACAGTCCCACCTGGTTAAAGGTAAGAAACAGGACACAGTATAGCACCAGAAGAGTTTTGCTTCAATCAAGGTGAGTACAACCAGTAAAGTGTGAGCAACACAACAGACCTATTGCTTCACTTAAATTAAGCAACTAGAGATTTAGTGCTTTAGTGCAAAATTTTGCATGAGTTTGGCCATTAAATTCCAGATATTCCGCTCATAAAAAATCTAGAAATTCCTGGACTCCAGAGGTATTGATCAGGTGAGAATAGTGCCATGGAACTCTTAGCAGTACAAATAAATTCTATCCCATTTGCATATCAAGAAACAAAAGTACAATTCTGCTACTCAACGATAATGCCTACTGTTATGTTTGGAACAGCACACAGTGCCAAAATGACTAGCCATAGGCATGTAATGACAATATTGCTATTCAACAATAATGTCATAACATGCTATGCCTAATAATGGGCATCTCCCTTTTTGTGCAGTTCTGAAAGCAACAGATCCGGAAACTTTCATTAACTTTCAATATCATCAAGAAGGAAAATTTCAACCAAGATTTTGATAGGACTAGTCACCACAAGAAGTTAAACATAAATACCTATGAATCACGTTTCAGTTCTTTTTAATTTATTTATTAATTCATTTTTAAGAGCTTAACTTTGAAAGAACCACTACATCATTCTTCTAATATAGCAAATGTGTCAAAAGAAAGAACCAAGAGAAAAAAGCAGTGACTACTGCAATCATAGAAGTTGGAATTTTTTGGAGTACACCAACCAAACCGATACTTTCTCGAAATAGGTATCACCGTATTTGTCTTAAAATTTTGGAACTCCTTTATTTTAGAGGCACTAGAGAAAAGTATGTGCTTTACTTACTCGGCATTGCCTATTTTTGCAAATCCCCCAACAATAATGCTGCAAGTCACCAAACTCATTTCAATTCCCTCATCCTTCATTTTCCTGACACAAGATGAAGCTTCTTCCATGTCTCTACCAACTGCATAAGCATGAATAAGGCTGCATGAAATAAACGACCTTTAATACTGAAAGGAGTGCATGAAAAATACATGACACTAAACTATAGAGAACAGAATATTTAAGATTCTATAAGATATACTTAGAAGAACATTTTTGAACACTGCCAATGAGTTTAGATGTTATAATCTTAATTGAAAATACACCAGTCACTGAGTCCTAGAATTAAAGAAATTAAATCATGCTGTTGGGTACTAAAAGTACTTCGCTGTACAAGGGTACAATTCGTTAAGTGAGATTTCTGAGTGAACACAATCTAATCTACCAAAACAATATGTACCCATTGCATCCTAGAACAGTGTTCATTGGCTCAAAAAAGAAGAAACTCAAACTTGGCCAAACTCACATTGTTGCATTAAGAATATTCAAAGGTTGAATATAGACACAATCACAAGTTATTAGCTGGTGTAGACATGCGCAGTTGGTTCTATTCCTCTCGCTCGGATTCTCTCAAATATTACTTTCAAAGAGATTAATGTTGCAGATCTCTATGTAGCTTGCAGATAGAGCGTATAATTTCGATCCACTATAAATGACGACTCACACCGAAAAATGGGTACCGATCGAACATGAAAAAAAAAAAATTTTTCTACTTTCTTTAAATGTTTTAAATAATTTTATAAAATTTTAAAACTTATTAAAAATACTTTCTTAACTATTAAATAAAAAATTTTAAAAATAAAATAAAATAAAATAAAATTTGATAAAAAAGTTTATAGATAAATTCAATAGATCGAAGAAGTGTTTCTCAATCTAAAATGGCGCTTTAGATCACTCGTATTAGCTTAGCTAAATGTTAGCATCTACTATCTAGTCAAATTTTGGCTAACTTGAGTAAAAGTAGTCTGTATTGGAGTTGTCAAAACTCCATGACTTGAGTTTTGAGTTATAGTAATTTCAAAACTTTTTTTAAATTTAGCCAGCAACTATATATTCATCTCCAAAATAATATTTTACTCTAAACATATTTCCAAATATGTTTTGGATAATTAGGTTGAGAAAAAAAAATTAAGAAATAATAATTTTAAATAAAAATGAAACTCGAGTATCTAATGAATGTGACAATGGACCTAACAAACGTTAAAAAAAAAAAAAGGTAGTACCCATTATTATCTAGAAAAAGAACGAAAATAACAATTTTAGTTTGCGATTCCGGGAGTGATCTGTTTACATTATTGAGGGGTAGTTTGCATATTAGAATATTTTGATAATACTAGAATATTCTTATGTAATGACAGGTGGCTATGGAGAATCTTGATTCAGTTATGACAGCAGGTTCAAGGGTGTGAGATGGCCTTCTACTGATACAAAGCTACATGGGCTGAATTGATGCAGCCGCAGCCGCTGCTGGTGCAAGAGACTGTGATGCCTTAATACGTAACCGGCCAGCTCATTACTTGGTATCATGCATTCTTTTAATTTTAGCATATATCTTCTTTCCTCCCCTCTCCTGATAGGCTGATACAAGTTACAACAGACGAGAAAAAGCAAAGAAAGCGAGCAGTACCCATATATTCACCCTTGACAATTGACACAAGCTATATATAGGAATTAAGTTATATGTTAACAATAAATTAATTACGAACTTTGATATTTTTCTTAATAATATGCTTTAGTCGGATAATTACAAATTTTTTTAAAAAGATAATATAATATATTGTATATCATTGTATTATAATTTTCTTGAAATTATAAAAAAAAATTAAGAAATAGAATTATATTTATATAATCACTTTATAATTAAAATATTTTTCTTTTTTAATATTCAAAACTTTTTTGAGGGGTGATTGGAATTAGGTAAATATAATATTTTTTTAATATTAGTGAATCTATTCCGTGTAACGAACAGTAAAAACTCTTCTTCTTCTTTTTCTTATTCTTTTTCTTTCACTATTTTTTAAAGTTATTTAGATATCTTTCTATAATAATAAGTGTAACAGCCCGCTAAAAATTAGCCTTATCTTCTCACCCTTCTCTTTCTTTCTTTTTTTCGCACATATTAGACAGCACGGCAATCAGTTTTGGATTCTTTCCCGACAGCAATCACTATCTCTCTCGTTTCTACCCTCACCCGAAATCACGTGCATAATTTATCTTTTTCCGTAAATCACGTTATTTTGTTCTTCACCGACAACTGTAAAATCATGAACAAAATTATCCTAAGCGTTGTACCTCGATGGCGTATTCCGGATCTTATCCACCGGATTTCAAAGTATTAGATAAGCTTGTTTTTAAAGTAGCACAATTATAATAATTTAATGAGCTCTGAAAATATTATAATTGTGGATAATTACTTAGATTAAATATTTTAGTTGTTTTAAGATATTAAGAGGTTTAATTTTACGTTGAAAACTCTTATTTAAATTAAATGGTTTTATCCTCTTTGAGTGATTAAAGATACTTTATCATTTTAATAATGATGAAGAAATATTATTTTATAAACCTTAGTTTATAAAATAATAATCTATCTTAATTCCTCTCAGTGTTTATTTAAGTGTTTTATGCACTTTGATTAATTAATGATACTTTATCATTTTATATAATGATGAAGAAAATATTATTTTTATAAACTTTAGTTTATAAAATAATATTCTATCTTAATTCCTCTCAGTGTTGTAATTAAGTGTTTTATTAATTTAAATGATTTTATCCTCTTCGATTAATTAACGGTACTTTATCATTTTAAATAATGATGAGAAAATATTATTTTATAAACTTTAGTTTATAAAATAATATTCTACCTTAATTTCTCGTAGTGTTTTATTTAAAGTGTTTTATTGAAAATAAAACACTTACGCGTTTTCAAATCAGTGTTTTAACTCATCGTTGGATTATTTGAGGATCCCGAAGCGTAGGATTGAAGTTAATTACCTAGGCCCCTACCCTTTTCCCTTCACTTTTTCCTTTTCTCTTTTCTCTCTTCTCTTTCCTCTCCCTCTCCCTCATGGCCAACGTACACTTTGCTTTGCTTTCCTCCATAGCCGTTTGGTCCAAGCTTCCTACCGGCGCCACCTCCGGCCACCATGCCTCACCTCCCTCACCGGCGTGTTCCTCCCTCACCGGCAAACACAACCTCACCGGTGGTGAGATAAACCGGCCACCCAATCTCTCTCCTTTCTCCTCCAAACAAATGGGTCTTTAAGGCTTTTTCACCATTTTGGACCACCATACACGGCCAAATCAGCCACCAAGCACCACCAATGGATTCACCTCATCAAGGGCTTCCTCCCCATGTCTTTCTTTTCCCCTAACTCTCACTCTTTCTCATATGGGTCTCTCAAATCACACTTTCGGTTGCACCGCCGTGCACCACCGTACACGGCCACCCGTGGTGTTTCACCACCACCATCTTGTTCCTCTCATCCCCATGAACCTCTCCAAGAAATTTCATGGCCAACGGAGCTTTGTAGAGCTCTCACTCTCCCTCACTCTCCAAGGCCGAAAATGGCTTCAAACGGCCGATCCGCCGCCGTTAGCCGCCGTACGACCACCACCTCGCCACCACAGCTCCACCACATGTTCATCTACCTTTCCCTAGCTTGCCATGAAGTTCTATGGCATTTCGCTACCTCACGCCTCCTCCCACCGTTCGGTTTTACTGTTCACGGCGTGATGCCGCCGTGCTCCGCCACCTTTGACCATCACAAGGCGACCATGAGCCTTCCAAGGCCACGCTTAGCTTTTCTCAGCCCCAAACTACCACTTTATGTGGTGGACAGCCACCGTACGCGGTGTTACCGCCACGTACGTTCCTCCGACGCATGTTCGTGACGAGCAGCGAGCGACGCACGGGTTATCCCGTCGATGGTATAACCCTCTATCTCTAGTTATTTACGTTTAAAGTAGTTAGTTGATTGGTTTGTGGACTGTGTAGTTGTATTTGTGGAGTTCGCTGCGTAGTTGTGAAGCGAAGTGTGGTTGTGAAGTGTTGGGCTTGATTTTGTAGTTTTGTGGACTGTGCTGTGAAGTATGGGCGTGAGATGGATGCCGTAGTTGTGATACGGCGTGTAGTGTGAAGAGAGTACGCGTGTAGCGTATCCTGTGTAATGCAGTGACGCGCCGTGCGATGTGCGCTATAGTGATGTGTGACGTAGAAGGAAGGGAGTACACATGGAGTGTACTCCGTGTTGTATAGCGATGCATCGTGTGATGTGCATCGTGTTGATGAGTGTTGTAGCGAAGGAAGTACGCGTAGCGCATACTTCGTGTCGCGTAGCGATGCACCATGAGGCGTGTATCGTAGTGATGTGTGTTGTAGTGTGGATGGAAGAGAGTTCACGTGAGTGTACTCTGTACTAAGTCGTGAAACACCGGATGGCGTGTCACGAAGGGTTGGATAGCGTAACAGAGAAGTGTAGAGCGTATGGTGTAGTGTTGGGAAACTGTATGACAGTGTCCCGAAGCAGTGGTGTTTTGGCTTATAGTCCGGGGTGACGGGTGTCATCTTGTGGTTAACTATGGCTAAGAGTATATGGATTGAGAAATGAGTTGTTTGTTTGGTTGTTATTAATAATTTTAATGAACTTGATTTAGTGCAAAGACTTTCTGAAGTCAATTTATCTTTTCCGAGTATAGTGAAAGCTCAAGTTGCCCGTGGTGTTGCAAGTGCTTACAATATGGCAATTGAGTTCAGAATTGAAAATCTTAAGGACTTGAGTTTTCCTCTTCCAGCTGTTGTGTAGTTCCTCGTGTTTTGTGCTCTATTCTCATAGAACGCGACGATCGAGGTAAGTTAGCCTTTAACTTACTATCAGTTTATTGTGTATGTGTGATGGGTAAGGGAACTACAATTTATGTATGTATGTTATCATATATGCCATGTCATGCAATGTCATTACATGTTTATCTGTTACGCATGATTTAATCTCTAATGAATAATTATCTGTTACACAGAAATTTATGTTACGTATAATACGTGGGGCCACAAAAATTGTGGAGTACGTATTATATTTTATGTTATGTATAATACGTGGAGCCACAACAACTGTGGAATACGTATTATATTTTATGTTATGTATAATACGTGGGGCCACAACAACTGTGGAGTACGTATTATATTTTTATATTACGTATAATACGTGAGGCCACAATAACTGTGGAGTACGTATTATATTTTATGTTACGTGTATACGTGAGGCCACAACAACTGTGGAGTACATATTATATTTTATGTTATGTATAATACGTGAGGCCACAACAACTGTGGAGTACGTATTATATTTTATGTTACGTATAATACGTGGGACCACAACAATTGTGGAGTACGTATTATATTTTATGTTACGTATAATACGTGGCGCCACAACAACTGTAGAGTACGTATTATATTTTATGTTACGTGTATACGTGGGGCCACAACAACTGTGGAGTACGTATTATATTTTATGTTATGTATAATACGTGAGGCCACAACAACTGTGGAGTACGTATTATATTTTATGTTACGTGTATTCATGGGGCCACAACAACTGTGGAGCATGAAGTATGGGGCCACAACAACTGTGGAGCATACACTACGTGAGACACAGCAATTGTGACACGTAGAATACGTGGGGCCACAACAACTGTAGAGTACGTATTAACTCACGTTATTAATCAAGACAATTGAATAAGATTCCCAGTTTATATTAAGTCAAATTTCAGATCAAGTCCATGTTATGTTATGCTCACGTACATATATGTTCATGATCATGTTATATTCACGTTTATGTCATGTTATATTCAAGTTTATGTTATTTTCAAGTTCTTATTTATGTTATGCATGTTTACGTTCATGCTATATTTCAAGTCCATGTTATGTTTCATGTTCATGTTATATTGTTAGTCCATGTTATGTTTTAAGCTCAAGTTCATGTCATGTTAAGTCAAGTTCAGTTCACGTTTAAGTTCTAGTTATGTCATGCTATATGTCAAGTCATGCTATGCTTATGTACGACTATACTTATGCATTTATGCTTTTACTGCCATGCATGCATCTTTAATCTGTGTGGGAGTTTTATGTTAACTTACTGAGATTTGTAATCAAATCTCACTGTGGTAGTCCCAACTACCATTCCCCCCGAATGGTAGATCTTGTTACAGGACCCGAAGGAGAATTGGAATCTGACCAACTGAATACGGTCGACTAGGCCACGGTGCGATGTTGATGATGGCATAGTATTTAACTTAGGTTACTACTTGTACTTTTGGAGTTGTATCTCAAGTATTCTATTGATCACAACCATTTTGGACTAGTGTGGTAATCACTGCTATTTAGTATGCCTTTATGTATGAAATATGTTTCAAGTATTTGGGATATTTTTAGTTTGGTGCATAGTATTGCTAAAGAAAAAAATTATCCGCTGCGAATATTGCATAATGCTAGATGCATGTTAGGAACATTGCATCTTATATGTCATGAACGGGGGCAGGTAACCTTGTGTTGCATGTCTCGACGCTTCAAATGTCCGTTCAATCCCAAGCGGAATTTGGGGGCGTCACAATAAGTGTATATCCTATTGCTACATGAGTGAACAATAAATTCTCATTCTGTTTTTGTGTATTTCATATCTTCACTCTTTCCTTCCATTTTTGTGTATATTATCCGTGTAAAAGTCTTTAAATTGTGTTTATAATAGAAATATTTTCCTGATTGTGTCAGTGATTTATTTTGTATGATTTCTGCCGGTTGGATTGGTACTAAAGTCTATTGTTGTGTCCCCTCTATCAGTTGGTCAGGATCAGTGCATGCGTATAGAGTTCCTCTTTCTTTTAGTTGGTTAGTGCATGCGTCCGTATAGGAAATGCCAATTTGTCAAACATCAGTATGGATAATATTATAATAAGCAGTTATCCACTACTATAGTAATAAACAGTAGTTTCATTGTCTTTTGTATTTGTTTATTCTTTATCCTTCAATTTTATTGTGGGCAACCCGTGTAAATTAATGGTAAATTTTTCTAAGCCACTTATATCCTGTGTCAATAAATGTAAGTACGGTTGTACCCTTAAATGATTTGTGTTTTACACTTTCTTTCTTACATTTATGCCCGTGTTGGATATTGATAAAAGGAGCAACTTTTCTTTCTCTCATCTCTCACTTTCTTTGTCGGCAATCTTTTCTCACTTTTCTTTCTCCATCAGCCACCATTCTTCTTGAAGAAGCAGGAGCTGGGCTTCTCCGTTCTCGGTCTCGCCGTGGTCTGGATTTTTTGTGAAATATATATATATTTTTTTCGTGTTGTCAAACATAATCCGAAATCTGATTTGAATTTTTTATTTTTTATTTACATGTTGTGATAAATCTTTATATCTTTGTTTTCTTTCTTCAAGTTTTTTTTTTTATCCGTTTTTTATGTCTTCTATCGGTGAAGGCCGCAGGTTGAGAGATAGAGAATGAGAGAGGGACGTTGGGCTAGAGCAGTGGTGGATCGGGGTGACTTGACTGCGAGGACCACGGTGGCTCGTGGTGACTCTGCAATCAGTTGTGCGCGACGACACTAGGTGTGGGTAGACGAATCTATTTAGATCCAAGAGGAAGAGAGATCCAATGGGAGGGAAAGGGCTTGCCATAGGTGGTCGGCATCGGGAGATTGGTGGCTTGAGGGACAAATTGGGAAGATAAATGATGTCAGTTTCGTCATGGCTGCGGATAGAGAAAGAGACAGTCCGATGTGAGGTCCAACGTGGGGTCATGCCGTCTATCCTGCGGTGGCGATTGCTGGACACAGTGGTGGCGTGCAAGTGAAGGGGCGGGTTATGTTGGGTAGGTGAATCTGGGAGAGGGAGAGGGAGGCCGTTGGAAATGGGGGAGAGAGAATGAAGAATAAAAAAAAAATGGAAAAAGCTAGGTTTGATAGGTTTTAATCTAGGCCTTCGTCCGAGTGTTTTTAAATCTAATCCAACGGTGAGAATTTAATTATGAGATTGAACTACTTTTTATTTTGATCACTTTTTTTTTCCTATTTTTATTTAGTTCCATTGCAAGGTTTTTATAGAATGTATAGAATAAAAATGAATAACAAGTGCATTTAATATTTTTTAAGTTTATAAAGTAAAGTAAAATGATAACAATATTTGTATATAAAAAAAATTTATATTTCATAACACGAAAAATAGAAATTTAATATAAAATACGAGAAGTGATCAAGATTGATTTCAATTTATCGATAATTGTATCAAAGTTCGGGAATTTTATATGAAAAGAACCCGACATCTTGATAATCTCCAATTATTTTATTTGCAAAGCATCCTTCATGTATCTCATAAAGTTAATGAGGTAAGTCTTTGGGAGAAGAGAAAAGTAAATAACAAAGTAAATGAGGTGGTGAAGAAGACAAAAATAGATTCATGCACATGGTGTAAGTTTTAATCAAAAGTTAAAATAGAGAAAAAAAAATTCTTTTCATTAAAAGATTGATGAGCAATGGATAATAAAAATAATAAAATAATAATTTAATTGATATTTTTTTTTCTGACAGATTGAGAAGGAGCCTCTCTCTTCGTCTCTCTTATTGCCTTCTCACCTTCTCTTTTGACAAACTTTACCATTTAGATCTGTTTTGGATCAAATGAGTGGATTTGGATTATAAGATGAGATTGGAAGATTTTAGGAAAAAGATGAGAATTTAATATAATATTATTAAAATATTATTTTTATTTTTAAAAAAGTTAAAATGAGATTTAAAAAAGTTAAATTATTTATTATATTTTGTATAAAAATTTAAAAAAATTATAATAATTCTGTGATGTTAATATTATATAATATTGAATAAAGACAATGATAGAATATTCTAGTTTTGTTTTCATAATTATTATGCTATGGAACAAAACCGTATACTACTATCCAATTAAGGGGTAGAGGAGGAAAACCTAACTAGATCATCACATGGTGATGGGTGCATGACTCTCTCTCAAAATTATATAATTCATTAGACCCATAATCTCTTCTAGATCTAAATTTAATGTATATTAAAGTTATAATTATCTTTAAAAAGTAATTTATATTATAAATTCTTATAAAATGATGATATGTCGTCTGGTTATTAAAGTCAATAAATTCTAATACGGTTCTTAGTTAGTCTCGCTATTTTTCTTATCTAATGTTATCACACACGTCATTAATTCACAGCATTAAACGTGCCTTGCACGTAACCCACTGCTAGTTTCTTTTTTAAAAAAAAAATAATGTATACATTAGTCCAAAAATATTTAAATGAATATATTGTTTTCCTTTGCGCTGGCTAGATGTAGGTGTAGCCGCAAAATTTGACCATAAGCGACAATTTTCTCCCCATATCTCTCCTCTCTCCTTTCCTTTATTTCTCTCCACTCTCTTTCCCAGTCCAATTTCTGGTTTTGCATTTTGGATTACCATTCAAATTTTAGCATCTCGTCCGTGTTAGATAGTGGGAAAGATCCCCATATGGTTTGTAATTTTCCAGATCTTTTATATCTATCTATATAATATATATGCTTGATTAGAAAAATAAAAAAAAGAATATATTTTGTTAATTTATTGAATCTCTCTCTCTCTCTCCCCGTTTCAATTTAACCTCTCTTTTTTTTTCCATAAAATTCCATTTTTTGAGATTTAATTAATATATACTCAAGTGAAGAAATAAGAAAGATTGATTTTCGTGTTGGAAAGAAAGTGAGAACTTGTTGACTCTTCAACACCTTGGAAGATCTTTGGCTTGAGAAAAATTGTACCATTTATCTTTACATTACCCACTATATATAATTTTTTAATTTTTTTCTTTATTAAATATGTATTAATATATAGATGGTAAGTATAAAAATTCAAATAGTTTTAAAACATTAGGATTTTTTATTTTTTATTTTATTTATTTATTTTTAACGCTTGTTAGGTCCATTGTCACATTCATTAGACACTCGAGTTTAATTTTTATTTAAAATTATTGTTTATTAACTTTTTTTTTATCAGCCTAATTATCCAAAACACATTTAGGAATATTTTTAAAGTAAAATATTGTTTCGGAGATGAATATATAGTCGCTGGTTAAATTTGAAAAAAGTTTTGAAATTGCTCTAACTCAAAACTCAAGTTATGGAGTTTTAACTACTCTAACATAGACCACTTTTACTCAAATCAGCTAAAATTTGACTAGATGCTAACATTTAGTCAGGCTCACGTCAGTGCCCTAAAGTGCCATTCAAGATCGAGAAACACTTCTTCTATTAAATTTATCTATGAACTTTTATAACAAATTTTATTTTATTTTATTTTTAAAATTTTTTATTTAATAGTTAAGAAAGTATTTTTAATAAGTTTGTAAATTTTTTAAAAAAAAAATACTTAAAAATATTTAAAGAAAACGGAAAAAATAAATTACATGTTGGGTACCCATTTTTGGGTATGAGTCTTCAATTATAGTGGTTCGAAATCATATGGTCTATCTGCAAGCTAAATACATAGCTAGCATCTGCAACATTAATCTCTTTTCAAAGCCATGTTTATCAAGTCAGAAAATGGGAGCTTCGGCTCTCTCTCTCTCTCTCTCTCTCTCTTCCCTTCCCCCTCCTTCTCTTTCTTTTGTCTGTTTTTCCATTTTCGCTTTCATTTTGTTTTTATGTTTTTCAGGCAAATAAAGGGGAGCTCCGACGGGGTCGCTTCCAGCTGTTGTTCGCCAACAAGCGCCCCACCATGACATTGGCCAGCCGTCGATCTTCAAGACCTCCAAACGCAGAGCCAATTGGAGGGGCGCATAGCCCGCACGCACGGGAAGGAGTCTTGGCCTGCTACAGCGCGTGGCTGTCACGCGTCACCGTGGAGCCTCCTGCCACCTTAAAACCTGGCTTTTTTGGGTCCTAAGACTCAGGGTGTCCTTCGACCGACCGTCGGATCTCCTCTAAGAGTGGTTTGCTCAGCACGTACCACTGCTTTGTGTTTTTTGTCCGTCTTTTTCTGTTTTCTGCTTCCTGTTGTTTGCTTTCTGTTTTTGGTTGTCTATGGTTTTCTTGTTTTAAACCGAGCGGAGTGTTGAGTTTTTTGGTTGGACACAACCTGTGGCTAGTGCAAATGGAGTATGGCGGACGATGCTACGACTGGCAGACGTAAGGCTGACCTCCGCAGTTGAGGTTTTGTGGTCCGTACGCGAGCTGGGTGCTCGTGCTGTTCTTGGGCTCCTGATGCTGTCGCCTGGGGTGGTGTGCCGTCGGGCTCTTGCTGGTGCTTGGTTTGCTGTATGTTTTGTTGTGTAGTGTAGTGTAGTTCTTTGTCGTTTTAGTTGTGTTGTTTTAGGGTTTGCTTTTGGACTGAGTCCAAAAGGTTTATGCCTTCTCCACCTCCTTAGGTGGTCGGAGGGGCTGGTCATTTTGTTTTTTACAAAGTGCTTTCTCTCTTATGAGAGATTTAGAAGTTAAGACAATGTCCGTCACTTTGTGTGCGGGGAAGCTCTTGAGCATTTGCATTAGTTGACTTATAGTCTGGTTTTCTTGTACTGATAAGTCGTAGTTGTAACTTCGTTTATGAATAAATACTTGAAGCATATTTCCATAAAAAAAGAAAAAGAAAATGGCCAACCACTTGCACGCATGCAGCAGCACGCTGATCAGTACCGTACATTACTTTCAGTCTCATAAAATTTAAATACATATTCCAGCATGAGCGCAAACGAGCACATCAGTAGTACTGCAAATGACAATCAAAGTACTTTGTTAATTTAATTTGTGTTTAATTTAAATTTTTATTGTCTCAAATATCTAGGCCTACAGATCTTCACGTATGTACTAGTACTACACTTTAGGGGTGTTCATCCGAGTTTCGGACCGGGTATCCGGGTATACCCGGGCCGGAACCCAGATTCAAAATCCGGATCGGGTTCCGGCCCAGTCATATACGGGTTATGACCTGGTCCGAAACCCGGATTAATCCGGGTTTTTACAACCCAGAAATCCGGGTTCCGGATCAAACTCGGTTTTTTTATTTTTTTATTTTTTATTTATTTTTTTTTATTTTTTATTTTTTTTGCCTGGAACCTTTCTGTTATTAATTTTTTTATGTTTCTGTTATTAATTTTTTTATCTTTCTATTATTAATTTTTTTACCTTTCTGTTATTAATTTTTTTATATTGAAAATATGTTTATCAAAAATCCAATATTTATTGCAATTTTTTCAAGAAATATTGTTGAAATGCAAAAAATTTTTGTTATATAAAAGCTTATATTTTTTTATATCATTGTCCATGATGATACAAATATCAACTAATTATAATTAACACATACATATCAGCTAACACTATAAACTAATTAACCTAAAAAGAAAAAAAAATCAACTAAATATTACATTGTTTGAACTGATTTGCTTAGAACATTACAAAACACATACATTGCTTTAATTAAACTCCAATACACAACAACAAACATGAACTAATTTGGTAAGTACATTCCTGCTATAACTACACCCAATGGAGTACAAAATTTGACATTACTCTTCAGAAGCCCAATAATAGTAGAGAAAGATGTAGTCTCAAAATGTTGAAATGAACCTTTAAACCTGCAAAAGAACATACCTAAACCTGCATAATTGAACACATTAATTGAGGTATTTGTTCTAGATCAATAATTGACAAATGAGCATATCTCTAATTTTTTAGAGGGCATTATATTATTGCCTAGACTATCCTGGCACAAAACATCCTCAAATCTTAAGAGAATTCTTCAGCATGCTGCATCTTGAAATATCCTACAGATCATGATCATCATGACAATACAAAAATCTAATATTTGAAAGGAATATGATGTTTCTATACTTGAGAATGATAGCTGCTTTTCATGTACTATCACGATCTCAGCTGATCACATGATGCAATTTCACTAAATCAGAGAGGGAACTAATCTCACTTGTGGGAATTACTTTGAAAGGATGGGCAGTATTTTTATTTTTTTTTAGGGAAATCGAGGAAATTTTCTAATTGGATCAAAGAAATATGGTGGAATTATTGAGAAGGTCAAAGAAGAATCCAATGATATTAAGGTAAACAAAACTACTGCATTGTCCTAGTACTACCATACCACTTGGGTGATTTGTTAATGATGTCTTAATTTGTTTTTTCATGACAAGTAGTACTACTTGAAAGGAAAAAAAGTCATTTGTTGCAAACAATAACTATTTCCTTTATCATTCTAATCTTCCTAGAGAACACTGATGAACATGAAGAACATGATAATCAAATGCATCGAAACTAAGGAAGTGGCATCAACTCTTGTTTAGAATAACCCCACCACCATTCATTCTTCAAAAGCTAGCTAGCACGATTAATGACTCAGCTATATATATATATAGTTTAAACAATTAATATATATATATTTTTTGGTAAGAACAGTAAACCCAATTACCTGATCCACACAAGTCAATTCATGATGTCCACCTCCAAAAATAATCACCATCTACACGGTACTCCTATGAACATGCTCATGACATCTTACATATGAAAAAGGGCAAATCATTTCTGCTTGATATATGAATATGATAAAAAAAAGATTATATTTTCCTACAAAAGACCTATAATATGAGAATGCATGAAGATATTAATGCAGCCAAGAGTGCTAAATATAACCACACAGTGATGCACATACTTAACAAAAGATTCAAAGAGTAGATTGGACAATAGGGACCTGATCTATAGATCAACTCATTAGAACAACATGAAAAAAATGAATAAATTTAAATAGGACAGCTTCTTGGATGAAACTTCCACCAATAAACAGATTTCGGAGGACCCTGCATTCAAGAGGCATTAAATTCATGAGCCAAGCCAGATCTAATAAAAAATATCACAGATCTAATACAAAATCATCACAGATTTCTAACCCACCGAATCCAAAATTAATCCTAAGATTCGAATTCCACCCAAACTCTAAAACCCATCACATAACGTACCCTACAACATTCGTTACAACGTTCATCGCGGTCACAATTGTTAAGAAAAAACAAAAAAAAAATAAACCCAAAACAAAAACCCCCACGTTTAAAAACAAAGAGAACAGATCGAGCAAAACAGAGAGAGAGATGGAGAAAAAACGGTAGATCTAGCGAAATAACAGCATATACTTTATACCCACAAGAGATTTGTTCAAAGGCATTGATCATAGATCGAGATCGAGAGAGAGAGAGAGAGAGAGAGAGAGAGAGTTATCGAAGTGTTATCGAAGTGAGAGATAGAGAGGGTTATCGAAGTGAGAGATAGAGGGTTACCTAAGTGTGAGTGTGTGAGAGAGAGAGAGAGAGAGAGAGAGAGAGAGAGACTTACCGATCGACGTCCGGCCAGAGGCGACGGCGAGAGTGAGACGGCGGCAAGATTTCACGGAAGGAGGCTAGGGTTTTCAATTTCTGCCGTAACGAGAGAGAGAGAGAGAGAGAGAGAGAGAGAGAGAGAGAGAGAGAGGTAGGAGACCGAATTCACAACTCTAAGTCACTGTTTTGGCCATTATAAACAAACCCGGTTGCTAACCGGGTATAATATGAAACCCGGTTTTATACCGGGTCCGGACCGGATGCTTCCGATTTTTTTAAATACAGGTTCCGGCCCGGATACCGGAAACCCGGTTATCCGGGTTCCGGGCCGGCCCAGATGAACAGGCCTACTACACTTTGGATGAATAAAAAGATGGAATATTACAATCTGGTTTCGGAAGCTTACCTTGGGGTAGATAGAAGATCTTGTGGGGGTACCGGAGATGTGTTGTTTTAGGGAAAATTGCTGTGGCCTAGCTATTGTTAAGTTTAAAAAATAGTTAGAATCTTATGTTTTAGCCATAATATTAATTTTTAGTTAGATGAGTTCATATTAGACTAGCCACACTACAAGAAATCAAGGTTATTGCAGCGCAATTTTTTTTGTTGTAATAAAAATCGCTGCAATAGATAGCTTTTTGCAGCGATTTTATATATCCTTGCAATTTTTTCATAAAAATACGCGGTTTGGGTGGGGCGGTCACTAACTATGTTTTTTGCAGCGTTTATATACTTATAGTGGCGAATACTTATGTTGCAACAAGAAAAAAAAAAAGCAACGGACATTATCGTTGCTTTTGGACCTAATTTCTCGGCGCCTACTTACCCAATTTACTTTCAGTTTCCCCCCCGAAATCAGACCTCTCGGAATGAACACCAGCCCCTTCTCCTCTTCCTCATTCTTGCCGATTTCTCCTTCCAACGAATGCCCAGGTCACCAACTTGATTCACACGGCTGGATTTCTACCTCCATTGTCGACTACTCTTGAAACCCTAACACATCCCCTTGATTTTCCTTCCGTGGAAGCTACCGTCATGCCGCCGGCCTCTCTTCACGTTTCCTCCTCCATACGACCTCTGTTCCTCGGTCGTTTCTATTGATTAAAGGGATTTCCTTAACCGATTGCAACAAGTATCAGAGGTTGACGTTCTCGAGCTAGGATCAGTGCGCTCGCTCATCATTCTCGGAATCATCTATAGGTATTTCTCTCTCTCTCTCTCTCTTCACTCATTTGTGTGTTCTAACCCTACCTCTTTTTGGTGATTAGTTTATCATTTGTGATATAGAGAGACGTTAGGGGACTTTGATTTTAGGGCTTACCATTTGTGAAGAACTTTTTTAGGTCTATTGTGGGTATATAGCGTCTGTGATAGCATATGTGTTATTGGTTTGGTTTTACAAAAGTTAGGATTTACGAATTGGTTGAGTTCAATCGAATTGGTTGAGTTCAATCGGATTCGAACTTTAAAAAAAAAAAATTATTGTTCAAAGATCAATTAAAACTTTGGAGATCGAAAAGCTAACATTGACATGAGTAATCTTTTAAAGCCTCTTTAAATTAAAAAAATGCCTCAAATTAAAGGAATGCTAACTTTTACATTTGAGAGAGAGAGAGGCACCCCTTTACTTTTGCTGGCCTTTAACTAGCGGCTGGTAAGGGCAAAGCAGGGAGCTGTGGATCGAATGACTTGCTTCAAATGTCATCCAAGCAACAAAAATGGAAAGCAATGTATGTCTTGTATATTATAGCTTTATGGTTGAAATATATTTGCAAATATTTAAAGAGAACAAGTAACAGATCAGGAATTAAGTGGACCACACCTCGTCAGTAGTAGTAGTACTACTCCTTCAAATTAATTAAAGCATCATCACTTCCAATATTATTATATAGATAGCGTAAGAAAACTTCAAATTAAAGACCTTTTTCCCAAAGGCGTCTCCACCCAATTTATGTAATGACTTGCATTAATATAAAAACTCCCCCGGCCTGATTTGATCGGTCATCGTGTCGACCGTAAGCATAGGTTGCCTTTTTTCCCCTTTAACTAGCTTCCTAGCTAGCTACATGCATATTAATATTACTGATTAATCTTGTGCATGCATGTGCTAGCTAGATTTGGTTTTATTGGCAGGCTGGCCTGATTTAAGCTTTGAGCGAGCTTCAAGATCATTTCGTTTTTTTTTTCATAAACCCAATTTAGATGCCCGTACGTGTATACATTTTGAACCGGAAATTATTAAGATGAAAAGCCATGCAGCATACATGCATAAAAATAAATAAATTTAGTAAAGATCTAGTTTTTATCATCATCATTACATATAGATAATGATGAGAATGACCAACTATTTCGTCTGCTAATGATAAAATGAAAACCATGAACAAGAAATCTATTATCTTTATCGTTTTTCTTGCTTTGAAACTTTAATTTTGTGTTTAGAAACATTTAATCATGATACGTACGTGCTTAGAAACGTACATACATTTCCTTCAACTTATATAGATCTTTGTTGTTATAAATACGGATTAAAAAGAAGCTGGTAAATGGATTCTAACTTGAAATATTTGACTAATAATATCATATAGCTAGCTAGACTTATATAAGCCATTCACGTACAGGTAGAGAGGTGTACGTACGCAAGTAGTAATTAACAATTACTTGTATGATAAGACATGATAAATTTGAAGAAGGTATACTTGATCTACTGCAGTTACATTAATTTATAATAGTATTTCTGTTCCTTATAAATTAAGGGATAGATCTAAGGTGAATTTGTAGCCTTGAAAATTGTTAATTAAGAGCTAGTTGATCAGCATATATAGGACAGCAAGACATGCTTAGGCTACACAAATTGAGGTTGCATGCATGCTAGCTTTTAGATGTTGCTTAGAAGGAAGGAAACAGACAGAAGTGAGCTTTGAGGTAGCTTAATTCTCTACTTTAATCCCTTCCCTTTTGCAATTATCTAATAAGCTAGCTAATGTTGTCAAGACTAGGGGTCAAAAATTTGAGTAGCTTACAAGTTGTGCCAATTAATTAGCTAGATGTTCCTTTCTCCATCTCATGACTGGTGGGATTTGGTCCTGTTTTGGGCAACTTATTTATGTAAGTAACTTAGTGATATATTTGAAAGAGCCAAGCAAATTTGATGATTTTGGCATTCATCGTATATATATGTGGATGATTGATTTTGTTGCTCAGTGACAATGATGATAGTTTTCCTTTCTTTGTAAGGCAGAGATCGATCTATACATTTTAATTAATTATATTGCTGCATGCAAGTACTTGAACAAATTTTATGAAGTGGTATATTTATTAGGGTTCGAGCAATAGTGCTAGCTCAATCATCTATAAACTGGTTTTTGGATTGCATTTGCTTATCTATCTACCGATTTTCCTACTTTCTCATTAAGCTTACTTCCTTAATAAAGGCCAATTCATTAATTATAATTTCAGTGGTCCTGCAAATTATTTTCTTATGATTTCATCTATGCAAAGTGGTTTTTGGATTGCATTTGCTTATCTATCTACCGATTTTCCTTCTTTCTCATTAAGCTTACTTCCTTAATGAGAGCCAATTCATTAATTATAATTTCATTGGTCCTACAAATTATTTTCTTATGATTTCATCTATGCAAAGTGGCCTTCCTCTACTGTAATTCTGCATTCTACTAGCCTTTGTGACAGCTTGAATTACAAACTGTATCTGTTGTGTTGATTTTTTGGATGTGCAGTGGGATTTCAGTGCACATTACAGTTGTGGTTCTGTTTTGTGCATCTCAGTTGTGGTTCTTTTCTGTGCATTTGTATGGTGGGTCTGTTTTGGGGGTAGTTGGTTGCTGTCATTTGCCTGTTACCATGACTCTTGACTTTCATTTTCTGTTCTTTTTGATATTAATGCTTGTGGGGACTCAAACTCAAAAACAGAGTTAAGTCCAGTGAATGAGTTAGATGGTAAGGAAAACAAAACTAGTATATATTAAAAATCAATTATGCAGATCACTTAAAACTCTCATGCAGTTAGAAGCTGCCACATTCAGGGTCAATTGGGACTAATAATTTGACTACATTGGTTATTCCATCCCATTAGAATACTAGAAGAGCTTCCACCCATTCATATTTACTATAATCTGCAGTGAATTTCTCTGTTTTTTAAACAATAAGGTTCATGCCTTCCAAGTTCTCTACATGTGTTTAACATTTATTTTATATTTCAATTTACTAAAACTTATAAAGAATATATAAAAGAAAGAGAAGTGGCCTTCAGCTTGTGTTTTCTGCATTCTACTAGCCTTTGGTTCTGCTTGCACTACAAACTTCATCTGTTGTGTGGTTCTGTTTTAGTGCAGTGGCGTTTTAGTGTACATAACAGTTGGGGCTCTGTTTTGTGCATCTGAGTTTACTTGCTTTTCTGTGCATCTGTGTTATGGGTCTGTTTTGTGCATATGAGTTGTAGGTCTGGGTTGGTTTGTCCATTATTTTGGTGTTGTTTAAAATACACTACTACCATGCCATGGAATTGTGGTTCTGAGTTATGGTTCCAGTGCATAATAGCAGCTTTGGTAATTTTCATTTCTGTAAAAGTTATTTGATTGAAAATAGGATTTAACAAACATATACCTGATCAAGCAGCAAGTTAATTAATCAAGATGCAAGTTAACTAATCAATCCACATTGTATTCTAATAAAAAGATCACTCTTCTTTCAGAAGAGTGATCTTTTGGCCTTGGCTCTTAGCATAAAGTCAAGGACATATCAGAAACTATAGGGAATGGAATGGGGTTGAATTGAAGAAATGCAACCTTATGGCAAGTCTGGTGTTTGGCTTAAGAACTTCCACACTTTAATGAAAATAATTATAACTCTCACCCAGCATGATGGAAATAGAGATGTATATATCATTTGAGATTCATCAAGAAAAAAATATATCATTTGAGACTTAATAGTAGATCCTGATAACCAATTAGCATAAAATACATTCTAGTACATCTATTGCCCAACAAATGTTAGATGCAATGGTATTGACCATTGGTGCAAGGAATGCTGGGGAAGTGTAGGACAAGCTTGCAAAGTACATGTTCAGAGTCAAACCCCCCATGGCAATAATTGAGTTTTTGTCCATCTGCCTTAACACATTGCTGACACCATAGTTATTAGTGATTAAGCAGGTTATTTAAACTAGAAGATATGAACGAACCTCTCAAGAAAATAGGCAAAATGGAACAGAAATAGTAGCAGCAACACTCTATATTTAAGTAATATAAAATTGGGGATGTCATTCCATGATTGAAGGAAGCTAGTGTGATAAAGTACAAAAAAATCAAAGCCCATCTGGGCAATTGACATGTGATTATTTTTCATATGAACTTCCTACAACTGCTCACAATTGTTGCACCAAAAGTGTTGGTGCCATATGGAATCCAAGTGACACGTTAAATACTATGCACTGGATTTAGTATTAGATCATTCTTAGCATTAAGACTAAAACCCGACTCACGAAAGGGTGAACCATATGCTTGAGGGCATCCTTCTCAACTACTGAGAGAGCAGCAAGATATGCAACACTGGCCTTGCTTCCAGATTTCAAAGCACTAATTGCTGCAGCATGTGCCTTGAGAGTGAACCTCATAAACCTTGCTCTGTGAGGCTTATGGCATCAATCAGAAAAGTTCTAGCAACATTTGAGCAATAGCTATTATATCGAGATCCAATTGCACATATAATCACACTATTCGAATCATAGTAAAGGTTCTGATCATTGCTTGAAGCACTCAGTTTCAGATCAAAATTGGAGGGTAACAAAATCAACATTGTAAGCACTCAGCTTGACCTTAATTCTTGCTAGTTCCAATATGTCCTTCTCTGTGTCATCCATTAATGAAGCATGTGAAACCTTCTTTTGATGTTGTGGTGATGCTTACATTTTGTTTCATGTTGTTTCAATGTCATTCCAGTTGAGAGAAGATCTATAAACATGTTGTTTCATGTTTAGGGAAGGTGCTTACAATTTGATCATTCATTGGGAGCAATTCCATTTTTCATTTGAACTAGGTAAACTTATTTTATGAGATAAGAGATATTTGGAATTCCCATGTTTAAGTACTAACGTAATTGCTTCAAGCCTTTTAACTATAATTAAGGGTATTGAACTCTGTTGATACTCATAAACCTTGCTCTCAACTGGCAAGTCTTCTTGTCTAAATCATAAAAATCAGTCTAACTAATTGTTTTAGCTCCATGCTAACAGTTTCTACAAAAAGGTTCTGCTATAATTTTAACAATATTTCTTCCTCTATTTGAATCACTTTTTAACAATACTTCTTATAGGTTGCTATGTTTATGTTTCTTACTCAAAAGTTAGGGCTGGCTTCAAAATAGTTGGACATATTTGATTAAAAGTATTGAAAGGAAAACTCAACAGCTGATCTTTCATACTGCGATTCTGTGGCAAATAATTGTTATAAGTTTGAGTATTATATGTTATGAACCCGTTCAATGATAAACTACTTTTGCATGTAATTAGAATGGAAATGAGTTCTTTATATATGGCATGCAATTTTATTGGGGATAAGAGGAAAATGAGTACTTATATATTAAAGTAGAGAATCAGCCTTACCTGCAAATGAGGAAAACAGAAGCACCTTTGTTAATATTAGAGGCTGGAAGGACTTTCTATAAGGATCATTCAATGAGCCTTGACAGTACATTCAAAACAGGGAGCATATATAAATATTTCAAGCTTGTCCTAGCTAACCAAATGTTCTTACATATTAAGTGCCGAATTTTCATACTCATCTGTCATTGACTGTGCATTCATATTTTGTTTGGATAACAGGGGATCGAGAAAACAAGGAATTGAGCCTGATTTTCACTTTCAGTTCAGAAGCTAGTGAACTGAACAGCTTGAGGTATGAGTTCCATCTAGAGAAAAGGATTTCCTTTTAAGTTTATATTGGAAATGTGTTAGCTAGGATAGCTTCACGATATTATGTAGTGATTTATAGAAGTGTTGGGTGCTGATTGGTTATCCCTCATTATCCCCCCATTAGGCACTTGGCTGTGGTTAATATGGGTTGGGGAATGAAATCTTTGATACTAGGGGTACTTACAGTAAACGCAAAAATAGTTTGTGTTTTCTCATCAAGTTTCTGGCTTTATCAGGGGGGTGGAGTAATGGCAAAAGTGATTGGGCTATCACTTTTGCACTTGAAAATGTTTGTTTCCTATTGTGGTGCATAAGTATATAATTGATATTTTCTCCCTATTGTGGAAAGGGAGATGAGGTAGGGGTGTAGAGCAAAAGCCATAGTACCAATTTGGACTGACCTCAGTTTTCAGATTTTCATGATAATTCTGGTTCATATATTATATCATCTTTTGAGTTTCCAGAATTTCTATTGTTATATGGTATGATGGCTGTTCTTTCAATAATGTTCCAATTGTAAGTTGTGTCAAATTATAAAGCATGTTAGGTGTGATTTGTATATGAAAACAAGGAATTTCTTTTCATGGAATTCCCAGAGAAAACTGAGATGGAAATTAGCACTTGGTTATTTGGGATTTTAATTTTTCCATTAACCAGGTCCAAGAAGTTGAACTGCCACTTCCTAATATAATGTAGCTATGTCCTAATATTTTTTCTAATTCCCTTAGTCTCCATATCTATTTTTTCATGCATTTTTTATATAGGCCTTATAGAGTTTATGATTGACACTATGTAAAGGGGAAGATTGATGCCTGCCACCTTAAATTAGAGTGCAAATTTAATGTTTTTTTCCAGTGTAATATTGAACTAGTTGATCAGGGAAGGATTGGGGCTGATTTGAACTCCAGACACGTTAGGTTTCAGTTGCACATTTAGTAATGGAAATTTTTATTGAATCAAGGGCAAAACATAGGGGTGTTCTTGTGTGCACCCATAGCTACAAAAAGTTATCAGGTTGTATTTATATGCATGTGTACCCCTATTCGTTAGGCCTTTTTACCAGTTACCACTTGCATGTTGTGATTTTTTTTTTTTTTTACTTGAACATCCTGATTCTGTTTTTCGAAGCAATGCTTGCCTGGCATGGACAAGCTGAAGGCATCAGCATCTGCTTCAGATTTCCCCCCATTCCATCATCAGTCCAACAATATGTATACTAATAAGCCATAGGAAATTCCACATTAGTATTGTACTGACAAGACTGTACTGATACATGGAATATCAACATTCTTTTTAGGGAGACAGACATAGCTGACTGATGGATAGAGCTTTGGGACTTGGTTACACTATCTATTTAGTCTGAAAAATTTGCAGATGCAGTAAGAAAGTTGAGTAAAGTTTTGATCATGATGTTGTCTGCAAATTCAGTTGTACTGATCCTTTGAGTTGACCAAGGATGCATGGACTGATGGTGCATGATGCATGATGCATGTCCCCATTATGAGTTAACTCATCAATGATCAATGTCTACAAGCAAATAGTATATATGCTTCAAGTACAATAATATCTGTACAGATTGTGTTTATTTGATAGAATGTTTCTGATTTTTGGCATTTCGCGATGATGACTATATTTCCAACAGTTTTAGCTTATTTGCAGCGCTTTTAGATCTATTTACAGCACCACCATTACGCTGCAAAAAGTTATTTCCAACAATTTTAAAATAAAACGCTGCAATTGAATATAGTATTGCAGCAATTTTAGTTGCATTTGCAGCATTTATATTACCCTGCAAAATATTATTTCCAACGATTTTCTAAAAAAGCGCTGGAAATGAGTAAGCAATTCTAGCGCTTTATGTAGCTATTCCAGCGATTTTAAGTGACCTATTTGCAACGGTTTTGACATTTTGCAGCGCTTTTGACTCTATTTTCAGCATCTACATTCGCTGCAAATAATCATTTCCAACAATTTTTTGACAAATCGCTGCAATTGCTATCAAGTAATTGCAGCAATTTTAGTTGCATTTGCAGCATTTATATTACCCTGCAAAATATTATTTCCAACGATTTTCTAAAAAAGCGCNATTGAAGAAATGCAACCTTATGGCAAGTCTGGTGTTTGGCTTAAGAACTTCCACACTTTAATGAAAATAATTATAACTCTCACCCAGCATGATGGAAATAGAGATGTATATATCATTTGAGATTCATCAAGAAAAAAATATATCATTTGAGACTTAATAGTAGATCCTGATAACCAATTAGCATAAAATACATTCTAGTACATCTATTGCCCAACAAATGTTAGATGCAATGGTATTGACCATTGGTGCAAGGAATGCTGGGGAAGTGTAGGACAAGCTTGCAAAGTACATGTTCAGAGTCAAACCCCTCATGGCAATAATTGAGTTTTTGTCCATCTGCCTTAACACATTGCTGACACCATAGTTATTAGTGATTAAGCAGGTTATTTAAACTAGAAGATATGAACGAACCTCTCAAGAAAATAGGCAAAATGGAACAGAAATAGTAGCAGCAACACTCTATATTTAAGTAATATAAAATTGGGGATGTCATTCCATGATTGAAGGAAGCTAGTGTGATAAAGTACAAAAAAATCTAGCCCATCTGGGCAATTGACATGTGATTATTTTTCATATGAACTTCCTGCAACTGCTCACAAGGGAAGCACCAAAAGTGTTGGTGCCATATGGAATCCAACTGACACGTTAACTACTATGCACTGGATTTAGTATTAGATCATTCTTAGCATTAAGACTAAGACCCGACTCACGAAAGGGTGAACCATATGCTTGAGGGCATCCTTCTCAACTACTGAGAGAGCAGCAAGATATGCAGCACTGGCCTTGCTTCCAGATTTCAAAGCACTAATTGCTGCAGCATGTGCCTTGAGAGTGAACCTCATAAACCTTGCTCTGTGAGGCTTATGGCATCAATCAGAAAAGTTCTAGCAACATTTGAGCAATAACTGTTATATCGAGATCCAATTGCACATATAATCACACTATTCGAATCATAGTAAAGGTAAAGGTTCTGATCATTGCTTGAAGCACTCAGTTTCAGATCAAAATTGGAGGGTAACAAAATCAACATTGTAAGCACTCAGCTTGACCTTAATTCTTGCTAGTTCCAATATGTCCTTCTCTGTGTCATCCATTAATGAAGCATGTGAAACCTTCTTTTGATGTTGTGGTGATGCTTACATTTTGTTTCATGTTGTTTCAATGTCATTCCAGTTGAGAGAAGATCTATAAACATGTTGTTTCATGTTTAGGGAAGATGCTTACAATTTGATCAATCATTGGGAGCAATGAGATTTTTCATTTGAACTAGGTAAACTTATTTTATGAGATAAGAGATATTTGGAATTCCCATGTTTAAGTACTAACGTAGTTGCTTCAAGCCTTTTAACTATAATTAAGGGTATTGAACTCTGTTGATACTTATAGATCTTCTCTCAACTGGCAAGTCTTCTTGTCTAAATCATAAAAATCAGTCTAACTAATTGTTTTAGCTCCATGCTAACAGTTTCTACAAAAAGGTTCTGCTATAATTTTAACAATATTTCTTCCTCTATTTGAATCACTTTTTAACAGTACTTCTTATAGGTTGCTATGTTTATGTTTCTTACTCAAAAGTTAGGGCTGGCTGAAAAAAAGAATTACATATTTGATTAAAAGTATTGAAAGGAAAACTCAACTGCTGATCTTTCATACTGCGATTCTGTGGCAAATAATTGTTATAAGTTTGAGTATTATATGTTATGAACCCGTTCAATGATAAACTACTTTTGCATGTAATTAGAATGGAAATGAGTTCTTTTTATATGGCATGCAATTTTATTGGGGATAAGAGGAAAATGAGGAAAACAGAAGCACCTTTGTTAATATTAGAGGCTGGAAGGACTTTCTATAAGGATCATTCAATGAGCCTTGACAGTACATTCAAAACAGGGAGCATATATAAATATTTCAAGCTTGTCCTAGTTAAACAAATGTTCTTACATATTAAGTGCCTAATTTTCATACTCATCTGTCATTGACTGTGCATTCATATTTTGTTTGGATAACAGGGGATCGAGAAAACAAGGAATTGAGCCTGATTCCTACTTTCAGTTCAAAAGCTAGTGAACTGAACAGCTTGAGGTATGAGTTCCATCTAGAGAAAAGGATTTCCTTTTCAGTTTATATTGGAAATGTGTTAGGATAGCTTCACGATATTATGTAGTGATTTATAGAAGTGTTGGGTGCTGATTGATTATCCCTCATTATCCCCCCATTAGGCACTTGGCTGTGGTTAATATGGGTTGGGGAATGAAATCTTTGATACTAGGGGTACTTACAGTAAACGCAAAAATAGTTGGTGTTTTCTCATCAAGTTTTTGGCTCTATCAGGGGGGTGGAGTAATGGCAAAAGTGATTGGGCTATCACTTTTGCACTTGAAAATGTTTGTTTCCTATTGTGGTGCAGAAGTATATAATTGATATTTTCTCCCTATTGTGGAAAGGGAGATGAGGTGGGGGTGTAGAGCAAAAGCCATGGTACCAATTTGGACTGACCTCAGTTTTCAGATTTTCATGATAATTCTGGTTCATATATTATATCATCTTTTGAGTTTCCAGAATTTCTATTGTTATATGGTATGATGGTTGTTCTTTCAATAATGTTCCAATTGTAAGTTGTGTCAAATTATAAAGCATGTTAGGTGTGATTTGTATATGAAAACAAGGAATTTCTTTTCATGGAATTCCCAGAGAAAACTGAGATGGAAATTAGCACTTGGTTATTTTGGATTTTAATTTTTCCATTAACCAGGTCCAAGAAGTTGAACTGCCACTTCCTGATATAATGTAGCTATGTCCTAATATTTTTTCTAATTCCCTTAGTCTCCATATCTATTTTTTCATGCATTTTTTATATAGGCCTTATAGAGTTTACGATTGACACTGGTTAATGAGGAAGATTGATGCCTGCCACCTTAAATTAGAGTGCAAATTTAATGTTTTTTTCCAGTATAATATTGAACTAGTTGATTAGGGAAGGATTGGGGCTGATTGATTGGGGCTGATTTGAATATTGACACGTTAGGTTTCAGTTGCACATTTAGTACTTGAAATTTTTATTGTTGCTGAAAATATAATCAACTCCAGAGTTGATTGTTATGCTTATTGAATCAAGGGCAAAACATAGGGGTGTTCTTGTGAGCACCCATAGCTACAAAAAGTTATCAGGTTGTATTTATATGCATGTGTACCCCTATTCGTTAGGCCTTTTTACCAGTTACCACTTGCATGTTGTGAATTTTGTTTTTTTTACTTGAACGTCCTGATTCTGTTTTTCAAAGCAATGCTTGCCTGGCATGGACAAGCTGAAGGCATCAGCATCTGCTTCAGATTTCCCCCCCATTCCATCATCAGTCCAACAATATGTATACTAATAAGCCATAGGAAATTCCACATTAGTATTGTACTGACAAGACTGTACTGATACATGGAATATCAACATTCTTTTTAGGGAGACAGACATAGTTGACTGATGGATAGAGCTTTGGGACTTGGTTACACTATCTATTTAGTCTGAAAAATTTGCAGATGCAGTAAGAAAGTTGAGTAAAGTTTTGATCATGGTGTTGTCTGCAAATTCAGTTGTACTGATCCTTCGAGTTGACCAAGGATGCATGGACTGATGGTGTATGATGCATGATGCATGTCCCCATTATGAGTTAACTCATCAATGATCAATGTCTACAAGCAAATAGTATATATGCTTCAAGTACATTAATATCTGTACAGATTGTGTTTATTTGATAGAATGTTTCTGATTTTTGGCATTTCGCGATGATGACTATATTTTGTTCAAATAGAGTGTTTGCTTGATTAATTAATCGGTTTACATAACGGCTCTCTTCATTCATTGACAGGTTGGATATGAAAAGATTGAAAACATCTAATTTGATTTAGTCTGAATCCTCCCCCACATGATGCAAAGGTGTTGAAGATGTTCTACCCTAGCCACAATGCTCAGGTGCACATTGTTATCTGCCACATGAAAGACACTTTAGTCCATAGAGGAGCAGGATAGTTGAACAATTCGCTCTGAATGTGTTTTGTGTCATATTTAATGTTTAGAAGCAAGAAATGTGTATTTTATATTTAGTACTTTGATAGATGTAGGAAGAAATTGGTCCACCCCTATGTATATAGCCCATAACTACATTAATGTGAATTTCCCACTGGGTTTAGAAGTATGAATGTGTTTGATTTATAATATTCGATGAGAAATGTTAGATTTATAATGAAAGTGGCAATAATTTTCATATATGTATCATATTTCTAAATTTGGTGTTGGATAAATTGTTAACGTGTTATATAGCAATGGAGACTGAATTGGTAACAGGTCTGTGTATCCTATTATATGAATATAACCGGTACCAGCGCGGGATACGTAAAAAAAAAATGGTCTGAACTCTATTGCAGCGATTTTAATATTACTAGCAGTGATTATTAATGCTGCAATTTAACTATAACAACGATTTTCCAAACGTGGTAACAACATTTCCAACAGTTTTAGCTTATTTGCAGCACTTTTAGATCTATTTACAGCACCACCATTACGCTGCAAAAATTTATTTCCAACAATTTTAAAATAAAACGCTGCAATTGAATATAGTATTGCAGCAATTTTAGTTGCATTTGCAGCATTTATATTACCTTGCAAAATATTATTTCGAACGATTTTCTAAAAAAGCGCTGGAAATGAGTAAGCAATTCCAGCAATTTGAAGTGACCTATTTGCAACGGTTTTGACATTTTGCAGCGCTTTTGACTCTATTTTCAGCATCTATATTCGCTGCAAATAATCATTTCCAACAATTTTTTGACAAATCGCTGCAATTGCTATCAAGTAATTGCAGCAATTTTAGTTGCATTTGCAGCATTTATATTACCCTGCAAAATCTTATTTCCAACGATTTTCTAAAAAAGCGCTGGAAATGAGTAAGCAATTCCAGCGCTTTATGTAGCTATTCCAGCGATTTTAAGTGACCTATTTGCAACGGTTTTGACATTTTGCAGCGCTTTTGACTCTATTTTCAGCATCTACATTCGCTGCAAATAATCATTTCCAACAATTTTTTGACAAATCGCTACAATTGCTATCAAGTAATTGCAGCAATTTTAGTTGTATTTGCAGCATTTATCTTACCCTGCAAAATCTTATTTCCAACGATTTTCTAAAAAAGCGCTGGAAATGAGTAAACAATTCCAGCGCTTTATGTATCTATTCCAGCGATTTTAAGTGACCTATTTGCAATAGGTTTGATATTTTATAGCGCTTTTGACTCTATTTTCAGCATCTATATTCGCTGCAAATAATCATTTCCAACAATTTTTTGACAAATCGCTGCAATTGCTATCAATTAATTGCAGTAATTTTAGTTGCATTTACAACATTTATATTATCTTGCAAAATCTTATTTGCAACGATTTTCTATAAAAATGCTGGAAAGGAGTAAGCAATTCCAGCGCTTCAAATATTTTTCAATATTTGATGATCACATTTGCAACACTTTTTCCTTTTTTGCAGCGCTTTTGGTTTCTTTTGCAGCATTTCCGTTACACTGCAAAATCTTATTTCCAACAAATTTATAACAAAGCTGCAAATGAGTAAGTAATTGCAACGCTTTTGGTAGTATTTGCAAGGATTTTGTTATGCTGTAATTGAGATTTCTCAGCGATAGAACACTATGGGCATGGCCTCAGTTGCAACGATGTTAAAAGTATTAGCAAGGGAAAATTTTCGCTGGAAATGGCGGTTTTAGCAACGAAAATTTTTTTTGCGCTGCTTTGGGCAAAAAAGACGCGATTATTGCGGCGAACATGCAAGGAAATTAAAATCGTTGTAAAAGAGTATATGCAGCAGTTTAGGTGGTTTTTTGCAACAATTTTAAGCGCAGCAAATGACCTGATTTTATTATTTTATTAAAAATAAAATAATAAAATAATATTATATATTTAATAATATATTATAATTATTTTTTATTTTATAAATACACTTCATATATTAATTAATAATTTTATTAAAAAATAAAATGTGGTAATTTATTTTAATGTAATACTTATATGATTTATTTCAATATGATAATTTATTTTAATGTGATAAAGAGAGAGAGGGAGTTGATGAAAATAATAAAATAATTGGATAGAAATAGAATAGTAACTATCCAAAAATAGAAAGCCTCCTTAATTTACTGTAGCTCAAGTTTTGAGTTTTTAACTTTTAGCTAGTCCAATATAAAAACTTTTTCTCACATTCAGCTAAAATTTGGATTTGTATTAACATTTGGTTAGACTATTACCAATGCTCTTAGGGCTCGCAAGAAAATATATATACCCCATTTTTGGGGCAATTTCTTATAGCCAAAGAAAGTTAAATATGTCACATTTTTTACAAGATTTATACTCTGCGGTAAAAATGGGTGGAAATATGATTATTTACGGCGTCTTTTATATTGCTGCAAAAAAATCTGAGCCAATTTTCCAATGCGAGCACGAAGTTTCTTGCAATGAATTTTTGGTAGCAAAAAACCACCTTTTGTTGCCATTTTGAGAGACTGGGAAACTTGCTGTCAGAAAAGACCATGTTTCTTGTAGACATGTTTGGTCTCCCTACAAATGGAGACCAAAAGCACAGCTAAAAGCCTAAACAAAAGCATACAAAACTCCTCATCACAAAAACAAAAGCATTCGTATGTTCCAATTTTCAGATTCTTGATTTCGATCTTTTTCTAAGTTTTAACGACAAAAGATGGAGTAACCTAATTCATAGGGGCCGGGATCAGGGCCGGTCTATCTATCAAGGGAACCAAACGCCCAGATGTTACACACTGGGATGGAAGGGAATTATAGTCTCAACTTCGAGGGTGAGGCCTCCAGAAATGGAAAGGAATCTGAGAATGAGGAAAAAGTTCAATATTGTATTTAGCATAAGGGGAAAATCCCCAATCACGTGAACTTATACATCATCTTCTGTAACAGAATATAGTAGACAATAGACAATGCTAGACTCTCCTGACTGTAACGTAAAGAAACAACAGACTAGTAGACAAGTATTATTACTTATTATGGACTGAGGCCCCTTTCCTTAAATAATGGGGCGAAACCCTTACATAAGAGGCCTGGACTACGTAAACAGCAAAGCCCTAGCTCCTTCTCTTTCTTCATCCGTACGCCGTTAGCTCCCTGGTAGCTTCCGCCGTAGCACTGCCTGGAACGTTACACCAAAATAAGAACGACATCAATGGAGAAAAGATATAATGATCTTATATCAGTATTAATGATAGCTGGGGGCTCCTCCGACCTCTAGCTAGCTCCTTCAATCAGTATTAATGATCTTATTTATGGGATCAATATTGGAAAGATATAAATTCATGAATTAAATGGGTAAAAAGCACATGCAAGTAGTACGTACGTACATGTGATATTCCAAAAAAAATTAGGGTAGTGGTAGGGTTACTACCATATTTTTATTTTTATTTCATTTTCTTTTATGTATTTTTTTAACATTCTTAATCATTAAGAAAAATTAATTAAAAAATATATATAACTTTATTAATTCTCACTTCCTTAATCATTAAATAAAAAAAATTAAAAAAAAAATCAAATACAAAGAGAGTAGTAGATGAATTGTAGTAGAGTAATAATTCTATCACTTTCCAAAAAATTACTACCCAGGAACTGGAAATCCAAGAGGACAAAAGCTGTAAAAAGAAAACGTTTATTTTTTACCATTTAAAGGTATATAAATACTTTATAAACTAAGAATTAATCCCCTCGAAAAAAAATTAGATTTCCAGAAAATTAAAAACTAAACTATTGTCACTTGCGCGCATTCTGGCGGTTTAGGGCCAGGCATATGAACACAATAATCATAAACCAAGTACATGCTCCTCACAAGCACATCCTAATATGCTTTCTAACTGGTTTGGGTGGCTTTGAAGGTAAGCTCGGAAGAGCCCCTGAACCCAATTCGGTGGCTTTCCACCAGGAGATACCCATGGCATGGTGCCGCGAGTCCACATATATGGTTGCCTCTATCTGCATACAGCGTTTGCACTTGAAATTTCACTCCAATATTTTCTTTATTTTCAAACACACTTTTTTGAAAGGATAGACCCAGATCTAGGATAAAAAGATAAATATATAAAACTTTGTATCTCCGTGCGGAAGGTCTAGGTACAGCGAGCGATCATAGAGAATCACACAGATATATATTGAGTTCATGCAGATGAGCGATCGCAGATCATAGAGAATCACACAGATGAGAACATTTAAAAAAAAAAAAACATAAAAGCTAGCCTACAACGCTGCCTTCTGGTACTGATCATGAACAGTCTCCATATTTTTTTTTTTTTTTTTTTGGGTACCATAATAAAAATTAAAGAACTTTTGAATCGCTTTCTTACTCATCAGACGAAATCAACTCGAGGGGGTGCTGCTTCTTGTTCTCCTTGACGTTGGATGGTGCATCCTATGATAAAGATAGGGATCATGTATTGGAGAGTGTGATAAAGCCAAAGGATAATGCTCTCGAAGACGTCTAAAACCATTCCAAACCAACGAGACGTGACGATGAGTATAGGAAAGACGACCAAGAAGAGTGGTGGTGGTAAAATAAGGGAGGTCACCATGGAAACAGTCAATGGAAGAGAGAAATCTCCGAACCGCAAGCGGATTGGCTCCAGAGTGAGAGTGAAGGGGAGCTTCACAGATATGAAGACGAAGAGCAACGTCATGAGGGTGGCAAGAAAGATGAGAAAAGGCGTATCATAGAGGATGACAATTGCCAAGATGACACGATCTTGAGACCAAGGTTTTTCGTCTCGAGACAAGAGGATCATTAGATAGAGGCTTAGGAATGGTGGAATAAGATATCGGAAATCCACGAGGTACCTCATTCTTCTATGATATCAAAGAAAATTTAGTAATCGAACCAGAAACTGATCCAAGAAAGATAGGTGAAATGTTAGGAGGAGGACAGAGGGGAATTGACGGGCTGGCTCAGGTCTGTATATAGCTTACACCGCCGGTTTTTCAAACAAATAAATACATGAAGCATACTACATCTGAGTCAGCTTGAGGGTACAGATGTACATCAGAGGTCCTCATGGTCATATCAAAAGTATCTCAAAAGTCCGAGGATACAGATGTACCCTGAGGTACTTTTGATGTTGACATGAGTACCTCAAAAGTCCATCAAAGGGAGGGTACATCAAAAGGAGGGTACCCTGAGTTACTTTTGATGTTGACATGAGTACCTCAAAGCCCATCAAAGGGAGGGTACCTCGGGGGGCTTCCCCCTTTGATGTTGACGTGAGGATCATATATTCAAAGGGGGCTTCCCGCATTTCGTGTTGACATAAGGATCAGAACATCAAAGGGGTTGTTTCCCTTTAAGGTTGAAGAGAAAAATATAATTAGATGATAAAAAATATGTAAGAGTATCAATATCCATCAATTTAACAGTCGACTAATCAAGGATTTTTTTGAAAATTGAATACAATTAAAAATCTTGAAAAACGATTCCCGAGATTTCTTAGTCAGTGACTTTCAAGTCTTAAATAACACTGTTAATTTTCAACCAAATTCTGGCAAAACAAATATAGCCTTAATTGATACAACAAACACATGATCAGCAACTTTATCCAAAAAATTAAAATAATTCATGTTATATTGTTTATATTATCAGTGAAAAGTCATGCACTTGCTTGCACGTGATACTACCCACACTAATTGGAAATTAATAATTTTGTCTATGACTATAATGTGCGGGGTGCTCAGCGATAAAAGAACATCGTTTGCTTAAACTTGATCCATGCCGTTTATTTTGTCTGTTGACGACGTGGAAGGCTATAATAATGCCGTTTACAGGAGGGAAGCCGAACCCTTTGCTTGAATGGCAAAGTGGAGATAGAGGTGAACTGCATGTGAATGCTCCAGCTTCTTGTATAATGTATAGTTTACTGCGCAGGAAGGAAGCCAAAGCTGACCGGTTGTCCCGGTAACTGAAGGTAAGGTTATGTATATAGCTTACAACCGGTCAGCCTGCTTTGACCGGTTGGTAGCTGTCGCGTTGCCGTTGGTAGCTAAAGATTATAGCTAATTAATGACCTTCTTGTATGGTTTAAAACAAAATAAATAATTTGCTATATATAAAAAAAAGAAAATAAATTCTAAATATGTAATTTAATTATATAAAAATTGATTCAAAGAATTTATTACATTAATTGATTGACTTTATTTATTTTTAAATTATGCAAAAATGTCATATTAGATTTTAAAAAAGGGCTTCAAAATAAAATAAATGATAACTTTCATGAAAATAAAATGATCATTTAAATACAAAAACCATCTTTCTATATATATATATATATATAGTTTGTTTTAAGGGCGATTGACAGCTTAATTCCCCCGGCGTTTATATTCTACAATGGGCGACCGTTTGTATGCGGGAGTCATGTTCCAGATGTTTCTTATCAAACCTTTTCGTAAGAGTCGGTGGCAACGTCAACTTGCATGCATGCATGCATGGACTTACGGCCAGCTGTTATTTTCTCCCGGCCCTCTCCTTTTGATAAGAGTCGGTTTATGTATTTTACTTTTCTTGATTTAATTGTTTTATTTAATAATTAAAAAAGTAATTATTAACAATTATTCTTTTTTTAACGATTGAAAATGTTAAAAAACTACTTTAAAAAAAATAAATAAATAAATAAATAATTCTAACAAACAGTACGTACGTCCGATACTGCACTATATTCCACAAAATCAAAATTGCACGCTTCATTTCTTTTATTATTATTTTTTGGGGAGCGAGAGAAATTAGCTTCGTTGCTTAAATAACTTACATATCATTGTTAACTCTAGTTTATTGTGGGTCAAAAAGATCACGGAAATAAGCACTAAACACCAAAGGTTTTTACGGCGATTCATCGTCACCATCTCCGTAAAAATTGGTCATCACAGACACGTCGAAATAACTGACAACGAAAAACTGTTTGCCGCAGGTTTGTTATCTCGCCACAAAAAGCTAATTGTTCATCACAAAAATATGTACCGGAAAGATATGTATCTACTGCGACTTATATTCGCCGCAAATGCTAAAATTCCACAACCAACATACAAATCTATAGAACCAAGAAAAGGAGAGAGCCCTAAACTTTCAAAAGAAATGTAAAGATTAATCCTAAAAAAATATAGACGAACCCTAGAGATTGCACTAACATATTCACCCAACTCAACATCGTCAAAATAACATATTAATTACATAAATTGAAGACTACGATATGAGAATTAATGATCTTCTGAAAAATCTACAGCTGCCTGTGATCTTATGGTGTACCCAGTCAACTGCCTCAGTATGTGTTAACATCTTCCCAACACAAACAGGAACTCACACTCTACACCAAAATAGGACCTCCAAAATATGGCGGTATTATCAAAACAGCAAGCTACGGCCAAAGCAAATAACCAAATATCATAATAGCGTGCAGCAAGCAGGTCGTTATAATCAAAATCAGTGAGACATGATAATTCTAAAATTACGTGCAACTGAATGCAAAAGTAATAAAAGGTTTATATTTGAATATAACTACAAAATTAACAAGAAAGAGTTATATTCAAATTCTGGCGAAAACGAAACATAAAGTCGCTTAATTTTGTAGTGAAAAAATACCTCCTTTCCCTATATTGATATTGAAAAAGAAGAAGATAAATATCTCCTTTTTCCATTCAAGCTTCTCAATACGCTTATACCATGGTAACAACTACACAAGAGATCTAAAAGAATATAAACTAAATTAGGAAAGTTGCAGTAGAAGTTTCATCAGATACTTAACCAAAGAACTTTTTTACAACATGTAGATAGTCTGCTGCACATTACGAACCAGAACAAGTCAAGCTATAAACTCTTCCAAGTGCGTGTAGAAGATATATATTCATGTCTGCTACTTTCCTTTCCTGCAACCAGATAAGGCACCAAATTAAAACCACATCAGTTAAAACTTCAAAAAAGAATTTCAAAAAGCTAACACAATTAAGATGGCACATATAAATCACAGAAATGTCAGCCAAAGTGCTAGTCATTACCAAATGCAAAATCTGAATCATTCTGGAGTCATTGACTTCTAAATATTACCAGTCTTAACCAATAAATCAAAACTGAATGTCACATCTCTACAACAAAGTTGCTTACAGAGAACTAAATCACCCAATTGAAAAAATTAAATTCTACCAGCAGCACAAATGTGCACAATTAATTGGTTCATTCTCAAGCTCAAAATCAGAAAATAGCTTCGTTTTGGAAAGTTAGAGAATAACTACAAAAGAAAAGAGTCGATGGGAAGCACCTTTACTCGATTAAGGGGGACTTTTCCAACAGATATGGTGCCCCTCAAATGATATACACAAGTAGGTAACATAAGTATCCCCTGCACAAGAACAGAAACTTTTTTATTTAAAAAAAAAAAAAAAAAAAAGGACGGAATCTCAATTTTATTGAATGCCCTCACTTATGGCAGAGGAAAACCGTGACTACAACTGGATAGCTGGGGTTACATATTATCCTAAAATCCAAAATCAGGTATCAAAATGAAATGTAATAACACAAATACAAGAAACCACTAACCATAATACACAAAGAACACACGTCTAATCAAAACACAAAAGTGCATGCTTAACTAAACCTGCAATCAAAGCAAGACAAAGTAATAACAAAACTGTAGAAGTCGTGTTATCGATGCCGTATAACTTGTAAACCTGTTTGATTCATTCAAATAGCTCCCCTAATGACTTTTGGACGATTGTCTCTAGTATTTAATAACAGCTCTATACCGCTAGTGCCCAATTTAGCTAATCTTTCTGCAATGTGGTTCGTTTCCCTAAAAGAATGATATAAACATATCACCACTGAACGAGCCGTCTATCTAGCCTCTTTCCAATATCTCCGACTACGCCAAGGAACTTGCCCACCTTTCTCCCACCAATTAACCACTAGCTTAGAATCTATTTCAACCTCTATGTGATTAATATTCATTTTCACACATAAACTAAGACCATCAGCTAGAGCTCTTATCTCTCCAAAATTGTTAGAATTACTACCATAGAACCAGACAAAGGCAAAAATCATATGACCATTCTCATCTCAAAGGATCCCTCCACCTCCACTTTGACCTGGATTACCAAGGCTACTGCCATCACCGTTAAGTTTAGCAAATCCCTGAGTCAGGCGCATCTATTTCAATATCTGTATAGGCTTTGTCTAGAAGGGCATATTCATTAAACCGAGTTGAGATAAAGTCACCCCATCTAAGCATCTAGTGAAGGGCTTATTCAGCTAAAAAATTCTTGATTTTGAAGCACATTTGCTCTCTAGTTTGATTAACCCCCTCCATTCTAGCTTTACATTTGTATAACCACAGGAACCAGCTTATTAATGAAGGGAGAATGCCAATCGCAACGTTGATTTGTGAAACCGCCTGAGTCTTGGATAGCCATTGTTGAATTTTACCACGCCATGTATTGGTAGGTAAAAGATTCAGAACTAGTGCTTCCTCAAAATACTTCCAAACAAAGGCTGGAATCTCTCTTGAAAGTAACGTGGTCTGAAGGGCAGCAGTGCGACAGTTGGTGCAACTACGGTGGGCTATGAAGGTCTGAAGGGGTGCGCAGGTCTGGTGAGCTCCTCCGCTAGTCCCGGAGGTCGTACAGCATGCAGTGGTGGGGTGGATGCATTTGACAGTTTTGCGTTTACAAGAGATAATACTCTCACAGGTGTACAAGGGATTTTGATTTTGCCTTTGCTATGATGTGATGCGGTGTGGGAGTTTTCTATGTGCTTAGGTGATGTGTTAACCTATTATTGGCTTCCATTAAAGTCACAGCATCGGATGTGCCGTCCCAAAGAGAAACTGATATATCTAAGCATATCCATTGTTTGTGTATGTATCGGTAGCACCAACAAACTCCTCTGCAAGGAACCAACCTTAAATTGCCGTACCATTCAGCTCAACTTAAATTGGAATTTGCTAAGGACAGAGAGCAGGGAATCTACCCAATTCAATTTGTCTGCACCTTTTTTATCAGGTCAAACCTCAGGTATAAGAATACCCAAAATGGAAAATGTGACAAAGAAGGCAAAGATCTAAAAAGAATAAACAGACAAAACAACAATAAGAACTTCATTTTGAATGATCTGTATCCATATTAAAATCAAGTACAAGGAAATGGTTCGATCCCAGCAAATCATGATATATTGAACTATTTGTAAAAACATTATTCCCCAACCAACAATAGAGAATGTAAAATGGAAAGGCAAGGAAGATATATAAAATAATGTAAACAACAGAGAAGCAAAAAGAATAAAACCACAGGCAGTCTTTTTGTAATCCTTTAATGTTCCCCAACCTGCTTTTCTATGACATTTAATTTCTTGAGAGCCGGAATTTTGTTTCCAACCACAACCGGGAGAGTGACCTCCAAAAGAGATTACAAAACAAAGATAGGCCCAACTAGTCTAACATGGAAACGAAAAAAGAACTTCTCTTTTTTATATATAAGTAAAAATATATTAATATCAATAGGTGTAAACAAGCTTATTGGGTGTATACAAGAGAGAACACCTAGCCCATAATAGAGAGCCCCTAATGAACATCGCGCCCAAGAGGGAGCAATTAGAAACCTATGTGATATACACCAAGCCCTATTGGGACAAAAGACACGAAAAAAGAACTTATACCTTAGCGTAAATATTGATGAGACATCCGTAACTGATAACTGAAGGTGTAAAGCCACATTCCTACATCACAGTCAGTGTGTTAGCATACAATGATAGAAGACAGACAAAAGTTATTACCTAAATCTTGATTGGAGACTGTAAAACATCTACAGCACTTTATCCTCCCATTATTGATAAAATTTCTTTCACCAGTTAATTTCTCCAAGAACTAGGTTTTGCTTACTTCTGCATCCACGAAGAGGTTTTTCCTTTTTCCCATTTAGACACATGTTTCGATACAAAATAAAAATGTTACTGATTCATTTTTGCCTTGCCTTTATTCTGATATCATCTGCTTTTAGAAAAGTAACCCAAAAATCCAATGCACAAGATATGACAAAGGAATAGACACAAGTGCAAACACAAGTATGTACGAATGCATACATATATGTTGTAAAGACCTAGGGAAAGTTCAAGTCACATCTGGACTTATACTCTAAAAGAACTAGTCAATGTTATAATTGGAGTTTCTTGAAATCATTATAAAGCTCAGTTCTACCTAGTAAAGCACCAATGTGGGGACTTAGTGGGCATTACCAATGTATCATCCCAGACGAAAAATTCTCATAAACTATAATTTTATCTTGAGTTGGTCAAACACAATCAGGCATTTATATTGCCAATCATTGTGTAACCATCCATCATGGTATGATATAATAGGAGCATCTATGCCTGATTCTTCCTTCTCATAGACCAATGCCTCAGCTCGATCCATATTGCATGTTTGACTGACAAATATAAAAGCAACAATAAGAATCATCAAAACATTATATTAAAGAAGCCATGCAAAAGTGAGTGTGTGTTAAGTAAACTATTAATGAGCACTTGCTCAAATAACACCTACTCCCCATAATAGAATAGGGTGGAGGGTGAGGTCAGAGGTTCAAAACGCACAAAGTGTGTGTGTGAGTGTGTCTATGCAAGCCAATGATAAATCTATATAAAAATTAAAAATTAAATTAAATTTAAAAAAAACAAAACAAAACATAGAAAAACTCCGGTGATGTAGAATATGACAAACTTACAAGTAGAAATAGCATTTCTATTCAAATTTAATAACTTACGCATCTTTCACTTGTAGAAAATTACCAAGAAAAATACAAATGAACCTAAAATTGACTTCAGAATACTCACCAGTGAGCGTAAATAATATTGCAATAGATGATTGCATTGAGAGTTGTATGTTTGTCTTTGGCCTCCTTAAACCAGCGGTCTGCAGCTCTTCTAAAATGCCAAAAAATAAGTTAGATCGCAGAGATAAATAACTGCCTCAAAAAATAAGTTTGAGCACAGAGATACAAAACTGCCTCCACTCTTCAGACATGTCCAATTTGTGTCCTTAAAACAAAACGAATTAACACCCAGGTGTATTACAGTCCCACCTGGTTAAAGGTAAGAAACAGGGCACAGTATAGCACCAGAAGAGTTTTGCTTCAATCAAGGTGAGTACAACCAGTAAAGTGTGAGCAACACAACAGGCCTATTGCTTAATTTAAATTAAGCAACTAGAGATCTTAGTGCTTTAGCACAAAATTTTACATGAGTTTGGCCATTAAATTCCAGATATTCCACTCATAAAAAATCTAGAAATTCCCGAACTCCAGAGGTATTGATCAGGTGAAAGAGTGCCATGTAACTCTTAGCAGTACAAATAAATTATATCCCGTTTGCATATCAAGAAACAAAAGTACAATTCTGCTACTCAACAATAATGTCGTCTGTTATGTTAGGAACAGCACACACAGTGCCAAAATGATTAGCCATAGGCATGTAATGACAATAATGCTACTCAACAATAATGTCATAACATGCTATGCCTAATAATGGGAATCTCCCTTTTTGTGCAGTTCTGAAAGCAACAGATCCAGAAACTTTCATTAACTTTCAATATCATTAAGAAGGACAATTTCAAACAAGATTTTGATAGGACTAGTCACCACAATAAGTTAAACTTAAATACCAATGAATCACGTTTCAGTTCTTTATTTATTTATTTATTCATTTTTAATAGCTTAACTTTGAAAGAATCACTACATCATTCTTGTAATATGGCAAATGTGTCAAAAGAAAGAACCAAGAGAAAAAAGCAGTGACTACTGCAATCATAGAAGTTGGAATTTTTGGTACTACACCAACCAAACCAATACTTTCTTGAAATAGGTATCACTGTATTTGTCTTAAAAATTTGGAACTCCTTCATTTTAAAGGCACTAAAGAAAAGTATGTGCTTTACTTACTCGGCATTGCCTATTTTTGCAAATCCCCCAACAATAATGCTGCAAGTCACCAAACTCATTTCAATTCCCTCATCCTTCATTTTCTTGACACAAGATGATGCTTCTTCCATGTCTCTACCAACTGCATAAGCATGAATAAGGCTGCATGAAATAAACAACCTTTATTACTGAAAGGAGTGCATGAAAAATACATGACATTAGACTATAGAGAACAGATTATTTAAGATTCTATAAGACATACTTTTTTTTTTTTTTTAATGTCGGGGAACCTCTCCAAGGCAGGGCCCTTTGGACCCACCCCTGCAGAGTAAACCCCGGTCCCGTGCACCACACCCTCGGAAGTTTCCCTACACGGAACTGGTTAAATCGCTAGCTTTTCACCAGGGGGTGTGGCCCCAAAGGATTGTTTGCACCCATGAGGTGTTGAATCTTGGACCTTGAAGGGAGTGAGACCCTAAGACCAAGGCCTTCACCACTTGGGCCAACCCCTTGGGGTTCTATAAGACATACTTAGAAGAACATTTTTGAACACTGCCAATGAGTTAAATGTTATAATCTTAATTGAAAATACACGAGTCACTGAGTCCCGAAGTAAAGAAATTATATCATGCAGTGTGGGTAAAAGTACTTCGTTGTACAAGGGTACAATTCTTTAAGTGAGATTTCTGAGTGAACACAATCTAATCTGCCAAAACAATATGTACCCATTGCATCCTAGAAAATATGTCATTGGCTCAAAAAACAAGAAACTCAAACTTGGCCAAACTCACATTGTTGCATTAAGAATATTCAAAGGTTGAATATAGACACATAATCACAAGTTATTACCTGGAGTAGACATACGCAGTTGGTTCTATTCCTCTCGCTCGCATTCTCTCAAATATTTCACGTGCGCGATGCATATCCCCTCGCCTTGCGTTATAAGTCACCAGAAGGCTGATATGAATAAGATAAACAAAAGAAGAAACAATCAATTGATGTATAAATGAGTGATTCAAATTTTGAAGCTATTATCGTCTTTTGCGAAACGATAAGCAATCATTCCCTCGATTCCGTCTTTCTTTTGTGGGTACCTATCATGGGAACCTCAAGTATTACCTACTTATGAAAAACAGATGGAATAGAGATTAGCAAGCTTTACTTTCTAAACCCTCTCGAAAGACTGGACAACCGCCTGCCAATTCTCCGGTTCGGTATCAAGAACCTGCCGGAAGCTCTTCCTTGAGAGTTCTCTCTCCTCGTGCCACTTGGATCGGTACTCCACCCCGTCATAACCCCCCACATACCGTGCCCTCTCCTCCGACCTCTCCTTCAATCTCCTCCCATCGTCCAACTTCACAGTTAGCACCCTCCCATGGAACTCCACAGCATCGAACTCCAAGGCCTTCATTTCCGACTTGGCTGCCATAGTATCAGTACCCATATAGCACAAAAAAACTCGCATTTCTCTCCATTTCACCGTGACCCTTTATCAAAATGACATTCTTTTTCGGCCCAGATTGCCGAAAAACCTCGGAAACCTCGAGCTTCTTTATCCCATTGGGTAAATTCCCCACAAATATTTTACCCTCTTCCCGGAATTCAATTCCGCCTGAATCCGAATGCTCACTCCGATCTTCTTTAATTTCATCTTCGGTTTCTACTGGTGGTGGCGGCGTGAGTGGAGGGGGAGGGGGAGAGAGTTTACTAGTGAGCCGGAGCTTGGTGGTGAGGGAGTGGGGAGGAGCAGGTGGGATGGGGATGTGGGTGGGATTGACGAGGTTTTTGAGAGGGTTGTTGGAGGAGGAGGGTTGGGCGGGTTTAGGGATTTTGCGGAGTGCTGAAAGACAAAGAAAAGAGCACACCAAGTGTTTGGAAAAATATTCCTCAGAACTGTGAATTGTATTGAGTATTCCTTTTTCTCTTGTATTGAGCTCTGTACAGTGGTGACTATTTATAGAAAATGTACATAACAAAGAACCACTAAAATGATGACACCTAGCAAGGCTATTTATTCTGTTTGTTACAATGAGATTCAGCCGAGTCCTTCTCAAAGGTTCTGGAAAGGTAGAGCTGATTTGCTGAAGATGATTTTGCCTTATTATCCCCCCTCGATTCAAGCGGCACTTGTGCAAGGGTGAGACTTGATCGAAGAAGTATAAAGCGAGCAGAAGATAAAGGTTTGGTGAGAATATCAGCTATTTGGTCTTTGCTGGAAACAAAAGCAACATGAAGTGATTTGGCAGCAACCCTTTCACGGACAAAATGATAGTCCAAATCAACATGCTTTGTTCTGGAATGCATGACTGGATTCATGGACAGATATGTAGCACCGATGTTATCACACCATAGAGTGGGAGGTTCCGAAATACCAATACCATGTTCTTTCAAAAGAGATTGTAACCAAATGATTTCACAAGTAGTATTAGCAACAGATTTGTATTCGGCTTCAGTAGAAGAACGAGCAACAGTGGGTTGCTTTTTAGAGCCCTATGAAATTAAATGATTTCCAAAATAAAGACAAAAACCTCCAGTAGATCGTCTATCATCAGGACACCCGGCCTAATCAGCATCAGAAAAGGCAGTTAATTTAGTAGAGGAAGAAGAGGAGAAACATAAGCCAAGGTGACTTGTATTATTAAGATAACGAAGGATTCGTTTAACAGCTGACCAATGTGGAAGACGAGAATTATGCATAAATTGACACACACGATTGACAGCAAAGGAGATATCAGGACGAGTGAAGGCAAGATATTGAAGACTTCCAACAACACTTCGATACCATTGTGGGTCTTCATATGAACAACCATCTAAAGCAGTAAGTTTTTCTGAACTAGACATGGGCGTGGATACTGCCTTACTGTTGTGCATATTGGTTTTTTTAAGTAAATCAGAAATGTATTTGGACTGAGAGAGAAAAAGACCCGAAGATGTCCTATGTACTTCAATACCCAAGAAGTAATGTAAGAAACCAAGATCCTTGACTGGAAAATATTTTTGCAAGCTAGAAATAAACTGCAAAATCAGTAAAGAACTTGACCCAGTGACAAGTATATCATCAACATAAATCAAGAGATAAATGCAGTCAGATCCAGTGCGAAAAATAAAAAGAGATGGGTCAGCACTAGAACACAGAAAGCCAAGTGTGAGTAATCTATCACTGAGTTTTGCAAACCAGGCTCTAGGAGCCTGTTTTAATCCATAGATAGACTTGGTTAACTTACAGACGTGTAGAGGGAAGTCTGAATTCACGAACCCAGGAGGCTGTTTCATGTAGACTGCTTCCTCAAGATCTCCATGTAAGAACGCGTTTTGTATGTCTAGTTGGTGAAGAGCCCAGTGAGAAGAAACAGCAACTGAAAGAAGTAAGCGAATGGTGGTGGGTTTAACGACCGGGCTGAACGTCTTAGTATAATCTATGCCCGGTTGTTGATGAAAACCTTGAGCCACCAGCCTGGCTTTACGCCGTTCAAGGGTCCCATTGGCATGCCGTTTAGTTTTCAAGATCCATTTAGAGCCGAGCAGATTATAGGAAGGGGAAGGAGGGACGAGATGCCATGTTCGGTTTCGAAGCAAGGCATCGATTTTAGTAGCCATTGCAAAACGCCACTCTTGATGTTTAGAGGCTTCAGTGTAGGACTTGGGTTCCTCTGGAACCAAAGAAAAAACAGAAGGAGAAGAAGACTCAGAGAGGGAGACTGTCGGCTTCGGTGGTGGCCATGGAATGGTCCCATCCGTGCGCAGTCGTGGACGAAGAGAGTGGGTCTGGGTGCGGGTTACCATGGAATGATTTCGTGTGGCAGAGGAAGACTCTGTGTCTTGATGAGCAGCGGACGGAATGGAGGATGAAAGCTCTGTTTCATGAGGAGCAGCGGACGAAATGAGGAACGCAGACTCTATTTCGGAAGAAGGTAGAACAGCCCTAGATGATAAGAGGGATGGCATTGGACTCGTAGGAGGAGAAGATGAATGGGCTGAGTGTGGTATACGTGATGGGTTGAGAGAGGAATTAGGAGACGGAGCTGGGATTAAAAGGGGGAGTGGGCTAGAGAAATTATTTGACCGAGAGAGAGGTGGAGATGACACATTTGGAGTGGGCCGTGTAGTGAAAGGAAAAATAGTCTCATTAAAAATAACATCTCTTGAAATAAATATGCGACCCGAATCAATGTGATGACAGAGATAGCCTTTGTGATCTGGACTGTAGCCCATGAAGACACATTCTTTAAACCTGTGGTCCATTTTATGTGTATTAAAGGGCCTTAAATTGGGCCAACATGCACATCCAAAAACTTTTAAAAAAGAATAATCTGGAACTTGATCCATTAATATTTGAAAAGGAGACTGATTTTGTAGAAGAGGAGTGGGCATGCGATTTATTAAATAAGTGGCCGTGAGAAAAGCCTCAGCCCAATACGAATGAGGAACTGACGCATGGGAGAGTAAGGCGAGACCAGTTTCCACAATATGACGATGACGACGTTCTACACTCCCATTTTGTTGATGAGAGTATGGACATGTGAGTCGATGAGAAATACCAAAATTGCGAAAAATAGATTGAAGAGGGCGAAATTCACCCCCCCATCCATTTGAACCGAGACAATTTTGTTGGAGAAGCTTTTGGACACAAATTGAATAAAAGCAGTAACAAGAGTTGTAACATTTGATTTTAATTGCATTGGAAAACACCAAATAAACTTGGAATAATCATCTACGATGGATAGAAAATAACGAGATCCTTTTGTGGATAAGGTAGATGCAGGACCCCATACATCGAAAAATAACAATTGAAAAGGGTATGTGGAACGACTTGGTGAGGGTGGATGAGGCAGTGCATGTGCTTTGGCCGAGGTACAGGCAGAGCAATGTTGAATCGTTGTGGAAGTACTGAGGGGCAGAGAATGTTGACGAAGAATGAGAGAAGTTGTGCGAGGACATGGGTGACCCAATCTGGAGTGCCAGAGCTGAGCTGTTGTACGAATACCAACAAAGGCTTGAGGAGAAATTGAAGAAGCAGGTGGTGTGGGCTCTGCATCCGTCCGAAGCACATACAAACCATTTTCAGCATGGCCCTGAAGAAGAACTGCCTGGGTGCATGAATCCTTCACATAAAACAAAGAAGAGTGAAATTCAAAGTACACATTATTATCTTGATAGAATTGACGAACAGACAGAAGGTTACGGGAAATCGAAAGAACATGTAAAAGATTATGTAAAAGAAAGTTGCCATTGTTAGATGCAAACTGGGCAGATCCGGTGTTGAGAATGGGAAGACTGAAACCATCACCAATGCTCACTGTTTCGGGGCCCTGATAAGTCGACGAGTCCAAATTCAAGTTCTGTAATGCAGATGAAAAATGATGAGAAGCAGCCGAATCTGGAAACCAAGTGTTCTTGTGAGATGAAGATGGAGTAATGGCCGTGTAATTAGCCGTGAGTGACTGAGGAGGAGGAGATTGATAACACTGGTCAAAACGATGATAGCAGGTAACGGCAGTATGACCTCCTTTTTGACACAGTTGACAGACAGATTTGTTGTAGAAAGGAGAGATGGGAGGTCGAGGTCCAGGAAGAATCCCACGACCATTATATCGTCCACGGCCTCATCCTCGAGAGTGAATATTTTGGCCACGAGAGGAAGAGTTGTGAACCGAGTGTGATGTTTTGACCGTGTTGTTGGCGGTAATAGAAGATCCAGATAAGATAGTGCTGGTTTGGTGAGAGAGACGAGATTCGTAGTTTAAAAGATAACTGTAGACCTGATTTGGGGAAAGAGAATCAGGACGTGTTGTGAGAGAGGTGACTAAAGACTCGTAGTCAGTGCTAAGACCAGCCAAAATGATGATGGAAATTTCAGATTCAGCTAAAGGATGACCAGCAGCATTGAGAGTAGCGGCAAGAGCTTTTATTTTATTGTAATATTCAGTGATTGAGTCGGCTCCTTTTTTTATGGTAGCTAGTTGAAACTTTGTTTGAGTGAGATGAGCGGATGATTGTGCGGCAAAGAGATCAGTAATTGTTTTCCAGACCTCAGCGGCAGTAGAACATTCAATGACCTGAGCCAAGACAGAGTCAGATAGGGAAGAATTAATGGCCGACATCACCAACTGATCTTGATGGAGCCATTGAAGATAAGCCGCATTTGGACGATCATTAATAGTAACTAGTGGTATGGGAAAGGAGCCATCAACATGTCCGAAGACCTGATGCCCTTTCAAATATGGAACAATTTGTGTTTTCCACAGAAGAAAATTTTCAATGGCAAGTTGGATTTTAACAAAATGACTGGCTGAGTAAGAAGAGAGGAAGAGTTGGATGATTTAGATGAATCCATTTGAGAAAAAAAAAATTGGAGAAAGATGAGCTGAAAAAAAAAATTTGTACGAAGGACGTGGGTCCGTTAGGCTCGTGATACCATGCTGAAAGACAAAGAAAAGAGCACACCAAGTGTTTGGGAAAATATTCCTCAGAACTGTGAATTGTATTGAGTATTCCTTTTTCTCTTGTATTGAGCTCTGTACAGTGGTGACTATTTTATAGAAAATGTACATAACAGAAAGAATCAAAGAACCACTAAAATGATGACACCTAGCAAGGCTATTTATTCTGTTTGTTACAATGAGATTCAGCCGAGTCCTTCTCAAAGGTTCTGGAAAGGTAGAGCTGATTTGCTGAAGATGATTTTGCCTTATTACGGAGGTAGCGGATGTGGGCCTAGAGAGGGGAGGAGGAGGTCACCGGATTATGAGAAGAAGTTGATGGTGGCGGCGGTGGTTTAAGGGAGAAAGAGACAAATGTGGTGGTGGTGGCAGTAGCGTTAGCAAGAATGGCAGTGTAAGGGAGAAAGAGACAAATGTGGGGTTATGTTCGCCGGTGAGAATTGCGGCCGAGAAGTGTAGGGTGGAGAGTGAAAGGCCATCCATTATCGTCAAGGGTGGGCAACCGTGTGGGTAAAAATGACACCTTGAAGATTGACGCGTATTTAGTACCAATTCTGCAAAAGCTACCGCTACCGTAGTATTCGAACGAGTTCTTAAAAACCATGAACATTGAGTTGATAAGGAAAAAATATATATATATATATATTGAGTAGAATTTTCTTCAAATTCGTATCATTATTATCAACTAACAATAATATCGAATGGAAACTTCCTATTAGATTTTGGTTTTTGTTGGCATAAACGTGATACAGATCGAATTCATTTTATGGAAAAATGATAAACACTTTAGACTTTAGTAATAATTTACGCAATTATGTTTTTTTTTTTATGAATACGCAATTATGTTTTAAATAAAAACTATGTTCATAAAAAAAACATATATCATAGTCGTCCGTATGCAGCAAAACTTCCATTAAAGGACATGCACTCGTTTTAATTATGAGTCTCACTGCTTTTTAAAAAGAATGTATTAAATTTACATACTTTAAAAATATAATATTACCATCTTATAAAATATCTCAGAAAAATGATAATGGAAATAACTATACTTGTTGATTTTTTTAAGCGATAATTGGAGAGACCTAAATTCAGGAATTAAATGGGTAAAAAGCACAAGCAGTACTAATGATATTCCAATAAACAATTACCATACCCAAGAACCGGAAATCCAAGAGGACAAAAGCTGTAAAAGCAAACGTTTATTCTTTACCATTTCAAGGTATAAAAATACTCAATAAATTAAGAATTAGAGATTGTTTGGATAGTAAGATGAGATAAGATGGTTTTAGATAAAAATTAAAAGTTGAATAAAATATTATTAAATTATTACTTTTTTTAATATTATTATTATTTTAAATTTTGAAAAAATTGAATTGTTTATTATATTTTATATGAGAATTTAAAAAAATTATAATAATGAAATGAGAATGATTGAGAGTGTTTATTTTTCAATTCAAATGGACTCTTAACCTCAAAAAAAAAAAAAAAATTCCAACAAATTTAAAACTAAACTATATATTGTGTCTGGCATTCTGGGTTATGGCCAGGCCTATAATTAGTACAATAGTCATAGTCCAAGTACTTGCTCCTCACATCCAAATATGCTTTTAACTGGTTTGGGTCTAGTTTCCAGTAATTGTTACCATTCCACCAAAAATTGGAACCAAAGCAAGGAGTGGCAATGGTGTTGTTCTGGGCAACGCAGCCATCAATGTTGAGCCCTTGATAGTAGGCTCGGAAGGGCCCCTCATCCCAATTCGGTGGCTTCCCACGAGGAGATGCCCATGCTGCTGTCCATATGGTTGCCTCTATTTGCATTGCTTGCACTGGAAATTTCACTCCAATTTTTACCTTATTCTCAAACACTCTTATCGGAATATCATCCACGAACCACCTGTAATTAATAATATTTAAGATTCAATTATAATCTCATAAAATAACTAAATATGTTATACATAAACAAAGAAAATTATTAGAAAATAAACAGATAAAAGTAATGCGTGATGGAAGAGTGTATATATATATATATATATGAAGAAAATTCTAAACAACACACTACCATCATACTCATATCTTATTATGTAAGATATGATACATTTATCACCATTAGATAATTTTTTAATAGATAATTTATTATCATCTAATAATGATAAATATGATATATCTTACACAATAAAATAAAAATAAGATGAAAATATAAAATATAATATTACTCTATTAGTATTTCAATATAAGAGTGTCGTCGTCTTTACGCACACAACTTGATGTTGATTCCAAAGAACACGGTAATCATGAAACTCTTTCGTCGGATCAAACCAAAGTTTGATTCTTTGCTCCCGACCACCTCGACCGTTTGTGAATATATTTGTCTGTAACAAATACGGCGGTGTTGAGTTTCCCAAAAATTCAAAATCAATCTCGTCATGTCTATTTGCATATGATCTTAGCTGCAAAAAAAAACCAAAATTAATAGGATAAGTACTACTAAAATATATTCATTAAATTAGAATGCCAGTCAATTTATAAATATATATATATACGTAAAAGGTTGTGATGATTGATGTGGTATCCCCAGGTGGGAGCATTATCCTCATGCCAAAAAATCCAGAACCATAAGTCTTTAAAGACCTAAAACCAGAACCTGCGCGCACAAATACAAAACCAAATTAATTAAGCAATGAGAAAAAGAGTCATGCATGAGGTTTTCTCCTTAACATATATATATACACACACACAAACAGAAGACTATAACAGATATTGCTCATGCATATTTACGTACGTACGAAACGGTACTCGAAGAAGATTAACCTGAAAGTTGGTCAATGGAAAGCTGAATCTCTGTCCCTTGGTTAAGAAGCTGGATATGATCTTGTCCGAATAAGATAGCGTAGTTTTGCGACCAAGGAACATCAGGTGCAGCAGTTTCCTGCCCGGCAGCAACGAGGAGAAAGACATCACGAAGGAGGCAGATCATTAACAAAAATAACTCCATGGAAGAAGAACGACAAGATCAAGCTAGACAGATCTGCTTTCGATATACATGCGCTGCATGTGTTTATATAGTGTTAGACACAACCTATAAGGAATTGAGACACAGTTGTGTTTATTGTAAAACTGTCAGAGCTTGTATTGCATATGTGATGATATATATATACAGCTAATACTAACATAAAAGTAAAGAACATATTAATGTTGCTTTGTTGTACAGAATATTACAAGAACTAAAATAGGTAAGTAAAAACACAAGAAAACTGAAGAAGTAAAAACACAATTGTAAAACGGAGGGGGGCGCCCACATGGGCAGACCCCCCCCTTAAATGCATGCGTTAGACGCATGTAACGCATGGCTTTAAGCCATGTGTTACACAGTCTGCAAACGCATGGCTTTAAGCCATGCGTGCAGCGTATTGAAGGTATGGCCAGCCGTGTAGGGGGACTATATATAGCCCCCCTCCTTTTGGTTCTGGGAACTAATTGGAATAGTGAAAATCTCTCTCTCATTTGTTCTCTTTTGAAATAGTTTTTAGGCTGTAGATTTGTTAAAGTGTTACTCTAATTTTACAACTACGTAGTACATTTTACCACTAAGAGAAAACGCTTGATTTTTATCGCGCTGGAGAAACTTGTGGAGCATTTCTTTAAGCTAAGCCTGAGGTAATTTCCGTTGCAATTTTTTCTAACATTGGTATCAGACCTTTTGTAATTGCTTCCAATTTTTTATATGCATATAAATTGAATATGTGTTTTTTATAACACTGTTCACGAGCTTGCGTTGTGTTTTTTTTTATATAAACTCTATAGTTTTTTTTTAATCTGTTAAAAAAAAAAAAAAAAATCACGCAAGTGCAGCGCGTACCACAGAAGTGCTGCGCGACCACTGCTGGGCAGTGGTGCAGCCCTCAGTTTTTTTTCTGCCTCATGCGGTACTGTTCATGTGAACAGTATCCATCTGGAAAAAAAAATTTCCTGCCGCATGGGATACTGTTCACGTGAACAGTACCATATGGAGGAAGACGATGACTAAAAAGTCATCTGTTTTTATTGTTTATGATGGGCCTGGGCCGAAAGGCCCAATTGTTTTTTTCCTCTAAATAAAATGGGCTGGGCCTTTCGGCCCATTTTGTTTTCCTGTTTAAAAAAAAAAAAAAGAGGAGGGGCATTTAGCTGGGCTATTTTCGGCCCAGTGTTTTGGCCCAATTTTTTTTAAACTAAGCCCATTTTTTTTAAGGAAATAAAACTATAAAATGTCATAATGGGGTTTTGAACCCAAGACCACTACTAAATTAAAGAGATAAGCGCACCACTGGGCTGCGAATATTCTTTGGTTTAGGTGGGGTTTTTTTTATATAACAATAAAAATAAATAAATAAAATTGCATGAATTAATATATGCTTTGATATATTGATATATTACATGTGATCTTTTGTTTAATGTTTTAGATTAAATATGATAACATGTGAATATTTGGTTATATTCATGCTATTTTTTTTCCATAATGTTATATTACATGTGATCTTTAATTTAATTTTTAGATTAAATGTGATAACATGTATGTGTGTATTGAACATATGGAAATATGATTATTTTATCATCTATGAATGTTAGACTTGAATGTTTAGACATTAGTCTTTATTTATTTTAGTGATAAAATAGAAAATCCCACTAAGTAGTCTTAGTTAGAATTGTCAGTGTGAATGATAGGCTGAAAGAATTGTGGTGACCCCAGTAAGAACTGTAAATGCACTGTATAGCCAAAAGACCATGGTGACCCCAGTAAGAACTGTAAATGCACTGTATAGCCAAAAGACCATGGTGACCCCAGTAAGAACTGTAAATGCATTGTATAGCCAAAAAGACTACAGTGGCCCCAGTAAGAACTGTAAATGCACTGATGGAACAAGAAAAATGGACTGTAATGGTCTCATATGAACCATCTTTGTAGACTGGCCCAACAGGTTGCTGTAGTCTGGCTGTCTTTGTAGACTGGCCCAACAGGTTACTATGGTCTGGGTAGCTGTCCTTGTAGACTGGCCCAAAAGGTTACTGCGGTTTTAGTAGGTTATGTCTTTACATATGACTAGGACTAGAAGACTACTTAAGATAGTGGGAGTATGGTTGAGATTTATGATAATAAATTCTCCCATATTTTTTTTTAAAATAATTTGCGCGGGAATTAGGTTAGAAATTTAATAATTGGATATTGTGGCGCAAGAGATGATTATGAAGCTTAGCGATTTTTCGATCTTGCGACATGTCTAAATTATTCTTTTTCTATCTTGAAAGGACGCGGCAGATTTCTTAGGTGTGTGTATAATATCCCTTCTTTGCGTATTGTAGTGATATGGCATCCAAGACTATAGTTGCCGACTTAAACAAGGGGGAGAAATTAGATGGGGAAAACTATGACATATGGCATCGCAAGATCCAATATGTCTTAGATGAGCAAGAGGTCTTGGAGGCCTTGTCTCACACCCTTACTGTGCCCGCGGAAGGGACCTCGGAACAACATAAGATAGATCAACAAGCCTATACTCAATGGGCTAAGAAAAATCGGTGCGCGCGCATAATAATGTTAAGCAGCATGCACAATGATCTAATGTGTGAGTTCGAGGTCTATGACACTGCCCAAAGCATGTGGGACGCTTTAAAATTGAAGTTTGGTGGAACTTCAGCCACTAGGTTGCGTGGATTAACCATGAGGTTCGACTCCTATAAGATGCGCTCTGACCACACGATGAAGCAGCATCTTAGGGCTATGTCAACCATGATCCGCGAACTTAGGTCGGCAGGAAACAACCTGACAGATGAACAGCAAGTCCAGGCAGTGATAAGATCACTACCAAATTCTTGGGAGAATATGAGCCAGAACCTGACGCATAACGAGAACATCAAAGACTTTGATGATGTCTCGCGTCACTTGGAATTGGAGGCTGAGCGCCTAGAGGCTGCTAAGCCCAATCATACAGCCTATGTGGCTAATGCTGGTTCGCGCAAGGCATCAAGGCCTAAGCGCAAGAAGTCCAAGATTGGGGTAGCTGCTGGACAAATTAAAAAAGTGTCAGGAACTTCTCAGCGCACCAAGAGGGGCAAGCGCGGGAAGAACAAGTCAAAATTAGAGTGCTTCAACTGTGGAAAGACTGGCCACTTCGCTCGTGACTGCACTGAGCCGAAGAAGGTACACTCTGACTTTTCTCGCATTGTTTTTGTAACTAGCCATGTGATGGTTGCTCACTCCTATCCTTTGTGGACTGTTGATTCAGGAGCGACCGAGCACATAGCGCGAGACAGAGTCGGATTTGTGGAGTATCGCCGGATTCCAACTGGGAGCCGTGATATCAAGGTGGGGAATGGAGCTAGCGTGGAGGTACTGGGACTTGGTACCTACAAGCTGGACTTGCGGGGTGGCCGCACTCTTTTCCTCCACAATGTGCTATACGCTCCCGAGATCCGACGAAACTTACTTTCAGTTGTTACTCTATTAAAACTTGGCTTTCGGATTGTTTTTGAAAACAATTATGTTTCCTTTTATTTGGGCCATGTGTTTTATGGCAAAGCTTTTCTGCAAGACGGTTTTATGATATTGGATTTGGTTTATTCTAATATAAATGAATCTATTGCTTTTCTTTCTTCATCTGTTGATAATTTGGATTCACATACATGGCATGCTAGGCTTGGCCATATAGGACAAGATAGAATGACTCGGTTAGCTAGAGAAGGCCTAATAGGCAATCTCGCTAGGGTCATCTTGCCCACATGTGAACATTGTCTAATGGGAAAAGCTAAGAGAAAACCGTTTGGAAAAGCCACTAGGGCATCTTTTCCACTGCAATTAGTTCACTCAGACATCTGTGGTCCAATGAGTGTGAGGGCAAGACACGGAGGTGTCTACTTCATCACTTTTATAGATGATTTTTCACGTTACGGTCATGTCTACTTAATCTCCCATAAGTCTGAAGCATTGGAATGCTTTAGACAATATCTAAGAATGGTTGAGAATCAGTTAGACAAGAGTTTAAAAACTCTAAGAACTGACCGAGGACGAGAATATCTCTCTGAGCAATTTAAAAGGCTCTGTGATGAAAAAGGAATCAAAAGACAGTTAACGATGCCAAGTACGCCGCAGCAAAATGGCGTGGCGGAAAGGAGAAATCGAACACTGCTTGAGATGGTTAGGTCAATGATGGCGCAAGCAAACCTACCAATTTCTTTTTGGGGGGATGCACTTTTGACTGCTGCCTACATTCTTAACCGAGTGCCCTCCAAATCAGTAACTTCCACCCCATATGAACTATGGACCGGCGAGAAACCCAATTTGAGTAACTTGCGGCCATGGGGTTCAACGGGTTTTGTTCATGATCTTTCTCATAAGTATGGGAAATTAGGCCCTAGAGGGAAGAAGTGTATCTTTATAAGGTACTCAGAACACTCTAAAGGGTATGTGTTAATAGGTGAACAAACTGATGGAAGTGTGACTGAAATTGAATCACGAGATGTGGACTTCATTGAAAATGAATTTCCAAGTAGAGGTGAGGTTGATAGGAGTTTAGAACTTCATGAGATTATGGAACAAGAGGAAAGTGCTCCAAGGAATTTAGTTGAGAATGAGGAAGAAATTCTTCAAGCTCCTACAAATAAGGACTTAAATCCGAGTGGGAGCACACCACTTGTCAATCAATCACAACAACCTCAGCCACGTAGAAGCACACGTGAAAGTATTCCCCGTCGTCGTTTTGAGATTGAAGGGGAAGCTTTTATGGTAGCTCCGCATGATGATGATGAGCCTAGGACAATTCATGAGGCTCTCTCATCTTCTACTAAAGATGAGTGGATGAAAGCTCTTAATGATGAAATTGAGTCTATGAAAACTAACCAGGTCTGGGATTTGGTTGATCTACCGACAGGGCGTAAGACTATTGGGAACAAATGGGTTCTTAAAGTCAAACGCAAGTCGGATGGGTCGATAGATAAGTACAAAGCTCGCTTAGTGGCGAAAGGATATACCCAACAGGAGGGTATAGACTATGAAGAAACTTTTTCACCAGTAGTGAGGTTTGCTTCAATTCGCCTGATTCTAGCTATAGTAGCAAACATGGATTTGGAACTCTACCAAATGGATGTTAAGACAGCATTTCTCAATGGAGAACTAGATGAGGAGATCTATATGGATCAACCAACGGGTTTTGTGGTCAAAGGTCAAGAGCGCAAAGTGTGCAAGCTCAAACGATCTATATATGGCCTAAAACAATCATCTAGGCAATGGTACCTCAGATTCCATCGAGCCGTTCTTTCGAATGGGTTTACGATGATCACAGAGGACCATTGTGTCTATGTCAAAAGATCCAAGAAGAGTTTCATTATGTTGTCATTATATGTTGACGACATACTACTAGCTGGAAATGATAAAGGGTTGATAGTCGCCACAAAAGAGTGGTTATCCTTCAATTTTGAGATGAAGGATATGGGTGAGGCAGAATACATTCTGGGAGTTAAGATCTACAGAGATCGCTCAAAGAGAATATTGTGTTTGTCCCAACAGACTTACATAAAGAAAGTTCTCGAACGCTTCCTAATGAGTGAATGTAAACCCATTGACACCCCTGTTACAAAAAGCGAGAACTTATCTAAAGAGTTGTGTCCTAAGACTCAAAGAGAAAAGGAAAAGATGGCCCGTGTCCCTTATGCTAATGCTGTGGGTAGTCTGATGTACGCAATGATGTGTACTCGGCCTGACATATGCTATGCAGTTGGCTTAGTAAGTAGATTCCAATCTAACCCCGGACTGGCTCACTGGAAAGCAGTCAAGAGGATTATGCGATATCTGAAGGGAACTGCAGACTATGTGCTATGCTATCAAGGTTCAAATTTGCAGCTAAGAGGTTACAGCGATGCCGACTGGGGCAGTGACCTAGATGAGCGTAAATCAACCACTGGGTATGTCTTTCTGCTCAACAATGGCGCCATTACATGGAGCAGCAAGAAACAACCTTGTATAGCTTTATCCACCATGGAGGCAGAATACATAGCTTGTTCTGCAGCAGTTCAAGAAGCTGTTTGGTTACGGAGGTTCCTCAAGCATTTAGATATTGGCACGGATACTTCAGATCCGGTGACAATATTCTGCGATAGCACGGCTGCTCTTGCATATGCTAAGGACTCTAAGTACCATGGAAGAACCAAACACATAGATATCAGATATCACTACATCAGAGACATGGTAACGCAAAAGGAAGTGGTTCTGAAACACCTCTCTACAAGTCGCATGGTTGCTGATCCCTTAACGAAGCCCATAGCAAGAGATGTCTTTGTGGCTCATGTTAGGAATCTAGGACTACGTAGACTGTAAATGTAATTTGTGTTTCAAATGACATTAAGATGTAACCTTTCCTTTGGGATATTAATACAATATGATTCAGTTATTGTCTTTATCGTATTATCTTTCTAATTCACACACAAGATATGTCAACAGGCTTAGATCGGCTCACTCACACGAGCGATCGCCTCTAGCGCTTGAGAAGCGAGTAGAGATGAGACATTGTGTTCTAAGATACTTGTCCAAATGGATAAGTTAGTTGACACAAAGATATGTCGGTTTTAGTGGGAGCTAAGATCAGGTCCAATGAGAGGACAATGCATGGGTTACCCCACAACCTATGTAGCCTGTGGTTAGCCAGATGTGAGATTCTCTTTGACGCCTTGGAGGCGAGCAAATGGAGGAACTCGGGTTAGACGCTTAAGGAGCGGCTAGACTAAGATCTGTACGGTGTTGATATAGACATATGCTCTTTAAGAAAGAGAAATCCACTGTAGCATGTATTTCATACTACATGTGCTTATCCGACCAAATGAGTAAGTGAGTAAAAGGTTTCCCTCTTTATCACTGTGTGAGTCTCATTTTTTAAGTGTCCTTTACTTTTGACTATGTCACGAGATGGAGGTTGTAATGTCTGCTACTTTGGCATGTTGTCTATGACCATGATTAATACGGTCTAAAGAGGCATTGCTGGGAAAGCGGTTCGACCAACGTTGAATGATATGAGTGCAAAGGGAAGATTCTTCGATATTGCATCTTCGATAGTGTTTGCTGACGTCAAACTATGACGCTACATATTGGTAGCGACTAAAGTTGTGAACATATTGAAATGATTTGGAGTGAGTCAAGCATTGTTCTGAGTTTTCTGAACTCAAGAGGGTTTCGAAAATGCTTGATCTGATGCGATCGAATGAGTCTAGGACATGACCCGACACTTTAGGGATGTTACTATGCTAGTCTTCTCTGTGAGAGATTTAGTGTATGTACTCCCACCTTTCTACAGATGTGCTTGGTGGTCGCACGGCCTATTTGCTATGTGTGAACAAGATTGAGAACATTAGAGAGATACAGACTTAGGGTCATGCCCACTGTGTACGAGTGGGAGATGTAAAACGGAGGGGGGCGCCCACATGGGTAGACCCCCCCTTAAATGCATGCGTTAGACGCATGTAACGCATGGCTTTTTAAGCCATGCGTTACACAGTCTGCAAACGCATGGCTTTAAGCCATGCGTGCAGCGTATTGAAGGCTGGCCTTTAAGGCCAGCAGTGTAGAGGGACTATATATAGCTCCCCTCCTTTTGGTTCTGGGAACTAATTGGAATAGTGAAAATCTCTCTCTCATTTGTTCTCTCTTGAAATAGTTTTTAGGCTGTGGATTTGTTAAAGTGTTACTCTAGTTTTACAACTACGTAGTTCACTTTACCACTAAGAGAAAACGCTTGATTTTTATCGCGCTGGAGAAACTTGTGGAGCATTTCTTTAAGCTGAGCCTGAGGTAATTTCCGTTGCAATTTTTTCTAACAACAATTAACTCCAAGAATGGTGCTCAGCCTTGATCATGAAGGAATTGTTGTACATAATTCCATTATCATTTATTAAGCCCCCTCAAGATGGTGCTCCCATCAGTGACACCAATCTTGGATCGTAGAAGTTGAAAACGTGGCCGGGATAAGGCTTTGGTCATTAAATCAGCGAGCTGGTCATGAGTTGAGACATGAGTGACTTGTAGAAGACCTTTGCTAACGTAGTCCTTTACAAAGTGTAAATCAATGGCAATGTGCTTCTTCTTCGAATGAAGGACAAGATTAAGACTCAGTTGCGTAGCACCAATGTTATCACAAAGAATTTTTGGAGGCAACTTCATGGGAACCCCAAGCTCACGAAAAAGAGATTGAAGCCAAGCAAGTTCAGAGGTTGTACTGGCGAGAGCTCTGTATTCGGCTTTAGTGGATGAACGAGCCACAACTCGTTGTTTTCCAGTGCACCAGGAGATAGGATTAGCTCCAAGAAAAATAATGTAGGCTAAGGTAGAGGTTCTATCATCAATGCTCCCTGCCCAGTCAGCGTCTGAGTAGGCGAGAAGTTGATGTGCAGACAAGCAACGAAGCTGGATCCCATGATAAATTGTATGTTTGAGATAGTGTAGGAGCCTCTTGACTGCTGTCCAATGAACTTCAGAGGGGGAGTGCATGAATTGAGCCAGCTTATTGACAGTGAAAGTAATATCTAGGCGAGTTAGAGCAAGGTATTGAAGGGCACCAATGACACTTCTGTAAGTGGTGCTAACAGCTGGGCTGGAACCATCGTTGAGTTGAAGTTGACTGAAGGTGGCCCAAGGTGTAGTAACCTCTTTAGCACCTTCCATGCCTGTTTTATACAAAAGATCACCCACGTATTTGTATTGAGAAAGAAATAAACCATCAGAAGTGGGGATAACTTCAACGCCCAAAAAAATATGAAGCTACCTGAGATCCTTCAGAGAGAATTGAGCACCAAGCTTCGCAATGATGGTTGTGAGGAAGCCAGAATCATTTTCTGTGATGATCAAATCATCAACATATACAAGAAAGTAAACAATAATTGTGTGATGATAATAGATAAATAAGAAGGGATCCGAGACAGATTTGACAAAGCCAATTTCACAAAGGTAGTCATGCAGAGCACGATACCAAGCTCTCTGTGCTTGTTTTAGTTCGTAAATGGACTTTTGAAGATGACAGACATGATGAGGATAGGCGGGATCAATAAATCTAGTAGGTTGGGCCATGAAGACATCCTCAGTTAAAGTGCCATGAAGGAATGTGTTGTTCACGTCTAGTTGACGGAGAGACCAACTATTCATTACAACAAGAGACAAGATAATTTTGATTGTGGCAGGCTTCACAACAGGGGAGAACGTGTCCGTGTAGTCAAGACCAGGACGTTGGTGAAAACCCTTCGCGACGAGACACGCTTTATAACGATCAATAGAGTCATCTAAGTTACGTTTGATGCAGAAAACCCATTTTGAACCAACTAAGTTCTGTCGGGGATTACCAGGGACCAATTTCCAAGTACCATGACGGACAAGAGCAGTGAACTCCTCACTCATGGCTTGGCGCCAATGAGGATCCTTAAGAGCTTGCTGGACACCAGTTGGTTCCAAAGTGAATATGAATATTATTCATTGAGCGTGTAACCATCCAGGTGGGTTGAGGACGCCGTGTGTCAACAACTGGATCAGCAGTAGAGAGAGCAGGAGCCGTGCATGAGGTAGCACTATCAGAGGAAGAAATCCCAGGGGTGACACTGGTGCAAGGCACTGACGGCAGGTGTTGGGAGCCAGCATTTTCCAGAGTGGGATCCGAGGCAGGAGAACCGTGAAGCACAGAAATGTCAAGTGTCAGAAGTGACGGAGGTGGGGACACAGAGGGAAGTGGTGGTGAAATTTGGGAGTTCAAAAAATGAGGTAAGACAGACTCATCAAAACGAACATGGCGTGAGAGGAAAATCCTATTAGTGGTGGGATCGAGACACTTGTATGTACTTTGAGAGGTAGAGTAACCAACAAAGATACATGAACGGGACTTGGGTTCCAGTTTGTATTGAGAATATGGTTTAAGCCATGGAAAACACAAACAACCAAACACCCGAAGTTTGAGATAATTTGGAGAGGAATTGAACAGAATTTCCAAGGAAGACTTTAGTGAGTGTAGAGGTTTGGGCAATCTATTTATGAGATAGACAACAGTTTGAAATGCCAAGTTCCAATAAGTGGGTAGAAGATGGGCTTGATGAAGTAAAGTCATGCCGGTTTTAACAATATGCCGGTGACAAAGTTCAACCACTCCATTTTGTTCAGGAGTGTGAGGAGCAGTTGCAAGGCGACTGATTCCATTGTGACTAAGATAGCTCCGAATGGCAACAAACTCTCCTCCATTATCGAAGTAGAGATGTTTGATTGGAAGAGAAAATTATTTTTCAAGTATTGCTTTGAGTTGAGGAAAAATAGTTGAAACCTCAGATTTTAGTTCCATGGGAAAATACCAACAATATTTGGTGCGATAATCAACAAATAAAACATGGTATCTGTAGCCTTCAATAGAGATGTGAGGTGCAGGACCCCAAACATCAGTGAATAAATATTCAAGAGGTAAGGAACTCAAAATACTAGAGGCATGAAATGGTAACTTTTGACTTTTATTAATAGAGCATGAAGTACATAATGAGTTAGAAACACGATTATTGGATGGTAATTGAAAAGCTTTGATTAAATGGGTAACGAGTTGCCAAGAGGGATAACCCAAACGATTGTGCCAAATTTAGAAGAGACACATTCAATGGTGAAGACTGCCTTCAGATTTCCAACAGGAGAGGAAGATGCTGGCAGTGTGTAGATACCATTGTCACATGGTCCTTGCATTAGTGTCGCCCTTGACATCGGATCCTTCACAAAGAAGTGATAAGGATGAAATTCAAGAACAAGGTTATTGGTTTTGGTAAACTCATGCACTGAGATCAGATTTTTATGAATGTCAGGAACACAAAGAGTATTGTTAAGAACAACACTTCGAGTAGGTAACTGAAATTTAACATTGCCAACATGTGAAATTTGCAAACCTGATCCATCACCTATGATAACCTCATCAGTGACATCATACTCTGAATGTATAGAAAGTTTAGATAAATCAGACGTGATATGATGGGATGCTCCAGAATCAACCACTCAAGACTTATCAGAGGAGCCAGCAGCAGCACAGTTTGCAGTCGAAGAAGGTGGATTCCAAAATTTTTTGCATTGGCGAGCTGTGTGACCTCTTGTAGCACAGAACTGACATACTATGGATGACCTGTTGGAGGAAGACTTTGAGTGGTGTTGCTGTGATGATCGCTAAGTAGACCGCGAGTTGGGATTGCTTCTATTGAATTTGCCCCGATGAGATGAAGAAGAAGAAGGACCTTTCTTCTGGTGGTAGTTGGCAGTAGCAACGATGGTTTGCTGCAGTGTCTCAAGGCAATAAAGATAGGTCTCATGACTGACAAGTAAGTCATGCAGCTCTTCAAACGTTAGAGGGTTTTCGTGTGTGCGAATGGACCTGCAATATCACGGTATTCAGATCCCAAGCCATTTAGAATGTAGAGCATGAGATCATCATTAGTGAGGGGTGAATCCACTAGTGCTAGTTCATCAGTAGTGGATTTGACTTGCTGGAGATAATCGGTGACACTTTTGGCACCGCGATTCAAGGACATTAGTGTGTCCTTGAGCTGCATGACCCTTATTCTCGAGCGATTGGCATAGAGCTGGGTCAGTTTGAGCCAAGCTTCTCTGGACGTACTAGAAGCAGCAATAAGGGGCATGATGGGTTCAGAAACTGAAGCGAAAATGTCATTGAGAAGAAGTTTGTCTCGGCGAATCCAGCGATTGCGAGCAGCAAGAACTTCTGCAGTGGGTGAACTCCCGAGTAGGGGACAAGGGTGTGAGCTAGTGATAAAACCTTGTAGATCATAGCCAATGACAAGGCTGTCAAGTTGAGCACGTCATGCAGGGAAATTGGAGGAGGTCAGCTTGTAGGGAAGCTGAGCATTGGCGTTAATGGCAATGATGTTGGTTTCGGGAAGAGGAGGAGGGAAGTTGGAGTTGGTGACAGAAGGAGGTGTTTGAGCTATAGCAGAAGGGAAGAACAGAGGATCAACTCGTTTGAGAGAGAAGGACTCGTGATACCATATAAGGAATTGAGACACAGTTGTGTGTATTGTAAAGCATATGTGATGAATATATATACACAACTAATACTAACATAAAAGGAAAGAACATATTAATATTGCTTTGCTGTACAGAATATTACAAGAACTAAAATAGGTAAGTAAAAACACAATTAACTCCAGGAATGGTGCTCGGCCTTGATCACGGAGGAATTGTTTTACATAATTCCATTATCATCTATTACAACCTACGTACGAAACTAATTAAAAATTAGGTCCTACATTAATATTGTTTATATTGATGTGTTAAATTAATGAATATCCAAGCTAGCTACGATATTCATGATTAATTATATATGTTAGATCCTTATCATAAATAACAGGATCAGAGCATGTCCTAATTTTTATATTTCTAGCTAATAATTAGTAGGATTTTATTTAAGTTGAGTTTTAGTACTTTCTAGTAAAAATAGGGTTTTCATTTACTGGAAGATCATCACGTTGATAAATACACGAGATCACTGGCCACATTATATAATTATCTCCAGTGTATGGGAGCTGATCAGTTTTATAGATTTCACACGTATTTTAGAAATTCCCTATAAATATATTAACTTTTATAAAATTGTATAATATTTTTACTACTTGACCCACTTAAGTTATTTTTTAGATTAAAAAATAGATTGGATCGAAACCATATTTAAAATTTGAACCATTAGAGAAAATATCGGTTCTCACTTGAAAAAACAAAAGAAAAAAATATTTAATAAAAAAGGGTATTAATATTTTATTAAAAAAAAGTAATTCGAGCTGGTTGTGTTTGGATATCACTCCACTACTATTCCATATTTTATTATTACTTTTCACTTATTTTTCACTACTATTTAATATTTTATAATTACTTTTCACATATTTTTTGCTGTTTTTTATTACTACTAGGTGAAAGCAACGTGCAATGCACGTTTGCTTAGTTTAAATTTAATTTTTTTTTGTTAAAAATTAATTTTTTATTAATAAAAACGTAATATTTTTGATTAATTAAATAACTAACAATGTAATGTATATATAATTAATAAATAATTACACATTGTAATATATTATAAAAGAATAGCATTAATAGAATCTATAGTATGGTCCTATAAATAAACATCCTCCATAATTTTATAAAAGTAACTTGAGATAATTTTAATTCTAAGATAACGATCCAACATTTTCCTCATATTGCATTACTTCAATAGAGAGAACATTAAAATGCCTATATTTTTTCTCATTCATTTTCTCTGGATCTATATAAACTTTAATCTTCTAAATTTTTTTTGATAATTTATCCACAATACTTTTAACATATGGTCGATGCTCCTATAAAATAAATTTTGAATAGCAGTTTAATCAATGATAATTTTTACTTATCATTTCTACACACCATATTTATTTTATTTATTTTTTATAATAAATATGTAGTGTATAGATGATAAGTAAAATAACTTAATAGTTTAATAAAAATAAAATAAAATAATAAATAACATTAAAATATATAAAATATATGATATGAAATGATAAGTAACATTTTTTGTGAATTAAACAAATAATAACATTATTATTGAGATTATATATATCATTTATAAAATAAAAATAGTAATTAGCACAAAGTACAAAAGAATAAAAAATCTTTAGGCTTAAAGAAAAGTATTAAAAGAAAACTTTTAAATAGAAATTATCACATTCATTAAAGGATCCATAATTATTCTCTTTAATGGACGAAGAAATTAATATGTTTTTGGCCAGCTTTACTTATGTGCATTTTTAACACACTTTATAAGTGCTTATTTTTCTTGGAGAACGAAGTTCTTTAATTAGTATCTGAAAATTTTTTTAACATCCTTTTACGTGCCTTTTTTTCCTTGGACACTGAAGTATATTTTTTAATTAGCATTTAAATTTTTTATATTTAAAATTATATTTACAGTTGTTGAATATTATTTTTAAAAAAAATTAATAATAAATTTAATTTTTGAATAATAAATTTTACTTTTTAGAAAAAAAAAAAAGAAATGCATATACTAATTTCTATTGTCTACAAGTAATTTGTCTTTAAAAATAGTAAAAATTGTACCAACGACGCATTAAATGCCATTTAAGGTCTTCAATAACTGAACCCAGCTCAGCTGTAATCTGCTATATTTTTCATTTATAATGCAGAGAGACAGACTATGACACATTTATACTAATTTCACTACTGCTCATAGCTCACGCTTTTTGTCGAAATGATAAGGGTGCTTCCGTCATTCAACTCGTCTGGACTCCGAAAGGATCAAACCTGCCAAGAAGTAGTAAACCCATGAGTATTAATAACTTAAAAATTAAAATACTTGGAGAAACAAATACTCTCCGGCCAACACGAAATTGCTACTGTGTAAAATTATTTATTGTGTTAAAGATTTAAATTGATAGAAAAATATAAAATTAATTATTTGCATTATATATATTTTTATCACTCATCTTTAAGCGTGCGCTAGACTGCCCTCAATGATTAGAGATAAAAAACAATTTGTAAATAGAAGTAAAATAATTTGAATTATAATATTTTATTTAAATTTTAAGAAATAAGAAAGTAAAAATTAAAAAAAATATTATCAATTTTTTAATATTATATTTATTTAAGATTTGAAAAAAATTAAATTATTTTTTAGATTTTATATAAAAGTTTGAAAAAGTTATAATTATTTATAAATGATTAAATGAAAAAATTGAATATTTGAAATATAAAAATGTTTATATTTAAGATTTTGAATGATATTTGAGAATGAGACGAGATGAGATAGAATGAAATGAAACATCTTCCAATGTGTGGCCCAATACATAAAATATTTGATTAAATACGTTAGAGTATTGAGCCATGATTTAAATTCAAAATATTTATTTTGATACAATGTAATATTATTAATTATTCTAGAAGTTTAAGAAAATAAATATATTTAATTATTTTTATTATATCTTTAATAGTTACCTTTAAAACCTCTCGAGACAACTACGTGAAGACAAGTTGAATCAAGACCCTCATCTTCTAAACCCACCAACCAGGAGTGATTCAAAAGGATCTTCACTACATCCAGGTGCCCATTACTGCAAGCCACAAAAAATGGATTTTGGTTTTCAGCATTAAGTTTACAAGCTGCCCCGGGATTCGTCTCCAATAGCAGCTTTAAGACCTGAGTTTGACCGTGATGACAAGCTTCATGGAGTGGAGTCTCTAACTTAGCATTCTCTGCCTTGATGAACATGGGGCGCAGCTTCAAAACTTCCTTCACCAACTCAGTGTGTCCCAATCTTGATGCCCAGTGTAACACCGTGTTCCTTGATTCAACTGTTCTTTGATCGTGAAAATCTTCATTCTCGCGAACCAAATTGATGAAAGTGTTTTTATCGTTTCTTGCGATGGCCACCATTAGTCTTGGATCCATTTCTGTAAGCTACTAAGACTATTGTTTCTTCTTCTTCAATCACTGTTCCTTCGTTTCCACTTCTTTGCAGACCAAGAACCGAAAGCCCTATTCCAACTGCTAAACTTTTCACTTGCCAAAGCGATGTCATGGGTCATCTGGTTTTCCCTCTCGCTCTATCTACTCGGCTCCTATTTCGTAACGAACAATAACCCACAGAACAAACCTACCTTTCTGTCCAAAGCTCCTATGGAAACCCAGCCGCTTGCCACCACCCTGCTGTGTCGCGGTGAGCATCCCTCTGATCTTTCTCTATTTTCATTCTCCCTCTGTTTCTCCTATCTTTCAGTCGCCACCGACGCTTATAGCAACCATCACTCGATGTTGCAACTAAGCTCTTTTGTTTGCAAACTCGCATAGGTAAAATTACGAGCAAATAAAAGAAAAATAAGGCATAAAATGAATTTATACATCAATGCCACCTGCTTCTCTGCAAACCAATTTCTCTGGTTTTCTGCAAACCCGTTTAGAGTTTGTGTTCTTATATAGTCTTTTGTTAAGCAGACGTTTGACTGCTTGGAAAACTGAGAAATTAAACTCTTTGTATTTGGTTCCATGGCGTTTTGGTTTCCAAGGAATTAAAGAGTCTTTAACTAAGAAGCTGTATTTACCATTTTTAACGTATATGGATACGAAGCCTTAACTTTTTGACTGTATGGATGACGTTAACTTTAACAGAAAACAACAAAATCTGTTAAAGCAAGAAAAATATGTTAGATAGACATTTTTTATATATAAAGATTCACTACTATTTAATATTTTGTCATTACTTTTTCATTACTAATAAAAAATCATCTAAGATCATCTCACTGCCCAAACAGAACCTTAAAACTAGTTTATATATTGTATGTGAAAACTTTTTGCGGCGAGAGCTCACCACATTTTAATTTAAGCCCCTCCAGAAACTGAGAGATATTACATGTATAGATATATACATCTAGTTGATAGGGATACATTTTTGTATCATTACAAATAACAGGTCTCCTGATGGAACAATCTTATTGTACATATTGAAAATGATATATATTAATTTTTAACATTAGCGAGACTTCAGATCAATGTGAAAACTTTTAAAAATAATTATTTATTTATTTATTATTATGAGAACTGCTTTTACAAAAATAATATTATATACCTTATTTTTAGCTGTAAGCTAGTTTGTGTTTAGAGTTTTGCACCTAAGACTAACTTTGTACATATTTTGGCAATAATTAATTGAGAGAATCCTTATTCTTCTTTATGAGCCTCAGGCATGCATTACCTGTTTTTCCCTAATTAATCGAGTTACCATTTATTGATTTCCACAATTAATGTCTACATAATATGCAAGAGAAAGTTTCCATTTGAGAATAGCACTAGCATCTTAATTTTTTTAATAGTGTAACCGGTTTAGTTCAATCTAGTTTTGACATATTTTAAAACTAAACTTATATAAGTCAGTTTTAGAATTTTGAGAGCCGATACATACTAATTAGTCATCGAAACATGAACTTTCAGTTTTTTCAATTTCGGTTCAGTTCAGTTCAATGTCTATGTACATTAATGTTTTTGTATGAATAAAGGTTATTTGTGTTTGGATGCTAAGATGATTTCAAATGATCTATAATGGCGAACCTAAAAAATTTACAATCCCTGTATGTTCTCTAAAATGTTAATATACCTAAAAATGTCTTTCTCTAATTTGTTTTTGCTATAGTTCTAAATTTTTATATAATTTCTATATATTGTCTATTTTCAATGATATGATCTCACTAAAATTAAATTAAAACTAAGTTTAGGAAAAATAACAAACTTATTGATATAGATCTCAAAAGTTTTTGTTATACAATATTAGCCTTCTTAATATGGAATCCAAAGTGAAAAAATAATAAAAATCATTTAAGGTTGATGATTTATATAAAAAATATTTGAGAGGTTTAATCATCTAGACTTAATTAAGCAAGAAAAAAAATATTTAAGATCTCAATTATATCATTATATGCTTAATGTAACATGAAAATATCTAAATTTTGTATGAAACTTGATAAATTAGCTTACCTACTAGAATAAAGGATGACATTCTAAAAGATTACTTAATAGTTTGAGTTTCTATGAAAAAAAGTAAATTCTAAATATGTCATTACAAAAATAATAATAGATTTAATATTATTCCATGAAATATTATTGTCAAAAATTTAAAACATATATCAAGTTACATTTTTTAGAATTTTATTTCAATGTATATGTAGTAAATTATTGAGATATAATTTTATATATAGTTATGTTTTTAACTTTTTATTTTATTTTTATTTTATATAAACGTTTTACACAGTAGAAAAGTTAGCATCACTAATGATCTGAATTGATAAATAAATAGTAATATTTTATAGATCTTAATATATTTAAATATATAAAATAAGTTTATATTTGTGTTTCAATAGGTTTAAATCCTATGCATTATTAGTTTGACGTAAAGATAAAAGCTTGAACTATCATTTTTTGTGAAACGATGAGCAATCATTCCCAGGACTTCCTGATCTCTCTCTCTCTCTTTTCTTAAATTTTTATTGTAAGTACCTATCCATGAGAACCTAGGTATCACCAACTTATGAAAAACAGATCGAATAAATTAACAAGCTTTAGTACTTTCTTAATTCTCTCTAAAGACTGGACTACTGCAGCCTGCCAATTCTCCGGTTCGGTATCAATAACCTGCCGGCCGGGAGCTCCTCCTTGAGCTCTCCAGCCTCGGCTTGTGCCACTTGGATCGATACTCCACTACTCTGTCATAATCCCCCACATATATTGCCGGCCCTCTCCTCCAACCGCTCCTTCAATCAGTATTCAAGATCTTATTTGTGGGATCATTGGAATTAAAAGATATAAATTCAGGAATTAAGTGGGTAAAAAGCACAAGTAGTACTTGTAATATTCCAAAAATAAATAAATAAATACTACCCAGGAACTGGAAATCCAAGAGGGCAAAAGCTATAAAAGCAAACGTTTATTTTTTACCATTTTAAGGAATAAAAATACTTAATAAATTAAGAATTAATCCCCCCAATAAAATTAAATTTCCAGAAAATTAAAAACTAAAGTAGTACTATTAATGTCTGTTGCATTCTGGGGGTTTAGGGCCAGGCCTATGAATACAATAGTCATAAACCAAGTACTTCTTCCTCGCACCCAAATATGCTTTTAACTGCTTTGGATTTAATTTCCAGTAATCGTTCCTATTCCACCAAGAATTGGAACCAAAGCAAGGAGTGGCAATGGTGTTGTTCTGGGCAACGCAGCCATCAATGTTGAACCCTTGAAAGTAGGCTCGAAAGGGCCCCTGACCCCAATTCGGTGGCTGTCCACCAGGAGATGCCCATGGTGCTGTCCATATGGTTGCCTCTATTTGCATTGCTTGCACCGGGAATTTCACTCCAATATTTTCATTGTTCTGAAACACTCTTATCGGAATACCATCCACCAACCACCTGTAATTAATAATATTTAAGATTCAATTATAATCTTATAAAATAAATAAACATATTATAAATAAATGAAGAAAATGATTAGAAAACAAAACAAATAAAAATAGAGAAGTGCTACAGCTTAATTATATATATATATATATATAAACCAGTCACGTACAAATTGATATGGCTTGTTATACTTTCATATACAGCTAGCCTTAGAGGAGAGAGTATATTATTACATAAGAGTATGCTTACACAACTTGATGTTGATTCCGGAGAACATGATAATCATGGAAGTCTTTAGTCGGATCAAACCTGTTGGAAATTTGGACCTTCCAAATTCACCCCCACAGGATCTACATTTGCAAGAATAACAAGAAAAATAGAGAAATAATAATAACACAAGAAATTTACGTGGAAACTCCAAAAAAGGAGAAAAACCACCAGACCCAGAGAAGAAAATTCACTATGTGAAAAATTGTTACAATCACACAATTTCTCTCCTCACCCCAATCACACCCACAAAGCTTTCCCCACTAGTAAAACTTTAACTCACACCTCTTCCCATTTTATAAAAATGGATAACAGAGGAATTTAACTAGAGTCAAAAGTTACTAACTAAGCATTTGACTGGTGCACTTAACCATGAGGCTAGACCTCATTTTTATAACTTGAGCCTATGCTCATTAACTTAAATCCCACCGGTGTGGGACTAAACTCAAAGGAGCATAAGTCAACAATCTCCACCTTGCGACTTTGACTGGTCCCACAGCCAAACTCCACCTCAATGAAGATCTTCATAGCTTCCGCTATCATGCTTCACCATAAAAGCATACTCACTCAGAATAAACCAATTCCAAGCATTTCATTTCGGCCCATGTCGAAAACAACCTTGCTGAAAATTTATGGTGTAACTTCCACGTTTGGCTTTCCTGGAAGTTCATCAGCCATCGACATGAATTTCCACCACACACCCTGCATCAATGCCAAACCAATGCCTGTGTGCAAACTTGTGGACCTGCTAACATTAACACATCCTCTATCATGGCAACTTTGGGAATTAACGGCATGCCATGAGGACGTACATGTCTCTTTTTCCATGGAGAGAGACACAACGTTAGCATCAATACCAGTATCTCCATTTACTGACTTGGAGCCACTTGCCGAACCAGCTCCTTGTACTAGCCGTTTCACCAGTCGCTAGAATCACTGCTGACTTCAGGGGTTGATCTACCCTTCCACACCTTATGTAAACCAATTTCTCCACCTCAAATCTGACAAGATTTGAAGGCTTACTTCCTGACATTGCTTTGATGAATTTACCGTAGAAATGAATAGTACCTCACTAAGTAAGTTCCCAGGAAAGATTGGAGGGTCACAATGGACACACTTAAAATTTCCAATCTCCTAGACAGAACCTCCTTAGACTATACGTATCCACACTACCACACCAAAACTCCACCCCACAAAAAGAACCTAGTGGCTCTGATACCAATTGTTGGGAATTTGGACCTTCCAAATTCACCCCCACAGGATCTACCATTTGCAGGAATAACAAGAAAAATAGAGAAATAATAATAACACAAGAAATTTACGTGGAAACTCCAAAAAAGGAGAAAAACCACCAGACCCAGAGAAGAAAATTCACTATGTGAAAAATTGTTACAATCACACAATTTCTCTCCTCACCCCAATCACACCCACAAAGCTTTCCCCACTAGTAAAACTTTAACTCACACCTCTTCCCATTTTATAAAAATGGATAACAGAGGAATTTAACTAGAGTCAAAAGTTACTAACTAAGCATTTGACTGGTGCACTTAACCATGAGGCTAGACCTCATTTTTATAACTTGAGCCTATGCTCATTAACTTAAATCCCACCGGTGTGGGACTAAACTCAAAGGAGCATAAGTCAACAAAACCAAAGATTGATTCTTTGCTCCCGACTACCTTGCCCGTTTGTGAATATATTTGTGTGCAACAAATACGGCGGTTTTGAGTTTCCCAAAAACTCAAAATCAATCTCATCATGGTTATTTGTATATGATCTTAGCTGGAAAAAAAACCAAAATAGGATAAGTACTACTCAAATATATTCATTAAAGTAGACCAGCCAATTTATTCAAATATTCATATGTTTATATATATATATAGATAGATCGATATGTATACGTAGAAGGTTGTGATAATTGATGTGGAATCCCTAGGTGGGAGCATTATCCTCATGCTAAAAAATCCAGAGCCATAAGTCTTTAAAGACCTAAAACCAGAGCCTGCACAAAAACAAAAACAAATTAATTAAGCAATTAAGAGAAAAAGAGGCATGCATGAGGTTTTCTTTTCTCCCTAATTAATTTAGACATCAACGTGCATGTGTACAGCTAGCTCACATGCACTAATGAAACTCATAAACTTGATACGTACATACATCACATAATTGTCATAGACATGCACGATATATACATATATAGCGGTGCCAATAGCTTCGTAGTTATGATATCATAAGTGCATGCACGCATCTATATATATACCCGCATGCATGCGCGCGCGAATACATGTATTGCTGCATATTACGTACAAAACGATACTAGAAGATCAAGACTAACCGGAAACTTGGTCAATGGAAAGCTGAATCTCTTTCCCTTGGTTAAGAGACTGGGTATGATCTTGTCCGTATAAGATAGCGTAGTTTTGCGACCAAGGAACATCAGGCCGTGCAGCAGTTGCCTGCCCGGCAGCAACGAGCAGAAAGACAAGGAGGCTAATCAGCAGAAATAACTCCATGGAATAAGAAAGACAAGAAGCTATACTAGCTTTCGATCATGCGCTGTGTTTATATAGTGCTAGACATGACAACCTACGTACGAAACTATTTAAGGTCCTATATTCATGTACGTATATTGATGTGTCAAATTCCATATCCTACATAGCTATGATATTCATAATAAATTATATATACTTGTGTGTTTGATCCCTATCATAAAATGCATGATCAGATTAGAAACAGCTAGCTAGCCCTGGCATGTCCTGATCAATTAAGTTCATATATGTGTGAAAACTTTTTGCGGCGAGAGCTCGCCTTAAAAGGTACTGCATTAATTTGAGCCGCTCAGATAATATATATTACTAATTACATCTAATAGGGAAACATGTTTATACCATTATATATAAAAATAATAATTTATTTATTATTATAATTATATGAATTTTTTTACAAAAATAATATTATATAACTTATTTTTATTTATCAATTTGATCTGTTAGAGTTTTGCACGTAAGACTAACCTTGTACGTATATATTTTAGTAGAATTTCTCATTTTGGTAATAATTTGAGACTTGAGAGAATCCTTATCCTTCTTAGGGCCGGCATTCCCTGTTTTTTCCTAATTAATCGAGTTACCAATTATTGACTTGCACAATTAATGTCAACATATATGCAAAGAGATTTTCCCCTTAAGTTTCCATGTGAGAATAAGCACTCCCTATTTTTTGGAGCGTAGTGGGTTTAGTTCGATCTAAGTTTTGATCAAGATAATATACTCTTCATAAAAACCAGTTTCAACTCGACTTTGGTTCTTAAGAACAGAAACGGACTAACCGGTTATGCACTAGAGAGAACCTACAAGTTCGGTTCGGTCGGTTCGAACAATTTCCTCAGTTTTGTTTCACCTCTACTATTTTTCCCTTATTAATCAGGCTACCATTTATTTTTGGCAATTATTATGTACATTATATTTGTAGGAATAAAGATTTTTGGGGTGACACGTAATTTGCAAGAGATTTTTCAGTTAAATTTCCACATGAGAATATTATCTTCTCAAGCACTCCCTATTTTTCTCTATTAATTAGACTACAATTGGGTAGTGAGGTGATTAAATGATCTGTAAATAGTAGTAAAAAAATAATGATAAAATATTAAATAACAATAAATAATAGTAAAGAGTAGTAAAAAGCATGTAAAAGATAATGATAAAATATTGAATGGACAGATCACTCCACTATCCAGACATACTCAAGCAACCATTTAGCTTCCACAGTCAATGTGTAGATTGTATTTGTACGAATAAAGATTCTTAGAAATATATAATATAAATGGTAGTGCTACTATGCCACCCAAGTTTGTCCACTTGGTGTTCCTCCAGTGCAAATTAAACTTTTTTTACTTGACTTTTCTTTTAAATATTTTTTAAACAATTTAAAAAATACTAATACACTAATAGTTATTTTCTTAACTATTAAATAAAAAAATAAAAGAAAATATAGGAGCAGTCAAAATTAAGCAGAGCATAATATCATTTTCTTATTATAAATACAGGAGATTTTCACTTCAAATTCCATGCGAAAAGTTTATTCTCTCCTCACTTGCCTTTGATTTTCTAAGGCCGGGCAATGGGCCATCTTGGACTAATTGGGAAACTCATCTTTTATTTTTGTTCTCTAAAAGGATTGGTATTAGATTGGTCATCTCAATATTTAAAATTTGAAAAATATGTAACTTTTTAACTTTTAACTAATCATTCAACACTTAAAATTTATATTAGACTAATCATCATATTCTCTATAATAATAAAATATTATTATTTTTCATTATCTATATTTCTTTAATTAATTATTTTTATTAATTTTTTATTTTATTTTCATAATCTTCAATAACCTCCAACAATCATATTCATTTTTATTTTCACAATCCAACAATCTATAATATAATAATCTCATATGTACATAAATGGTGAAATCTCATATTATATAAATAAAAATCTCATATATATATAATTCATAAAAATCCCATATTTATAATATAATAATCTCAAATATGGAATGAATGCGGGACAATAAATAATAAAATACTAGTTTAAAGAAGTTATAATTATTTTCATATATGGAATATGAGATAAATTTACTGTAACTAAATTTACTTTAACTAATTTAATATGAACTCAATTTTATAAACATTTTATAAAATATAAAAATCACTGACATTTAAGTAATCCAATGCCAGTCCTTTAAGAATTTGAAGGCTAGCTAGCAACTTGGAAAAACGAAAAGAGGGCTATTTGTACAGAAAAAGTATATTTATAAGTCGGTACATATATTAGACGCTGAGGTGACATAATTTAATTTATTAAAAAGTTTAAAAATTAGAAATTAAATCTTGTCACATAAATACTGTTGATGAATTGTTCTCTACGCCGACTTGTGAATATATAATGGCTATTTGGATAATTTCTTCCAACTACGCAGAAAATGTACTTAGTTACATAAATTTGCAAACACCAAGTATATTCCCCAAGACTTTTCAAAAAAAAAAAAAAAAAAGTATATTCCCCAAGAGAAATGCTGCTCTTACAGGCCGACAGGGATTCTGACAATTTTTTAAAAAAAATTTATTTTTTATTTAATGATTAAAAATATATTTTGTAATAATGTTGTGAATTTTTTTATAAAAAAATATATATATATTTAAAAATGTTAAAAATATATATGAGAAAAAATAAAAAGGGCATGGATGCCCTGTGTGGGGCTCTACTAATCATCATCCACACATACGATGCAATTGCAAGTCCATTCCCAACATCTCTCCCAATATCTTAGCATCTCTACCAATGCCAATGGCAAAATACACTTCATTAATTTTGATGCTTGATAATAGAACTTTTCTCTCCGATAATCATAAGCAAATACAAGAGCAACCATGCATTTTTCTTCAACCAAGTACCCGGAGCCCAATGTAGCAGCACGAATTAAAGGAACTTCAAACAACATACATGTCATCATTTGTAAAAGAGTTTTGCTACATAAAAACAAATTTGTGTTTCAATTTGCAAACCAATGTTGCTATATTTATATTCAAAATTCAAATTAATACTATTTTTATTAAAATCTGACTTTCTGACCAATCACATTAAATGAGTACACATATTAGTGTACAAAATCGCTTATAACCAAATTTTTCCTTCGTGAAGAGAAGTAGAACTACGTTCCTCTTCCATATATAGCAAAACTTCAATTTAATCTCAAATGCACATCCGCAAAAAGAATTCCTTCAATAGCAAACCCAAGAACATTCACACGTAAACATAATGAGAACGAGACTAGGGAACTAACTGTAAATTAAACTGCGGGTGCTATCTTCCAAGTTCGAAAACATCTAAACACCCCATTCATAACCAAAATTAACACCAGTTCACTTTGTCATTGGCATCAAAACATCAAATTTAACCAAAAAAAAAAATTTCCAGTGGTTCAATAGAAACTAAGATATTGGTTCGTAAAATCACAGACTCAACCACCTCAGTACCTCCTAGGTCCACCAGCACCACCTCCACCACGACCAAACACCTGTGCGGGAATAACAGGCTGTAGTTCAGCTTCGACAAGCCCAGGGATATCAGACATGCCAAGAGCAGCAAGCATGTCGAGCGTCTCCTTATCAACCTTAATTTCATCAGTCTTGATGGCAGATTCATCAGGCACAAAGTCCATACGACGCTCACGCTCTTCTTCTTGCAGCTTCAGTGAGATGCCACGAACTGGGCCCTTCTGAATCCGCTTCATCAGGTGGGTAGAGAAGCCAGCAATCTTGTTACGAAGACGCTTTGAGGGAATGATGGCGACCTCCTCCAAGATCTTCTTGTTTGTGTGGAAGTCCAAGGTCATCTTAGAGTAGTACCTCTCAATCACCTGGCGAGAGGACTTCTTCACAGTCTTGGTACGAACACGACCCATTTTAGAGACTTAACCGTTCCTGCTAGTAGACGGACAATAATTGAAAACAAAATATCTAAATACCTTCTAAGATGAGAAACTAGGTGACAAACAGAGAAAAGGCTAATTGACGACTCAAGCATCCAGGGCTGATTCACAAGGTCAAAATAAACATTCCAAAAGCATAGCTAAAAGCCTAAACAAACGACCCTAGCACATATTTTTAATTCGAATTCAAACCCTTAAGATCACCAGTTCTTCACCCATAAGTTCCCACTTTATTTTTACTTTTATTTTTGGATACCCCAGAAGTGGCCAATTTAGTGATATGATTCACAACTTTCTTCCTCAGTTACTATATTCACTCAAAGGCCGAGGAATTTACCTATCGACAATGCAATACAAAGAAGTTCATCTTTTGCTGGTGAATGTGAATATGAGTGACGAAAAGAAAAAACTCCCGGGTTTGAGATTCATCACAAGCAGCCGAATTTTCTAATTGTGTGGCGTAAAAACTAAAAATGACATAACAATCAGAAAAACAAATAAACAGGTCACTTTCTCCTCCGTTTAGGCTGCCGAGAAATGGTAAGACGAGTCGTCACAAGAAAAGAAAAAACTAAAATCCCCAATTCACAGTAAAACAGTCCCTTGTTTTCTCATTGTCAAAACAGGTTGCAGTAGCATATAACGGAATTTTCAAATCAGGTTTCCAGTGGGACAAAGATTAAAAGGCACAACAACTACCCAATATTGAGTTGCTGCAAAATACAAAAGAACAAAAGGAACCCAATCGCATATAAAAATCCTCGTAACAAAAACAAAAGCATTCGTATGTTCCAATTTTCAGATTCCCGATTTCAATCTTTTTCTAAGTTTAACGACAAAAGATAGAGTAACCTAATTCATAATACAAGGATCAGGGTCTATCTATCAAGGGAACCAAACACCCAGAATAAGAACAACATCAATGAAGAAAAAACACACCGAATACGAAGAAGCCGCGGGAAGAGACTCAGATGGAGCGAGAGAGCCTAGAGGACACTGCGCGGCTGCTGAGGGAGATAGCTGGGGGGGCTTAAAGGAAGCGAGGGGTAAGATATAAGCGTTAGGGTTTTCCAAAAGGTCAATAAAGTTTTATTCAGTGCGGATGAGACCACGTATTCTCTTAACATAAACAACCAATCAGATTTCGATTAGCTGTTGACAATCAAACCCCAAGATTTTTCTGATTTTATTTTTTTAGTAATTTTGAACTAAAAATTATAATAATTTACCTAGCTTAATTAAGTAGATCGAACTCTAATTTTTTTATAAGATTTAGAGGGCATTATTTTAAAGATATTTATACGAGTAATATTGGATGGGTCATGCTACGCCGCCGTCCAGCAATGACCGCTAGACGTGCCGCTTAACACAATTTTATAATTTTTTTGTTTTTTACAAAAATATTTAAATATTTTTTTAAAAATATATCAATACAATAAAAAATTACTTCATTAATCATTAAGTAAAAATAATTAAATTAATGAACAGTACACTTGGGACGGCACACTGTCATTTCTCATATTGGATATAGTTTTATGATGTGTGAATCTTGTGCACTTATTTTAAAAAATAGTAGGATTCAATATTAAAAGATATAATTTTTAGTCTATGTCTTGTATTTATCTTTTCTTTTTTTAAAGAACGTGCATGGGAGTTACTCACCCAAATAATGTACATTGTACGAATATTTATTTATTTATATATATATATATATATATATATCAAAGTATTTGTCATTATTTTAATGATATAATAAAATTATAATTAATTTATAACATAAAATCGTATCATATTGCCTAATGTTTCTATTTTGAACTCAACCTGAAATACATTATAATATATATTTTAAATGAAAATCAGGAGATAACTTCAATAATATGGACTTTGAAGACAATATTTCAATTTTGAGTAGTAATTTTAATTGAAGTATGCAGTGATTTTCCCCCCTTTTGTTTTTTCCATAAAGGGTCTGACCCATGAATGAGATTTAGATGGGATTGGGCTTGACCTTGGGCTAGGCATTACTGATATCTGTTTGTTCACAAAAGACTAGAAAATGATGAATCCAACCATCGACAACATATTAAAATTACTTAAAGCCCATAACCATGTGTTGGGTTAAAATAACAACTAACACTCTCCAAACGCATACATATTAATAGACCCAAGGAATATGGGCCGTTGATTCGTAGCCCAAAACTTCCGCCGAAAAGATTTGTAGCCCAAAACTAAGAACAAATGGTTGGTTTATGTCTACAAAATCCCATAGATCATATATCACATCAAGTGATGTAATCCGACAAGATTATGTATCTTATTGACAGATTTAACATATTCCTTATCGGGAAAAACTTTTTAGAGCACTCTCGTTAGATTATCTATATCTAAAATTAAAGTTTATTTTTACCTATTAGACATAAAAATCACTTGCAATGGATTATCTATAATCTTCAAATTTCTTAACTTTTAACTACAGTATATATAAAAATAAAATCAAATTTGATAGTTACTATTCTACAAGCAAATCTTTATTTTATTATTTTTTAAGTCTCTATCTTTTGATAGTTATTATTTTTTAAATCTTTATTATTTTTTAATCCATAATTTAAATAGAATATGACTACTAATTAACATATAACAGGTAAAATAGTAAAATATGATAAAATAAAATAAAATAATAATTAAAAAAATTAAATATTTTTTAATTTATTAATTATTTATTACTATATAATAAATAAATAGATAATCTAATGCAAAATTAGATATAAATAGTTAAAGTCAAATTCATTTTATATTATTTTATTGTTATATAATGAAAAAATGGTTATTCCAACGTGGAGATTTATGTAAATGGAATAGCCAATATCTAAATTTATCTTACATTCATTAAAAATGTCTTTTACATATGCATAATCCAATAACAATGCTCTTACAAGCATGGAAACGACATAAATTATCTCAAGCAAATTTATCCTAGAAAAATGCTAGACTAACAAACCTTTGGGTCTCCTTTATTATTATTTTTATTTAGTGATTAAGAAAATATTTTTTTAGAGATGTTGTGATTTTTTTTAAAAAAATATTTAAGAATATTAAAAAAATAAATGAATTTTTATTTTTTATAAAAATAAAAAATAAAAAAATAAAAAAGAGTTTTTTATTCTTGTCAGGACCGGTCTCGTGCNTTTAATTGAAGTATGCAGTGATTTTCCCCCCTTTTGTTTTTTCCATAAAGGGTCTGACCCATGAATGAGATTTAGATGGGATTGGGCTTGACCTTGGGCTAGGCATTACTGATATCTGTTTGTTCACAAAAGACTAGAAAATGATGAATCCAACCATCGACAACATATTAAAATTACTTAAAGCCCATAACCATGTGTTGGGTTAAAATAACAACTAACACTCTCCAAACGCATACACTCTCCAAAACTTCCGCCGAAAAGATTTGTAGCCCAAAACTAAGAACAAATGGTTGGTTTATGTCTACAAAATCCCATAGATCATATATCACATCAAGTGATGTAATCCGACAAGATTATGTATCTGATTGACAGATTTAACATATTCCTTATCGGGAAAAACTTTTTAGAGCACTCTAATTAGATTATCTATATCTAAAATTAAAGTTTATTTTTACCTATTAGACATAAAAATTACTTGCAATGGTTTATCAATAATCTTCAAATTTCTTAACTTTTAGCTACAGTATATGTAAAGATAAAATCAAATTTGATTGTTACTGTTCTACAAACAAATCTTTATTTTATTATTTTTTAAGTCTCTCTCTCCTTTGATAGTTATTATTTTTTAAATCTTTATTATTTTTTAATCCATAATTTAAATAGAATATGACTACTAATTAACATATAACAGGTAAAATAGTAAAATATGATAAAATAAAATAAAATAATAATTAAAAAAATTAAATATTTTTTATTTATTAATTATTTATTACTATATAATAAATAAATAGATAATCTAATGCAAAATTAGATATAAATAGTTAAAGTCAAATTCATCTTATATTATTTTATTGTTATATAATGAAAAAATGGTTATTCCAATGTGGAGATTTATGTAAATGGAATAGCCAATATCTAAATTCATCTTACATTCATTAAAAATGTCTTTTACATATGCATAATCCAATAACAATGCTCTTACAAGCATGGAAACGACATAAATTATCTCAAGCAAATTTATCCTAGAAAAATGCTAGACTAACAAACCTTTGGGTCTCCTTTATTATTATTTTTATTTAGTGATTAAGAAAATATTTTTTTAGAGATGTTGTGATTTTTTTTAAAAAAATATTTAAGAATATTAAAAAAATAAATGAATTTTTATTTTTTATAAAAATAAAAAATAAAAAAATAAAAAAGAGTTTTTTATTCTTGTCAGGACCGGTCTCGTGCTACGGCTCGGTGATCCAAGTAGGTTGATACTAAGGGAAATTCAAGGAACAAAATCAAAACAAAACTTCAATTTTAGTGTGGTCCTTACATTAATGTCTTGTTTGAAGTTAAAGTTTAGTTTTTGTATATCGATTTTAATGTACTCAGTGGATAGAATGAAAACTAGAGATGGACGTGGAAATGATATTGAGGAGACATACAAGGGACATGAATTGAAGCAAAGCATTTAAAGTTTACAAACATACAAAATTAAGTGTGGGCCTAAAATTCTCCTTTTCGATGACTCCAAACTTATTTGATTTGAATCACTTTTATTACATCTTTTCCATGAGATCAAGCATATCTTAACTCAACTCAAATAGGAATAAAGAGCCAAAAATGAGATACCCGACACAACCCCCCAAAACATGATATCCACCTCATTTCATCTCCCCTTTTTGTATCTTTCTTTTTTCGATGTAGCTTTCATAACCATTATTCATAGGTCAACTCAAAATGGTTGATGGCATGGCAAGTTGTGGTTTATAAAGTATCAAGTGACTTTTTGTTGTTGGTTTGATGAGAAGACCACTTTGCTCAGGCCCTACTTCAACTTGATTAACACCAAAAAAAAAAAAAAAAATTAGAGAAGAAGAAGAAGAAGTTAGCTTCACTTGCCATTCTTGCTGAAAAAATAACCCTATGCATGCAAGCAAAATAGAGATGAATTAGAGTGCTCTTCATGCCCAATCATATAAGACCATAGAGATTTAACAAATAGAGATGTTGCCATCAATGCTTTCATCTTCCCAACCTTTTTTTTTCTATCTTTTGCAAGCAAGTGAACACATATCCATCATTGGGTCTATTTTTATATTGTCCAAAAGGTGTTAGGTAAAATGTTAACAAATAGTGTCACTATTCCATTTCTAATGCCATTAAACCAGCCAAAAAACCAATGAAACAAAATTCGATAGCTTTTGTCTATATAAAGACAAAGTGCTTTTCTATTATTTTGGGTCACCAAACAGTTTCTTATTATTTTGGGTCACCAAACATTGCACTTTGTCTTTATAGTAATTCTTATTAGTCAGCACTTCTCTAAGATTTTAAGAATTGCAGTCGTAAAATATACAAGCGTCGCGCAATTCTTTTAAAAAAGTAAGTAAATATAGGATCCGAAAAAAACTACATTTTTAATAGTAGATTCCACTATTTTTTAAAAGAATTGCACGACTTTTACACAATCCACGATTGTATTCTGCATTATTCTTATATTGAATTACTATTGTGCCCTTTCATTTTTTTAAAGAAAGTTACAAGTTCATTAATAAACCATGGGCACAATCATAGAGCATTATAGTTGGCTATTAGTAGTCAACTGCAATAAAGATCATAGATGTGCCTTTTCCTAAGATATCATGATGATCATGATCATGAAAGCCTTCAAATATGGGCAATTTGCATGATCCTTTATTTATTAGCAGAGTGAGTAAACTCACCTGCACGATTCTTGATGCCTAAAGAAATCCTCGGCTCTTAATATTAATAATATTCATATGCTTTTAGAATCCAAATCGCTTTATCACAATAAGAATAAGACATATTTCCAATCAAATATGGTGTTACATATAAAAAGAAGATAATTTTTTCACTAAAGTCACGTTAATTAAGATTGAAGTGACAAAAAAGGTATTTAGTCGGTTACTTTGTGCAAGAAAACCTTTGGATTATGTACTGTGTTATTCTTATTAATATTATCTCCAAGTCTTTTCATCAAAAGAAAGAATCCATTGATCAAATTGAATTTCTAAGGAATAATGTTTTTCCTGAAAAAGTCCTAAAACTATTTTATTCTCCTCGAAACAAATAGAAACATGCACGAAACAAGTAAAAGTTCGGAGCATTATTTTTGGAAAAATATTAGTTCTATAAAGAGAATAATAAAAAAGAAAATACTTTACAAATTCACACGACTTAACCCAATACGTTGTATTTATTTTATAATAATAATAATAATACTAATAATAAAAGGTTTTAGAATTTGACATGCGATGGGTCAAGTTGTTACATTTTCTTTATTTTTGCATGAAAAATTCTATATACCGCATTACCATCACAATTTTATCCCACTAAATAACATGTATCACATTCATCATCATTAGATGATAAACAAGTATCTAATAAATGATCACTCAATGGTGATAAATGTGCCACATCTTACTTAATAGGATGAAAGTAGGATAAGAGTGAGTGTAATGTATAACATTACTCTTTTCCCATTGATCTTTGTATTTTATGATTATTTTGCTCTTTTTTCATTTTTCTTTTGACTTAGAATGAATAAGTGGAACCCCCAATTGGAAATCCACTAGTTAAGAATCCACACTCCAAGTTTACTTTTCCCACCCCTCCAACTTGCTTTTGGAACATCATCATTTTCCAATTAAGCAAATACTTTTTTAATATAAAATAATTGTTTTGGTCAATCACATCAATAGAATGAACAAAAATATACAAAAGTGACTGTGTAGCAAAACCCTTGAGAAGAATTCAAAATTTTGAAAATGGGTATTCTAAAACTGGTCATAAATTAACATAATTTTCTTTTTCCATTTTGGTGTGACATGTAAAACACTGTAAAGACATGCTAGAAAGAAGAATCTTAATGGACAAAAAGATTATAATCAATAGAATTCATACCTGCGGAAGTCATCTTGAAAGCAATATTGAAATCCCACAAAAATATTAGTGGCTAAATCTTCCTCTCCTTCTCCTTACAAAGTATTAGCTATCAATGGGGCAAGCCAATAGACACACATAGAGAGGAGATGGGACCTAGCCATATATATAGAAGTCTTATGTGGAGTCCTCCCATTAAAAACTCCAAATCCCAATAGGTCTAAAAGGAATAAGACCCTTAAACTTCTAGGCCTACATACAATAAACCACATTTTAAATAGGATTTAATCCTATTTAACTAAGGTGCAATAAACCCCATAATGATCACTTTAACTTAGTGGGTTTAACCAAAGTACCATTATGAGCTATTTATATCTAACCCGTTTTTATTAAGCATGCAATCAATAGTAGCCCATATTTGAAATTATTCTAACATTCTCCTTTGTAATTTTGATAGAAATTTTGTAGCCAAAATTCAATCACAAAAAATTGGTGGAATATTTTTCCTTTGTAATTTTTACTAATGAGAAATGATACTTGTAATTATGAGTGTGTAAACGTTACACAATCATTTTAAAAAAAGTAAATAAATACTGGATATACCTGAAAAGAAAATGAATTTTATAATATTATACTCTATTCTTTTTTAAAGTGACTATATAATGCTTACACACTTTATAATTATAAAGTAACATTACTAATTCATATATATAAAAATTAAGGTCCCACCCATCAAAAAAGGTATGAATCAGATGAAAGAAAATTGGTGTAAGGCCACAAAAATAAACAGTAACCAGCGCCGATCGACTGTTGCAGAAGACAAAAAGGATTCAATTAATGGGATACGGAAGTAAACATGGAACCAACACAATGGCCCATAATTCTTTGTCTCTATATTTATTTTTATTTTTATTTTTGTCGAGAAGGGGTCACTGTATACCTTTGAACTTGAAAAGATGGATGTGGCATGGAATTGTTGTTTTTATGTGCTTTCATCTTTTATTCGTTGTTTTCTTCTTTTATATTGAGATCTTTCATTTTTAATCATTAATCTATGACATTCATGTACGTATTAGCAGAGATATTGCTTCTCTGGTACTTTGTTTTCTACTTCTCTCTCTCTCTCTCTCTGTATAAGGAGAGAAAAGTTTGTACTTTCTACCATTCTTTTGTGGTTCATAACTTGAGCGAAAATTTTTGGAAGCGAAAACAAACAGTTTGAATTTGGAAAGCGTTTTATTTTATTATTAAAAAATTTTAAATTTTTATATGAAATATAATAAATAATTTAATTTTTTTTAATTTTAAAAAAATAATTATATTAAAAAAATATTATAATAATATTTTATTATAATAATATTTTATTCAACTTTCATCTAAAATTATATCATTTCATTTTTAAATCCAAACCAGCCATAAAATCAATAATATCATATTTTGGAATATGTAGAGATATCAAATTGTAGAAATATAATTAAAAAATAGATTTAACATATTATTTGAAGTAACGTGAGTTTGTGAATATACATTTATAAAATCTCTTGACTAAAATATTATTCTTTATTTGAATAGGTGGGATTAAGATTAGAATTAATTCTAATCATAAGATTTATATCCTCGTAAGAAAGAGATAAATACCATTAAAAGGAAAGGTCATCAGCTGTGTATGAGCAGCCTTTCGGCTAGCTTTAGCATTCTCTTTCCAGCTATGGTTGGTCACAAATCCTCTTTTAAGGCATGAGGTATCCCAATTTTTATTAAGGGAGGAGGGAATGTGATCAGACAGATATCATTGACTATAAAAACACTGATTACAGATGAAAAGAGGTCTAGCTTTTTCTATCCACTATCTGAAAAAGTGAAATGAAAATAAATAAATATATATATATATATGATTTTATTATTTATTTTTTAAATAATGCCTTCCACTGAATATAGGAAACGTAGAGGAAAACGGTGTTGACACTCGATACACACATCCTAGATAGTTATTTAATAGCACTGCAGCATTTTGATACCATATTAATTATTCATGATTATCTTCAATTCCCAATTGCATTAATAATCCGTAAATTCCCCAATCATTTAGCAGTAATACAATCGGCATCTTATCTTTTTTATTTTTTGTTTGTCAAAATGACATCATACCCTCTTTTCATGCTGCATGCATATCTCACTTTCTCATTCTCAATACGATTCTCCGAACCTTCCTCTCCCCTTTATTCATGGGATTTTCAAACACAATTAAATTGCATTATTCAGATGCGAAACAAAGAAAAAAAAAAAAAATAAAAGTTCTTTCAGTATCCGATCAAACACAGAATTCACCATTTTAAAACCACTAAACAGGCCAATAGCTCCACTAAACAATGAGCTTGATGCGGCTTAATTTATACACCGTTTTTTTGCTTATCTTGCATTTGACTGTCAAACGTCGACTAGTTATGTTATTACAGTCACTTTTACGTATTTTTTATACATTTCATTAATGTGATTAACCAAAACAATTATTTGATATTTAAAAAAAGTGACTCAACAACAGTTATTTGATATTTAAAAAAAGTGAGTCAACTAATTACTTTAATAGAGTGTAGAAGAAATATGCAAAGTGACTTAACAAAGGTCAAAACATACATCCAGCTTAGCAAGATTAGCAGTTGAGCTAATTCATGTACAAAGGAGCTTAGAACCTTATAAGCCTAACTCCCAGTCTCCCAATATACAATTCTTCCACTTAAGCAAAAATATGCACCGAAGATACCATATTCTATTCTTATCTTCATTTTTCCTATCAGCAGTACCTTTTTTAGTACCCATCAACCCAAAAAAAGTTCTTCAAGTCCTGAGTAGATGAAGAAAGAAGAAAAGCAAAAGCGGTTTCTACACTTTGAGACATGGTTCCTGATCAATTTCTTTCGATTCCATACTAATTTCACCATTCTTTTGACCCAGATCAAACCCATCTTCTTCCGCGTCAAAGCTAGCGTGAACACTGTAGAACACATACACTAGGACGGCTAGAGCCGAGAAGAATCCAAACCTCACGTAGGATGGCCCACTCAGAGACCCCAGCAAGAATATGTTCAAGAAGATGGAAATGGAAGGTATCCATGGCATCAAAGGTACACCCCAGTGTTCGGGCTTCCTTGCCTGAGGGACTATGCAATGGAAAATCTGCAAAATTGCGAGCGCAATAACACCAAAAGCAGTGAGCATGAAAGCCTTAGGCTTTCCCGCCGGCGCAAGATGACTGACGAGGGTGAAGATGATGGAGGTGAGGGTAAAAGAGCACAAGAACGATAAGGTTGGGCGCGGATTGGTTGTCCCCAGGACAACATAACGTCTGTAGATTACGGCATTTGCCACCATGTAGAAGACGAAGAGCGTGCCGATGGATACGAAGTCGAGGAGAACATTGAGGTCGATGAAAAGGGCAATGGCTGCCGTGAAGATTCCTGTAAAAAATGGAAATGACCATTACATGTTTACATACATATGTGGGAAAGCATATGCTCTAATACCACAAGTGACTTAATTTCCATCTGACTTTGCTCATCATTCGGCATGCGAGACATTTCCAAGTAAAAATTAAAAAAAAAATGTTTTAGCCACAAAAATATTATACAAAAATAATCAGACAAAATGGCGTAACTTAATATAATTCGCCAGATTGTAAAATTAATTTTATTATAAAATAGATCTAATAGATCGCATGAAATCATATTTGGCAGAATTACCTTTATGTAATCTTCCAATAGTTGTAGCATTTCTCATAATTAATTATAACTAATTATATAAGTTTCAAGCTCATTTGACATTGTGAGAATAAATTAATAATTTTTTAAGTCTATTAATGGGGATGTTTTCTCACATAAATGACAATAAATAGACAACATAAGTATTACGGTTATACCATATTTTATAAAAATAAACGTAGAAATTGACATATTTTTATTGCTATATTACCAATTTTATAATAAAATAATTTTATAATTTACTGAACATTATCAAGCCCTGTATTTACTTTTATTGTAACAAAAGATCATTTACCAATAAATAAAAGGAAAACACTACTAGACTCTTTTTCTTTGTCTTTTCAAAGTGGCGGCTGGTCACAAATTTTTATTTTTTTATTTAGTGATTAAAAAAGTGATTTTAAATATATTGATATATTTTTTTATTTTTAAAAATATTAAAATATATTAAAAAAAAACTGCCTGGCAGTGAGTTTGAGTTTGAGCGGTACACTCAGACGCCGAAGTATGACCGCTATAAACAAAGGAAAAATCTTTTTATAAGCATAATAGTGCACTAATATGTGCACCAATCAATTGTGATTGGTCAAAATGTTAATTTGATTGAAAATAGTATTAATTTAAATTTTAAATGTGAATGAATCAATATTGATATCCAGATTAATACACCACTTTATTTACATGTAACAAAACTTATAAACAAAATATCATATACAAACAAACAAAACAGTATAAGAGACTGATGTATACACATTCTTATTGTACTTTCCTCCCGTTGTACTAATGTTTTTGAAGAACGGAGCAAAAATTTAAAAAAAAAAAACAGTGTCCTGAAACTGAAACGGTTCAACTGGGACCCATACCCCAACGAAACAACCAACCAACCAAACACTTGCAACAGTGCACAGGGCGTGAATACAAACAGTCGAAACAAACGATTAATGTGGTCCATTAAGATTGTCGACAACGTTATTGTTTTAGAGTTGAAAACAAAACAATGTGCAAGTAACGTACCAAGAAAAGCGGACGCGTTGACGGGCGTGGACGTCCTTGGGTGAACCCTGGCGAACCAGGCGGGGACCACCCTGGACCGTCCGATTACGCACAGGTACCGAGCCTGCCCCAGCATCGCCACCAACAGCGACGTCAGAATCCCGAAGCTGGCCCCCACGCCGATCACGTTCGACACCCATCCCCAGCCGTCCGATTTTCCCCTGAACGCCGCCGAAAACGGCGCTTTCTCGTCGATCTGCGTCACCGTAATTGGACATTATCAGTAAAGGAAAAAAGTTCGACTTGGGGTCGAGGACATTTCCGTCATTTTAAACCCCCTCCTCCAATTCAGATTCGATTTGATCACTATTCACTTGACAGTCACGGAATCCAACCAAAAATATAAAGAAATAAAATGCTGACAGAATAAAAATAAAATAGGTTTTGATATTATCAATTACCATATCGTAGGGGAGGAGCTTCGACATTGAAGCGGCCATGAGGCAGTAGAGAATGGTGACGAGGAGGACGGAGCCCGATACTCCGATAGGGATGTCCTTGACGGGGTCACGGACTTCTTCGGCCATGGTCGAGACCGCGTCGTATCCAATATAACTGAGATAAACCGTGGCTGCCCCCTTGAAAACGCCCGACACTCCGTAAGGAAAGAAACCGGATGGGTGTTTCTTCGGGTCTTCAGGTTCCGTCAAGTTTCTCCAGTCCCCTAGCCAGAATCCCACCAGTATCACAAACGCTATGAACAAAATGTGCAGCGCCGTCAACACCATGTTCAACACCGAGCTCTCCCTCGTACTGAAAGCAAAAGATCATGAATCAATGTGACGTGGGATTGAAAAACTGTGAATGCGAAACAGAAAGTGTGGGCAGTGAATGCGTTTGTGGTTTTGGACCTGTAGCAGATGATGAGGGTAATTATCAAAACGACGACGAAAGCAACGATATCTATTTCGTTGAACCCGTGAGGGAGTGAAGGGACTGTGAGTCTCCATTTAGCAGTGGGAAGTCCGATAGCTGTGCCGAGATAGCTGGTGAAGCTTCTTGCAACGGCGGCATTTGACATTACGTAGTCCATCACGAGGTTCGCGCCGGTCAGAAAGGCCGCGAACTCACCTGCACAAATTCTAGTAGAAGAATTAGTACCGGTGGTTATGATGTGCGTTTAGAAGAAAATTAATCTTCAATAAAAGGGGGCGGTGATAAACCGACCAAAGGTGACGCGGAGGTAGCTGAAGGCGCCACCGGCGACGGGCATGTCGACGGCGAATTCGGTGTAGCAGAAGGCGGAAAGGAGGGCACAGAGGCCGGCAATGGCATATGAGAGGATGACGGCGGGACCGGCGTGGTGGGCGCCGCTACCGGTGGTGACGAAAACGCCGGCACCGACCATGCCGCCGATGCCTAAACCGACGAGGTCGAACCATCGAAGCGTTCTCCTCATGTCAGGACCGGAGCGGGCTCGGACCTGGCTGAGCTCAGCGAAGGAGGTGGAAACGGAGCCGGCTCGGCGTGCGAGGCGGGTGGGGGTGTGAACCAGTGCCCGGAGGTAGGCTGGGAGGCTGGAGAAGGAGGAGCCATGGCTACCCATTGGATGCCTCTCTCTACACTCAGGTTTGCTCACACTGATCGAGTTTGCTTGTTGGGATGGGGATTATCGTTAGAGATGGGCAAGGGCGGGTTTTATAAAGGGTGAGGAAGGGGAGTGTGGAAGGAGAGGTTAAGAACTCTGGAGGTGCTCTCTGACAATGGACGGTGTGAATGTGCCAGCCACATCGGGTCAAGCCGAGCGGAATAATTTACCTTTTGGGACTATTTACGGTCTTCGTGGGCCCATCGATGATAAATAAAAGAGTAAGAGAAACTATATATACAAATATTAAATGAACAAGTTTTACGAAAGTATTTTATAAAAAAAAAAATAGTATTTGTATTCATGAGTACGTAACGTATAATAATAAAAATAGAAATTACATGAAAGGAAATTTAATTTTTTAATAATAAACATCACTCTCTTTCAAAATAACTACACGATATTCGTATACTTTATAATTATATATAGTATTACTCTTATAAAAAATAAACCGTATCATGAAAAAATATGAAAAATAAAAATTTATAGAACCCACATTTTTACGAAAAACATGAAAAAATATGATAAATAAAAATTTATAAAACCCACATTTTTACAAAAAACTTGTATACAACTTTTACATTTAAAACATGTAACTAGCATTACTCAAAAAGTAATACTAGTTATAATTATATTGTGCAAGCGTAGCATCTATGATAAATAAAAAAGTAATACTAAATATAATTATGTTTTATAATCGTCACTCACTCTTTTAAAAAAAAGTAAGATTCGTTATTACAAATTAATTTTTATATGAATTTCATATATATATATTTTTCAGAATACGCAATACTTATGCGATTTATAACTGCAAATTTCATTTCTTTAAATAAAATTGTGTGTCAAGTGGCTTGCAATAAGCCAGCTTCCTATTTTTCATATGGAGTGTAAGAGTTAGATTATACAAAATTAAATAAATTTATAAATTAATATGATTTGATATGATATATTAGATTTATTTTATAATAAAAATAATTTTATAATCTAACATATCACGTAAAATAAATAATTAGCATGCAATTAATGAATTGTTTTCTAATGATGTAGTGATAAACCTCGGATAATGTATATCATTTATGTAAAGAAAAGAATTGGTTCGCCTTGACGGAAAATACGTGTGCCAATAAAACGTTTCATAAACATAGTGTTTTGGATTCATAATCCGAAAATATATTGAAGTCGATATATATGGATGAGACTATGGAGATGGTTGTCTCTTGATGGTGTTGTTGAAATGTCAATTCTTTATAATTTAATATATATTTTACAATTCGAATAGAGATATATTAAAGATGTATACTGTATAAGTAGTTTAGATTCTCCTTTGTCACTGAAAATTCTAATATAAAAATTTTGAATTTTAAGATAAAATATTATATTTTAATATTATTATTATTTTGAGATTTGAAAAAGTTAGGAAAAAGTTGAGAAGTTTATTATATTTTATATAAAAATTTAAAAAAATTGTAATAATGAAATAAAAATTTTATGTTTAAGACAATATAAACCTTGTGTTTACTAAAGTTTCAACTCAACTTCACGTTAGAAATAATGTATATCCTAACGAGTTTATTTTAAAATCTTTAAAATAAAAAAACTGAAAGTTAATTTAAAAATTAAAAAAAATGATAAAATATATTTTATAAGTGGCAGGTCTTATAGATGTAGAAGTACATGATATTAGAAATTAGAGTAAAGATGCGATTCTTGTGAACACCACTTGGGAAGTGGGGGCCACAAGAGAACGAACCCTTAAAATTGAACCTCAAGTAGGTGCGTGCGTTGCCTTAAAGAAAGGAAAGAAATAGACAGTGTCGAAACATTAAGGTAACACGTGTGTCCCATATCGACACGTGGGAGGAAAAAGTGGAGATTACATGGGGATAGGCACGGACTTTGAGTGCAGCTGAGGTAGGCGGCGTAGGACACGTTCGCCAGAATGGAAAGAGGACCGGAGATGGGGAGGGAAATGGGAAGAAAGGGGGTGGACTCAGGGAGTTTGGTTGGCGTCAATATCTTTGCCAGAAATAAAGATATAAAAAATAATATTTACATAAATTACGTAACTGTTGCGTAATTTATTTAAAAACAAATAAGTAAATACAAAATCATATAAAACACTTAATTTTTTAATAATATATATATTTTTCAAAACGATGACTTAGATTGGGTTTAGATGTTGGGTTGGGTTATATATGGCATTACTTATCCATTAATTATACATTTTAGGTTTTAAGTTTTTTCTTTTTGTGGGGGGTGGAAACACAACATATCTATTAGGTCCGTTTAATTATATAAATAAAATAAAATAAGATAAAATAAAATATTTTTTAAAAATTTAATAAAATATTATTATAATGTAATTAGAGCATATATAACAAGCTCACTGTAAAGGCAGTGCATTGTAGTTTGATATTGCAGTTGGGAAGGGAAAAATAACTAACAATTTCATAGCTGAAGACTGAAGTCGAGCAGGCTGGATACATGGTGGCGCACAAAAAAGACTCACAGTGATAAGTGCACGGGCGTCACACATCAATGGAGATGTGAAGGCGTGATTCAAATATGAAAAATCTAGACGCGTGAGACTGACCTAGTATGTTTTTGTATAGATAAAATAATTTAAATTAAAAATTAAATTTTGAATAAAATATTATTAAAATATTTATTTTTAATATTATTTTTATTTTATGTTTTAAAAATTTTGAATTATTTATTTTATTTAATATAAAAAAATTTTAAAAATTATAATATAAAATGAATTGGAAAGTTTTGACAAAATAAACAAGACTGAAATTCAGGACTATGCATGAGATATACACGCGGGCTTAGGGGCCACGTGCCCAATCTTTGGGCAGAACTTCCGCGACGACTTTAGAGATTGGATGCCAATGACTATGAGTATGATGACGGGGCACTTATAACAATTTAGTGACAAGAAAATGATAGATCATTAATTTTCAAATTTAGGGTTGAATAAAAAACAAAAGAGGTGATAAAGACGAAGATACATGGACAATGAGTTTGGGAAGTAGGAGAGGGTAGCTAGAAAGATTATAATATTTTTTGTAATATATTATACAACTATATTTTATAATGAATAGTATTTTTATAAAATGCTTTATAAACGTAACATGACTTTATAAAATATTACTATTTAAAAATATATATTATAGAATATATTATGTGGATAAAAAAACACTTGAATTTTGTAGAGGGAATGGAGTTTAGAGAGAGAGAGAGAGAGGAGTATCATACGATCATGATATCATCATCTTCATCATGGCATTAAAGCCAAAGGACCGCGTTTTGGTTACTTATAACTTGATCTGGTGACTTCTTCCCCTTTCTCAGTGTTGTATCCGGAATGGATCAAATGTCTGCAAAACTCTATGAAGTTGCTGTCAGGACTCAGGCCCTTTAACCATTAGGCCTGTAGCTAGCAAGGCTATCATTTTCCATGGCTATTATATAGTATATGGGCAAAATCTTATCACTATGTCACCAATCAGAAAAGCTCCACCTGTCAATGCAAAGCCCCGCACAAATTAAAAAAAAGGGTTCCACAGAATTATAAATGGGTTCTTTTTAGGGCTTCCTATTTTGCTGGAAATCTGTAAATTTCTAGGAAAAAATTTAGTTGTATACGTAACTGTATATTAATATAATATATACATTAATATAATATAATTAATTAAAAAATAAATTTTATTAAAAATAATATTAATTTAAATTTTGAATATGAATAAATCAGTATTAATAATAGAAGTGGTAATATATTACACAACCTGTTAACCCAACATAAACACGATATGATATTGACAGATTACGGTTTAGTATTAACGGGTTCGGATCAAAACGGATTGACCCAATAAGACACAATTACTTAACGAGTTGATAACGGGTTAACCCGTTTTGACATATTATAATCCGTTATGACACATTAATAAAGCTAAAGTTACAATTATACCCTTATACAAAAAAATAAAATTGTTATAACTTCAATTTCGATATTTTTATTTTTTGAATTGTCATTTTGTACTTGTAGTTAGTTTTATAATTTTTATAGATATTATGATTTTAACATTTATATAAAATTATGTTAAATTTAATCAAGTCAAACGGATTAATTTCGAGCATATTCAACTCATTTATATAAGTAGTTTGAAATGAGTCATATTGTGTCGTGTTAACCTATTTCGTAATATTCACTAATAGGTCAAAACGGGTTGACACGACACGACTTGTTATATTAATGGATCGTATTAGGGTTTGAAAATACAACACGATAAGCTTAACATGTCGAGTTAGTATTAATCTATACAGTATTTTTTTTTTTGAAACAAATCTATACAGTATTAATATATATGCTTTGACACGACATGAATACCACCCATTTACACGATTTGACACCCCTAATTAATATGCATATTAGTACACGATTTTATTTATACATAGCAAAACTCAACTTTGAATGCCACCGTTGACCGTTGCATATTAGCTTGCAATATTGCTACAAAATAAATGGCCGGAAATGCTTTGTGCTTGTAGCTTTTGGGTATTCAAATTTCAAAGGTTGGAACAGGCTAATGGGAACATCCCCAACTCTCTCAACCTTAGGTGGTGTGTATGTTGGGAGCTTTTCGTTTACATTAAGTAGTGTTTTTTGGATAATGGGTCTATTTATCACCAGACTTGCAAGTCGAAGAATCGATCCTCCTACTCTTATACCAAGAAAGATACATAGAAACCCCACAAAGTGCTAGACAACTACTTCTAACATATATTACTTTCAAATCATAGATATTTAGATTTGTTGGGTAAGAGTTTATCAAAACCAATACATATCTCTCAAAAATATACCCTTTGATTTGAAAGTTTGCTAATATTAAGTATACAAAGTATTGCGCCTTTAGCTACTCCAAGAATCACACAAGACTATAAATAGATAATATTTAAGTGGTTCAGTAACTTTTTTATGTCTACTGGAGCGGAAACTCAGTATTTTCAATATGTGTTTACAAAATTACAAACATTCATAAACAAGCTCTCTATCTTTCAACAGGTCATCTATTCTGGGTTTTCCCAGAACTTATATTTCGGCCACAACTTTTTGCCTTGATCTCTTACCTCAGTGAGGATGGTTTACACCATTGCAAAGTATCTCCTTTTATAGGAGAGCCTACCTAACGTAGCTACCATTATTGACAAACAATAAGAAATTTCTAGCAACTGTCCTTAATTGTTGAGGGTTTGTTGCAGTCATCTAGGACTAGTAGGAAGCTTCTCTTTGTGGGTGGGAGGCTGCATGTTCACATGAGCAATTTACACTTAGGTGGTTTCCAACACAAAGGCAATGCAATATTAGTTTCCTAGTCTTCCATGTGTTGCTGAATACTCCTTGATGGCTTTAAGTAGGCAATGCAACTCAATCAATGCATATCATCTCTTTGCCACCCAATACCCAATATGAGAGAGAGAGAGGGAGAGAGAGGGAGATGTCATTCTCTTTTTTCTTTTTCTGTTTTGAGAGAGAGAGAGAGGTCATTTTCAATTTGCTACCTACCATTTGCATGTAAACATGGTCTACGTCACTTTGACGGGTACCATATACAATAAAATCTGACCCGAAACATTCTAAGATTTTATTTTTCCCATCTTTTTTAACAATTCTTTTGACCTTTCCTCCTCTATCTATTATTGATCTATCTTCCAATCCACAAAGTGCACGGGGTGGACTGTCCGGAATACATGAAAACTGTCATGTTTTGGTCCTCACACATTATCTTTTAAAGCATGATTCCTAACCCATTAGACCCTTAGGCCAATTTATTTATATGCCTTCCTAGTTGTAAAGTGGTCAACGGGTCAGACCATAGAAAGCAATGGGATTTTCTGGCAGCTTATCTTATAATAATGTTTTGCTCGTGTATCTCAAAGATAATGGAAGGTGAAAGAAGCCTTTTAAGCTTAGGTAAGCAAAATATTGCTAGATTAGCTCAGACTTCAAAGTAGCCCCATTTGTATAGCGAAAGTGTTTAAGCTTATCTCATCTAATAATTACAATTTTTTTAAATTCTTATACAGAATATAATAAACAATTTAACCTTTTCAAATCTTAAAATAATAATAATATTAAAAAATAATATTTTATTCATCTCACTATCCAAACCGCACCTTAATTTTTTTGTCCCTCGAGTACCATCTAATATGAAAGCAAGGTACTTGATTTATTTGTATATTTTGCCCTTGATTTCTAGCTTAAAGAAACTATTCTTTTAGGTCATATTGGGAGAGTAATGTGAGGATGCATGCTTGTTTAGGGATTTGTGGTCACCATGTGCTTAGGTAATTACTTAAAGAGAGATCACATTTGCCAAGGAAATAAAATAGTAATATGATTGGATAATTTCAGGCATTTATATTTTCCATAAGATGTCCAAATTATTCTTAGATAAAAATAAATAAATAAATAAACAGGATCAATGATATGAAGCCTAATAGTTGAAGCTCATCCACTCTTTTTGAGTTGGGGGTAAACATCCATTTCTTTTTCTAGGCCCGATTTGAAGTCACCTAGGCTCAACTATGCCTAGGGCTTTTAAAGTTTAAACTCACAAGTCTGTTATGCAAGTCATGATAATTGGGCCGGCCAGCCCAAAATGATGGTTTTCTTAATAAAAAGGTGCTGCCAGTTCAGTCCCACCACATTTTGAATCTCCGATTCTCCATATGGCCTATGAAGTAATGGGCTCCGATTATTTTCTTTTACTGTTTTTTCCTGCTTATTATTTGATGAACATGTGGCCCAAGATCTTCCTTCAATTTGCTGAGGGATTTGGATCCGCTGGAGTTATTGACAGAGCCTAGAGTGGGCGAGGGATATGCCTATAAAGTGGAATCACAACCCTTTAAATATGAGAGTAAATTTTTTAAAGCAGTATTAAATGTTTAATAAATATCATAAAATTTATTTTATGTGTTTATTTTACTTATCGTTAATCCTATAATTGGTTCAATAACTTTAAGACATCTCAAGTTCTCAACTCAAAACAATTTTTTTTTCAAAAAATGGGACGGGAAGTTCGAACCCAATTTGTCATTTGAATAATTAGATTATATACCATCAGACTATCAGACTCTTAACAATTCAAAACAACTTTACATTGTGAAAATGGGCTAAAGTTTTGAGACTCAAAAATATTTGATTGTATGGATATTTGCTCCATGGACATTTCATACTTGTATTTGTATATGAGATGAAACTTGCCAATAATTATGCTACACGTGATAATATAAATTCTTTTTTATTTTTTAATTCTCTATGAATGATCAACCTCAACTCTTAATATATTAGCATGATCTACGTACAAACGAGTGAAATGTGACTTAAGTTGTATTGTTTGCACATGATGCGAGGGTATGGTGTTTTAAAATAACATATAAACGCACCAATGCAAAACATGTTTACAATACTTGGAAAATCTTTTATTTTAATGGGATACCACTTGTTAACATTTAATTTGAACTCGTTTTTAATGAAATAATTCAAGCGATAAATTTTATTTTCTAAAATAAAAATAAAAAAAAATTTGCCAAAACAACAATTCATCAACTTCAAGTATTTATTATCCAACATTTAAAATAATTTAAATATAGCATAAAATAAGTAGCTAACACGTGAAAGAGATGATGTAAAATCATCTCATTAATTGAAAAATGATATTTACAGTTATAGAATACGTAAGTACTGTATATTCATTTTTAAAAAATAAATAAATATAAAATTTATAAAAAATATTAAAAAATTAATTTTTTAATAATAAATTTACTCCTTTTTAAAATCAATGTATAGCATTTATACAATTCATAATTATATCTTATATTACTTTCCACAATTAATTTATCCTAATAATTCTATATAAGAATCTTCGAATCTGAACATTATTCCTTAAAATTTTAAGGGGATAATTCACCCACCTTTTTATTTATTATTTATTTATTTTTAATTCAAGAGACAGATTTTTCAAAAAGAATCTTTGCCTTTCCGGGATACCCATGAGGTCCTTAGGTACCTACACAGACTCCATATTCAAAGTACTTAAAATGACGTGGCAATTTAATCTTATCCAAAACTTGTGCTAGGATTGTTCCAAGTGGTACACACGTGTCAATAAAAAAGAGAGCCACGTAGATTAAAAACAAAGACATAGTTGGAGAGTACTTCCAAGCTTCGTGTTTTTGTCCAGTTTAGCACCTTCTAGAGACAAACGATTGGATGAAGTGGGCTTGAGATTTCTCCAGTGACAGCTGTGTCATTGAGGCTGTACGAACACGTCAACGGCCGACAGGCGGTTGCCGACATCAGGAAGCTTTCACACCTCATTATATCCAGTCAACACCAGCAGAATTCATGTCACCTGAATAATGTGATTTTTAATATTTTATTACTCTGTGCTTTTTAGTTGCCGGTTACCCGTAGAAGGAATAAAATTTGGTACGAGGTTAATCCTCCAAACATTAGATTCACCTCACCATTACAATGCATGCACATTCATCATTTTTTATTTTTTTTATAATTTATTTGTAATTAATGCGGTTAATTAGACTTAATCAATCAAATCAAATGTAAAATTAAAAAATATATATTTTTGTTTAAATAATACATTAAAGGTAAAATTAGTTATTAATAATAATTATGTTTTTATCATTATTTTAATATAAATCGCACAAATATTAACTTAGTCATTGTGTTTTTAAAGATTGACAAATTAAGTAATCAAAGTATCTTGTCTTTTTTATAAAGGAAAATTGATAATTTACATCTCTTTTATAACTCTTTACTAAGAAGTTGTTTGGACAGTGAAACGAAATGAGATAGTTTTAGATTAAAATTTAAAATTAAATAAAATATTATTTTTAATATTATTATTATTTTAAAATTTAAAAAAGTTGAATTGTTTATTATATTTTATATAAAAATTTCAAAAAAGTATAATAATAATATGAGATAATTTTTAAATCTACACAATCCCTAAATGAATGATAATTTTATAAAATTGAAATTTATTTTTTTGGAGAAATGACTTGCTTGCATTCGTTGATTGTAAAAGACGTTTAAACGTCAATTAATGAATGGGAGACAAGTCAGCCATATTTTTTAACCATTTAATGTCATATTATGAGATGTTGAAATAATGATATATAAAATATAATTAAAACATAATATATAGTTTTTTAATCATTTAATACTATAACATGAAAGAGTGGAATGATATATATAAATTACAATTGGAATATAATATCTAGTTTTTCAATTATTTAATACTATATCACGAGAATGTGAAATGGTGATAATTTTAATCATCTAGTTTGTCAATCATTTAAGATTATATCATAAGATTGTCAAATGATGATAAATAAAATAATAATGTTTGAGTAATCCTATATATAATTATAGCGTGTGTGAGTGCCTGCAAAGTCCATTTTGGAAAAAACTAATCCACACCATGTGAGTTATATATATATATATATATATATAAGATAAGATTTTATTACTCAGCAAGTTTTACAACATCTCAAGATAAATAATTGACTGAATACATGTTGAAATTTCTTCCAGACTTATGAAATCTTCTTGAAGAGATAATGCTTACGAAGTAAGAATATGGGCAACCTAATTAGCTTCACTTCTTATATGGACAATGACCAAACAACAAAAGAATTAAGCCAATTTTTGGCATCTTCAATTAGCCAACCTGCCTATGACCAACCATTGTTCTTCATTGAAAGATTATTTACCACTCGTAAGGCATCTCCCTCCAATATCAATGATTGAATACTCAAGTCCTTACAAAAATTTGCAGCAATCATAACAACATAAGATTCAGCCACTCGAGAGCTTGTATATAGACTTATGTGGACACTCAAAGAACCTATAATCTGGGCTTGTCCATCCCAAGTGATCACTCATATGCCAATGTTGTCATTCTCCTTATCAATCGCAGCATCCCAATTGGCTTTAAAAAACTGATCTAGGGGCTTATTCCATTTATGATGAATCTGTCTAATTTGCTATTGAGATACCTTTTTTAGAATGTGTGCATTTTTAAAAGCTAGCTAGTCTTCTTTTGCTTTGTTGATGATGGAATTAGGATGTTTGAACCTTTTTCCATGAATGAAATCATTTATTTTAAACCAAATCAATCTTGCTACTATTGTTGTTTCCTCTAGTTCATATTGGCTGAGAGTACTAAAAAGCTTGCTCCAAATGTCGAAAAAAGATTCACTATGAATGACCATCTTTTAAATTTTTTTGCTGTCTTAACACCAGACATCTCGAGCTTTTCCACAACTCCAAATGGCATGCCTTACTGATTCTATGTAAATTTTGCATATAAGACAACAATCATTCTCCACAATCTTCCTTTTGCAAAGGTTGGAAAGTGTTGGTAGAGCAACTTGGCAAGCTCTCCATATGAACATCTTGACTGTATTTGAAACCTTCAACTTCCTTATTGCTTTCCAAGCAAATTCTACATTCTCGTCATTAGAGCAACTCTCTTGATTTCTAAGTTTAATGTCTTTATGTAAGTGATACACTTTTTACAAAAAGAAAAAAATGACATCCTTTGTATGGTGTCACACAAGACTATCCTCCCTTTTCCTAATACAAAGAGGAATACTTTGAATAGGGTGAGCATCTTGAGAAGAAAAAAGGTTGTTCAACTTTCTTATATTCCATCTGTTTAGGTCAGTTTCAATCACGGCAGCAACCTTAGCATCTTCATAATCATTTGGACTTGGTGACTAAATCATCAAAGAATGAGACTAGGGAATCCATGTATTTCCAAATTCTGACCTGACTTCCATTTCTTATCCTCTATGTCAGACCATCTTTATGAAGTTTTTTCCCTACAATTATACTCCACCATATGAGTTTTAAATAGTTCAGAAGTTTTTATAGACTACACAGAATTTACATATACTAAAATTGTACAAATAATTGTATAAATATTCAAATTGAAAATACAAGAGGAAGTTGTATAAAAAACTTTAGTACTCAAGAACCAAAATTCACGCATCGCGGCGGCCAAGCCGCCAAAGCCATGTAGCTTCAAACTCAAGCATCATTTGCTTGTAATATTGTCTGGAATATTGTCAATGTCTTGGAGTTTTTGCAAATCAAAATATGATTTGCATGCTGTTTTTAAGTCTTTTTACAAAGGCCAAATACATTAATTTTCACTAACCCATTAGAATACCCAAAAAAAATTGTCCAAAGAAAGGAACAAATATATTAGAAATTATGCAATATATATATATATATATAAATATATTGCAAATGGCAAATAAGAAAATCACGTCTTCCTTGGGATCATAGAAGCAGTCAAAACTAAAATTTTTGTCTAATCATTTACATAACGTTGAAACAACAGGATCCAGATTTTTTTTTTTAAAATGAATATTATATTTTTAATTTTTTGTAATATCACATAATAATATAAATAAAAAAATAAATATTTCTCACATGTCCATAGGAATGAAACTATAAATCTTGTTTGAATTCAAAACTCTACTCATCTCATCTCATTTAATTATTACAATTTTTTTAAATTCATAAACAAATTACAAGAAATAATTTAAATTTTTTTAAATCTTAAAATAAAAATAATATAAAAAAATAATATTCTAATAATATTATATTTAACTGCCAACTTTACCTCATTTTAACCAACTATCCACAACTCCTAAACTTTTGCTGCTATACCAAGTGGCCGACGAGAACCACGGGCCATTGGCAGCTAGTAGCCTAGGAGCGCCCAGCTTTTATTTGAAACCATTAGAGATTAATTTTCACATTTATTTTTTAAATAAAAATTTTATGTATAATTAATTTTATATATTTATTATATATTTTATTAATGTAATTGATTGCATCACTTTTTTTAATATAAAATAACAAGAAATGATAGTTGTAATCGTCAGTGTATAAGTGCCGTATAATTATTTTGAAAAAAGTGAACAAATACGAGACTTATATAAAAAAAATTAAATTTTTAATAATAGACTCAACTATTTTTTAAAACGATTACATGACGCTTAGGCACTACACAACTATATATAATATTATTTTAAAATAATTCATTTGACTAATCACATCAATAAAATGTGTAAAGAATAAGCAAAAGTAATTATAAATAACCTAAAAATTTTTGAAGTCTCCAAGTAATTATAGGATTTGTTTTATATGTGAATATTATTTTTTTATTATCCGAAATTCCTTTTTTTAAGTATTCTTGTTTTTAGTCTCCTGGGATTCCTCTTTAAATATCAATTACTATTTTAACTGAATGCAATCTTAAAACTTAATTGGTCTATTTAAATTCTCGGAGACCTTTTTATGGGGAGGGGAGAGAGGGATTTAGCCAAGTCAAAAGTCAAGATTTGAGAATGACTTTTTGGAATCGGTACCAGTCTTTGGCGGCAAGCAATCCAATCATATACGGCGCATTAGAAGTAGATAAATACTAAAAGATTATTTAAAAATAAATTTATAAATTAATATAATTTTATACGGTAAAAATTAATTTTATTATAAAATAAATTTAACAGATTATATAAAATTACGTTATTTTTATGTGTTTATTTGTGTGTACTTCTTTTTATATTTGTATCACTTCTTTATTTGAAAATTTATATTTGTAGAACTAACAATATTTCAATTTTAAAATTAAATTTATTTTTTAAAAAATAATTTATACGAAATTTGTATACTCCAAACTCATATATAACTTATGAGTAATTTTACATGCAATCATAAAGCACATAAACGTGCCAAAGGCCTGTGGCCTAGTTGGCATTACCCCCAGCCTCCAAAATGGAGGTCTGGAGTTCGAATCCCCCTCCCCAAATGTATCAAAAAAAAAATAATAATAAAGCACATAAACGATGTATAATTATTTTGAAAAATAATGAAATCTATTATTAAAAAATTAATTTTTTTAATCTCATATTTTATTTATTTTTTTTAAAATAATTATATAACAGTTGTACAATTCACGATTGTAATTATATTTTCTCATAACTTGTATCATCATTAGTGCAACTACGTGGAGATCATTGAGAATAAGCATCTAAATAAGTTCTAGAATTTAGGACTTTCTTTCGACACGTTTTAAGGCTAAAACACACAAAAAAACAAACCAAAACATAACATTTATACATTATCATGATTGGAATTAGATTCTGTGGATCAACTTTGGAGAGCTATCGGTTGCTCAAAGACAAAACTTCATTGTTATTAGGTCGGTCTTGAAAAGCTTTAGCTCATTATCATAATGGTGGCTTGGAGAGTTCAAACTAGATAACTTAATATATTGAGCCAAAAGACACTCTATAAACCAAATTATTCGAAATTCTTTAAAAACAAAAACCTTGTTGATCAATAGAGTCGTAACACATGCTTAAATTTTAGTAGGGCTTTTAAAAGTAGCGACTAGTTCCACACGTCTTTCATGATATCATAGTTCATGCATCATCCTCATCCTAGAATATGTCCTTTTTCATTATTTAATTAAAAATAATTTTATTTACAAGTATGGATAGATAATGCATCTATCAAAAGAAAATTTTAAATTTTAAAAAATAAACATTATCATTTAAGTGATGCGTAGGATATGTTCTATATACTGACTTGATAATATAATAATTATTTATTTATTTATTAAAAAAAAGGGCAATCAAATTTTGAATGATACCTCCCACTGCTAAAACACTATTCTATTATGGTATAAAATTAGGATGAACTCCAAAAGGGCAAAAAAAATAGGGGGAAAAGAGATGGGAGTCAGCAAATTGTCGTCTAGTGAAGTTGGGGGTACTGCAGTTTCAATGACAAAACGAAGGTGAGAAAATTTAAAAAAAAAAAAAAAAAAAAAAGTAAAACACCCAATAAAAGCAAAAACGTGTTGATTTGGGGAACTTGAGTTGGCCCCAACACCCAACACAACAGAAAATTTACCCCTAATTTCCCGTACCATAACACCCTGCACCTCCTCTCTCTGTAACTCTTCGTAACATAGATAGCTGTGTGTATATATATATAAATAGCACAGAGTTCCAAATCTCCCACCAAACCCCATTTTGTGAAATCTCCAAGAAAGTGAGTTCTCGTATATTGACGCTGTTTATTTGAGTCTACATCCAAACGAAAGCGAACGATGATGATCCCGCAGAACGAGCCCTGGACGAGTCAGAATCAGCCGCCCACGACTCGCTGGACCCCCTTGGAGGACAAGCTCTTCGAGCAGGCTCTTGTGCTCGTGCCCGAGGAGCTGCCAGACCGCTGGCAGAAGATCGCTGAGCACGTTCCCGGGAAGTCCGTCCGGGACGTCATGGAGCACTATGATGCTCTCGTCCACGACGTGTTGGCGATCGACTCTGGCCGGGTCGAGCCCCCCAATTACTCCGATGACTCGGATGTCGCCGCCGGGTGGGATTCGTCGAGTCAGATCTCTTTTGGGTCCAAGCCCAAGCACTCTGACGCTGAAAGAAAAAAGGGGACTCCTTGGACCGAAGAAGAGCACAGGTAATCCCAAATATTCTCTCTTTCTTTCACTCTGGAATTCTTTTTGTTCCCCAATTTGCTTGACCCTCTATTTGGTGTGAGAGAATGGAGTAAATGAAAGAAAAGAGAAATTTTTTATTTTCAATTTATGGATGGGAATTCAACTATACTGTTAAACAGAGCAGGACTTTGAGAAAGATTTTGTTTTCCAAAAGTTTTTTCCTGTTTTGGATGCCTGACAAGGTGTTCACTTTTTTTTGTTCCCTTTTCCCCGAGCCTTTTTCTTTTCTTTTTTCCAAAACGATTTATTTACTTGCCGAGAAAATGGAGGGAAAATAGAAAGTCGAAGATTTTGAGTCTTTTTGTTCCAGTTGAATTCGGTCACTTGGATTTTTATAACTGAAAACCAAATAGTATATGATTCAAGATTTGGAGTTTCTTTTCTAGCCAACCCCTTTCTAAATCTTCTTGGGCAAAATAATCTTGTTTGGTCTTTGAAGTTTAATAAGAAAGTTTCCATCATATTCTTGTGTGGAAGTGTTTGTGTTTTCTTCATCTTCTGTCTTCAAAGACGTATGTCAATATTTTGTCGGAAATTTCCTTTGTTTTTGGGCGAATCAGAGAAGGCTTTTGGAGTTTATAGGTCTTGTTTCTGGGTGTGTGTTGTTTCTATTCTCGTTGTTAAATTCAATAGTGGATATATACAATGGCTATTTGGCATTTTGTCTAATTCCAGAAAATGCTTTTGACAGCTTAAAAATGTTTTAGATATACGGATTAGGCGTTTGGGATTTGCCTAAATGAATCGATTTTGTTCCACCAGTATATGATCATTACCATTGATCCCAAAACCAGATTCAAATGTAATATTGCAATGCCAGTAGAGCTAGATTGTATTGTTCTCTAGTAGAATGTATTTATTGTTCTGGCAACTGATTTTCCTTTTGGTATCATAACAGGTTATTCTTGGTCGGGCTGCGTAGATTTGGCAAGGGTGATTGGAGGAGCATCTCAAGGAATGTAGTTGTAACAAGAACGCCTACTCAGGTGGCTAGCCACGCTCAGAAGTACTTCCTTCGCCAGAACTCAGTGAAGAAAGAAAGGAAGAGGTCAAGCATTCACGATATCACCACAGTGGATAATAGCTCGGCGGCTTTGCCTGTCGATCAGAACTGGATTCCTGCACCAGGTGGTGTCGCTCAACAGGCACCTGCTTTGCCACAGTTGAACATGCACGGGCAAGTGCCGGACCAAGGGGGCTCATCATATGGGTATCAAAACTTTGGCTTTCAAATGTAAATATGCACAGGATAGCAGCTACATGCTCTGTATAAAGCAAGCAGTTTTAATTTAGCAAATCCAATTTGTAAAGTTTTATGCATGTTTTTTGTTAGGTGGTAAATGATTAGGAGCATTGCAAAGTGAATTTAGTAGCACAGGTAGTGATCAGAAGTCGTTAAGCAAATCAAAGAAATGAATTTAGTAGCAAAGTGAAACTTTTAGAACAAACTCCATGATATTTGAGGTGCTCATCTGATCTTTAGTTTGATTGGGGATGATCTTTATGGTGAATGTGATTTTAGTATGTTATTTGTGCCAGATAGTACTGCGTTGAGTATTTCAAATTTTAAGGGTTTTATGCATTGAATAAAGACTTTATGGTGTTTGAATGTTTACTCGTGATTTTTTCTTCTTTCTTCATTTGAAAGTTCATCATCTATTTAGTTTTGTGACACAATTTAGATTATGCGTGCCACAACATATAATGCTTCGAACCTCTTTCTATATCCTAAAGTTCATCATCTCTGTATATCCGAGTTTTTGGCATAATAATAATACAAACTACAAAGCCATTTCGAACCTCTCTGTATATCCTCCTAAAGTTTGTCATTTGTACTGTCAAGAGCTATTATAGAGAGTGCCAGATATGGTCCCTGGAAATCTGATAGGCCTATTCTCCCAAATTCTGGAAATCCGATATCCAAATTCCGGAAAACTTGTTAAATTGTTACAGTTCGGTACACATGACGGTGTAATTGTGGCATAGTTGACTGCGATGGCGCACCAAATTTAGGAGTTGCAAAAGGTTCAATGTTGTCGTTGGTCCTGTTGTCCATTTCCCGGATTGACTTCTTAAAGCTGGCTAATAATATCTAGTTGTCAATGTTAATAGCGACTTCTGGCCAACAGACACACGTGCGCGTCTACTTTGAGCAGTGAGCACTAATCAATCACTTGTCCCTTCTCTACTTCTCTCATTTTATGGCAACTCAATGCTTTCCATTAAATTACTGGTTTTAAATTCATCTCTCTGAGCTTGATGGCATGATTATCTCGAGGATGTTTCAGCCGAAGCTCAGAAAAATGTTAGCATTCCAAGCTAGCTTGAGTGGAGTTCAACAAATGCTTTGATGGCTGCCGCTAGAAAACAACAAATCAAGTTGCATGTTTGATTGCTGGAGGCGGCTATCCATCCTTAGTATTCTCTAGACTTGTTTGTTTCTCTTCTTTGTCTTTAGCTCCAACTGAGAACACATATGCCAGTCATGTTTAGGAACTCCCGTCGTTATTGTTGTTGTTAAGACTCCCAAACTGCTTTAAAAAAAAGAAACAGACTTTTCAGAAACATATGCTTTCTAGATTCTATGGCAGAAGGCATCCACTTGAGTCTAGTGTCCATCCAAAATGGCAAATACAACATGGGAGGAATATTTGGCCCCATTTCTGAAAAGGTTAACAGCCTTTTGAATTCATCTTTGAAGGTAATTTATTCACTACATAAAAATTGAATAAAATAATAATACAGTATCACGATCCTTCAAGGTTTGCAATCTTAGGCCTTGGCTTTGATTGCCTGGATGGTGGCAACATCAGTCTCGAAGACTTTGCCCAGATCCCATCATTAATGCCGGTGGTGATTTTTATCAAATTCATAACTTTATATATATATATATATATATATATTTCCTCAGAAGAGTGGAGACGGGCTGCCATTGTAGCTTTCCTATCTGTAATTGAATATTGATAATAAGGATTTTCACTCACTGTGACTTGTTCGATTTGAGCCATAACTATTTATCTTAGGTGGAACAATCGGTCACTGCAACCCTACCAAAGTGCCAGCATGCAAGGGTCCCAAAAACTTTTGTTTACAAATTTTATTAAGCCAAACTGTTTCGAATCTATGACCTCGGCAAGAGAAGAGAGAACGATTCCCAAACCTTTGACAGGTGGGCTATACCACCATGGTGGTCATAACTTTCTATTTGTTGCCTCTCTTCAACGGTATTTCTATTTATTCACGAGTCGTTTTCTTCTCCATGTTTAGTTTCAATATCTAACGAAATAAGAGTATAACCTGCTTTATCAAAAAGATAAAAAGAGTATAACCTGTATGTTTATATCTTTTTAGTTTTAGGCATTCTGCAGGAAGTCGTTACTCGTGATTACACAGAAGCCATCATCATCATCTTCTTTGCACATGATCATGCCAAGTGAGGAAATAAATTAGCCATGCTTGATGCTCAAGCACCGGGTCATGATTGATGATACTCTCCTCACTTTGAACTTCATGGATGCAGAAATTGTTTATAGCTTGGAAAATTGAGTTAAGGAACCTTATTCGTTTCTTGATAACATATGGGGAGTCTAAATCTTTACCATCTTAGAATTCTTACATGTAATGATTTATAATCAGGAACGAGCAAGACCTATCTCTGTCCATAAGAGCTATTAAGTTGTGTTAAGTTGTGATATCAGAAATGCAAAAACAGAAGGAACCGCAGATCAAAATCACTTCCAGGGGCACAAAAAGAACCTCTTAAACAGATTAAGAACTCTGTACACAAACAGTAGTTTCCGTTATGTTAATTAGGATTTAACAGACAAGATATCCACAACCGTACTTTGTACAGAAACGGTAGACCAGATTTGGCTAAGAAGTTTTCAGCTCGTGCAGTTGAAATTTTCAAACCTGATGGGTCCCCTCAGATTTCTGCAAAAGAAAACAATGATAAGTAAATGAAATTCAACAGTTATAAGGACAAGATGTCTCGGTTTGGCGAATTCTTATATGAGAATTTTGAATTTTAAGATAAAATATTAAAATATTATTATTGTTTTGCAATTTGAAAAAGTTAAGAAAAAGTCAAATTGTTTATTATATTTTATATGGAGATTTATAAAAATTATAATGATGAGATGAAAATTTTGTGTTTGAGATGAGAAATCAGTGAACAAACTGAACCGAAGAAACACAAGAATGGCATAAAAGCAGGAACCAATTCAAATGGAATGCAAACCATTGAAATTCCAAAGTCATCCTATGATAAGCTTTCCTTTTTTTTTTTTTTTTATAAGCAAATTGTATTCATTCAAATGAAATAGATATAGTCCATGCACAGGAAGTATACAAAAGAACACCTAAATACATTCTATATTAAAGAAAGAAAATTATGAACATTGTTTCCATCAAGTACAATAGCTGAGAACCAAAGCATCAAGGTGTGCATAAAATGATTTTGAAGCTCCGACATCGTGCGCTCCCTATCCTCAAAGCATCCCTCATTTCTTTCCGACTAAGTACACCACATGATACACAACGGTATCATTTTCCACACTGCTGCCACTTGAGGTCAGCCTTGAAGTTCATTCCAACATGCCAATAAATCCACAACCTTCGAAGGCATTACCCAAGCAATATCCAATCTTGGAAAGATCTCATTCTAAAGCCCCCTTGTGACCTGCAAAAGTAAGTGATCAACAGATTCTCCCTGCTTTTTACACAAATTACACCAATCCATCACAATGAGTCCCCTCTTTCTCAGATTGTCCGTAGTCAAGATCTTCCCAAAAGCCGCAGTCCAAACAAAGAATAAAGCAAACTGAAAAAATCAGACACTCGGGTGCCGCCAGGAACCATGAATATCCCAATCATGAAAAAATGCAAAGTCATCCAAATTCCAAAGTCATCCTACGATATCCCAATCATGAATATCCCTATTAAAAAGGACATTCCACTGGTAAAAACTATAAGAGAACACCCACATATCTACCACGCAAACCTTAGTGTTGGCTGCAATACGATAGTGTTGGAAATACCATGTACAAAGCACGTTCTCCACACCAAACATCATGCCAAAACCTGATTCTAGACCCATCTCCCACCACAAACCGTATATGACTTTCGAAGCACTGTCATTCTCGCCTAATAAATTTCCATAAGCCCACACCATAACCACCTCCCCCCCCCCCCCCCCCCCCCCCCCCCCCCCCCCCCCCCCCCGGCGGGGGCACTATATTGGAGCACCATCCTCCCCGCTCACTCCAATACCTAGAAACAATAATTTCCTTCCAAAGTGTGTCCCCGTCTAGGTAAAATCTCCATAGGTCTTCCCAGTAAAGCTTTATTGAATGTCCTCAAATTGCAGACTCCTAAGCTGCCATATGGAATTGGGGAACAAACTTTGTCCCAATTAACCAAATGAAATTTCATTTCCTCCCCCATACCCCCCCAAAGGAAGGCCCGGAAAAATCTCTCAATTCTAGTCAACACCCTTGTAGGAAAAGGAAAGAGTGAAAGGAAATATGTGAGAAGATTAGTTAGAGAGCTTTTAATTAGAGTGAGGCGCCCCCCTTCCGATAAATACATCCATTTCCACCCTGCCAGCTTCCTCTCTATTTTTTCGACCACCCTATCTCAAATAGCTTGAGCCTTAAACTTTGCTCCTAGAGGGAGTCACAAGTACTTCATAGGTAAGGAGAACACCTTACAATCCAAAAATCGTGCCAAGCGGTTGATATTAGGTACTACCCCCACCGCAACCATCTTAGATTTACTAAGGTTTACCTTAAACCCCAAGATAGTTTCAAAACATAATAAAAACGCATAGATTGAATCTGGCAGGGTCTGCATCACAAAAAAGGAGAGTATCATCTGCAAATAAGAGATGTGAGTGTGAAATATTACCCACTGAGAAACCGGAAAGAAACTCTCCACCAACCGCAGCCTTCACCAACGGACTTAACGCCTCCATAACAATGACGAACAAAAGAGGAGATAGAGAATCTCATTGCCTCAAGCCACGTGAACTGCTAAAAAAAACTAGCAGGGGTGCCATTAACAAGCATCGAGAAATGAGCATTAGAAATACAACATCGAATCCAGGAAATTCACCTATTACCAAAGCCACACCGCCCTAACAAGAATAGAAGGAAATCCCAGTTCACATGGTTATAGGCCTTTTCCATATCAAGTTTGCAAAGAATACCTGAGACTCCCTCCCGCATCCTGTGATCCAAGCATTCGTTGGCACTAAGTGCCGAGTCCAGAATATGTCTCCCTCGGATAAAAACATTTTGAGGCTTAGAGATAATGAGATCCAACACCGGGCCAAGCCAATTAGCAAGCACCTTCGAAATGATTTTGTATACTCCACTCACCAGGCTTATGATAAGCTTTCTTGATAAATTCAAATCAAGACATCCTACACCAGAACCGACTTCCACTCAAAGAACGTTGGATTGGGGAATGAAATGAAATATTTTCATATCACATCTAACATTAATTGACCTTTTGGGCTTAAATGTATGTGTGAGAAATAGAAATGAAGCGAGACACAAACTACTAAAAACCAGTTCTTACACCATTATTTGAAGGAAAAGGCTTTGTAGTCCTTCGTTGACACGCAGATCAAACCACAATATACAGCTACAGCACACAGATATATCATTGTAAAAGTACAGCAGCTATTATCTAAACAAAAAAGGCTGCATATCTGGCCTAAATCATTTTACTGGGATAGGTAGTGGAACAAGGTGCAGAAGCTTGACTGAAGGGGAAGGCGCAAATTGAAGTTTTCCGGAGCTAATGAAAGTTAGTGATGCTTGGTTCCCTCAATTATTTATTAAATTGACCACTAAAAACCACATCAGTTTGGATTGGCTGTAAAATTTATGGTTGCCACAATGGCCAAAAGAAAAACAAAGGTTTTAACTTTTATTTGCACAAAAGAAAAGGACCCACAATAAATCGGACAGATATCGTCAAAAGCTTAGAAAGGACACCTGCTTAACAAAATGGACTATCTAAGCACTAAAGATGAAATAGACAACAGCCTTAACCTTGCTACTGTCATGCAGGACTTAGATCTTCCTCCTACAGGCTTCTAACTGTTCCATTGTTTGTCTGTAACTTTGTGCTTGAAAGATGCTTAATTTGACAAACCACCTAATAAGATTCTTGTGACCCAATTTTCCAATCTCAACCTGGCTAAGAACAACATACTTTTGGCATTGGCCATTGGAACACTTACTCCTTTACATGTAAAGTTCCTTTTTACAACAGATGACTAATTATTCATATAAAGATTTCTACTGTAACAATTCCTTACAAAAAAGAAATATATATGTGCATGTGTAACAAGGAGCCTGGAACCACAGTGCTTGATTTGGTTAATAGGCAAAAGTAAGGAAAGAAATAAAAACTTCGAAAACTTTAATGGAATAATTACAACCCAGGAGAACAAGAAAGCTTCATTTCCTGAACATAAAACAACAACAATGATCTTTTAAGATCCTAGTAACCAATAATCATGCCCTCCGGATAGAAAATTCCATTGAGAATACAAGGTAGTCAGCCCGTTCAGTTCATTTCAGGATTTAACATGCACTTACCAATGATAAAAGATTTAACATGTACTCAAAAGCAGATTAAAACCAGGAATCTGGACAAAAGACGAGAAACGGGCTTATTTCATTGGACATTTGCGCTTCTTCCCAAACTCTTGTTTGCTTTTCTTTTCCTTTCCAATATAAGTAGAATAATAAAATTTCATCCGCTGCATGAGTCATATAACCATAAAACCACGACCCGGAAAACTATTGAGAACAGAACAGAAAGCAAAGACATTTGCAGGAACAAGAAACACAAACAAAAAATGCTGTTGAGGCATGCCCTAAGTTCCTCGATTATAAAAAATTGTTAAACACTCCTCGTTACGTTGGAATCCTTATGAGGACAAGCTATAATCTCTAACCTACTAAAGCAAATCTAACAACTTATATTTCAAAGCATGTTCTTGTATCAGTTATCAATAATATCTTACCCAAATCAAACAACATACAACAGCAAAAAAGTAACATAACCCTCAATACTTTGTCGCAAGAATTATGCCGAGGGTACATACCTTTTCGGTCTTCTCTTTCGCTTTCTCGGCCTTTTCTTTCTCAGCCTTTTCTTTCTCAGCCTTTCGCTTCAGCTTCTCCAACTTTTCCCTCTCCATTTTCTTCACACAAAGAAAAAAGAAACAAGCTTGTCAAGTAAAGCTCAAGGATTAAGCAAGACGAAGCTAGACAAGCAAGAAAGTGACTACAAATTAAAAAGAAATTGATTGAAGCTGTTGGGTTGCTGGAAAGCAGAGTAAAAGGAAAATATAGCACATACAAATTCTTCAAACAGAGGTTTGCATAACGTTTGGTTGCTGAAGAATCTGAGCAGGAAATCTTTTCTTACAAATCCATCATTAAAAATATGACCTCTCAAGTCAGCCGGAGCCAAACATAGCAATACCAGCTCAATAGATCAAAACTTGTTCTCCTCTATATTTTCCGGGATCATGCTCGTTCACTTTTTCTCAGCTCCCAAAATGAAGGGAAGCCTCATTTTCCTACGTTTTCTTATGTTCTCTCAGGAATCACACGCAGTGAAATAAAAACAAAAAACAAAACAAAAACAAACCAATACAAATAGAAGACCTGGATGTAAACGTTTTCGGCAGCGCGCTCCTCCTCGCTCAGAATCCGGCCCTTGTCTTCACTGAAGTAACGAGTAGCACCTCGAGAGGACTCCATGGAACGAGTCACAGTCAATGAGAATCGGATTCGGCTCAGCGCGGATTTCATGGCCATTTTAATGATTGCTCTTCGGTCTTAACCCCTCGCGACAGAATCGGAAAGTCGCAGTCTAGGGCCTCTTGAAGTTTCGGCCTTTTAGAAATCTCGGGCAGTTTCTGGGTTTTTTTAAAGAAACTGATGCTGAGGAAAACCGGGTGGAGTTTCGGCAGCGCACATGGTTTTTAGATTGGGAAATTCTTTACTTTATCCACATGGTTTTTAGATTAGAAAATTCTTTACTTTATCCCATTGTCATCTCATTAAAGATGTAGCGTACCTCAAGTCTCAAGTGTACCGTTCGATAATGCTTGGGCGCACCCAATGGAGCGGTATGATAGCCCGACTTTAAAGATTAACACAATTATTACTATTTAATAATTTTTTATTGAATAATTTTTTATTATTTAATAGTGATAATATGTTACATCTTACATGATGCGATAAAAATGAAATAAAAATGTAATGTATAGCATTACTTCTTTTTTCTTTTACTTAATGATTAAGTAAGTTATTTTTAATAATGTTGTAATTTTTAAAAAATATATATTTAAATGTAAAAAAAATACATGTAAAAAAAAGGCACAAAATTAATTAGCGGAAGCTACCAAAGGTGGCTGCAGAGTCACCTTAAAAATAAACTCATAAATTAACATGACTTCATATAATATATTATATTTACCTGATAATAAAATTAATTTTATAATTTATGTATTATATTAACCAACATTAACTTATAATTTTTTAAATTTATTTTTATAAAATATCTTCGTAATTAAAAAATTTAGCATAAGAAAACTAGAACCAAGTTGATTTGTTGCAAAAGAACATAAATAAAAATAAGAAAAAGCAAGCAATTAACTTCTCCAAGCTCGCGTTCCTTGGTATTAGAGCTGCAAACGAATCGAGTCGAGTCGAATTCGAACAGGTGGTCTCGAGCTCGATAAGGATATATGAGTGCTCGAACTCGACTCGAGCTCGACAAAATTTACAGACGACTGATCAAACTCGAATCGCATAACATATATTAGGATTGAACTCGACTCGAATTCGTATAAGATAAATAATCGAACTGATACGAGCTCGAGTAGCTCGAGCTCGAGTTAGACTCTGTTTTTGTTGAAACCCATGCCCAAACCGGAAGGCAGTCTTGCTCAGCCCCATCAGAGAACCACGGCAGCAGGTGGCACGCAGAAGGGCATAACCATGAGAAAATGACCGAGTGCAACTGAAGGATGGGGGGGGTTTGCTGCTGCAATCAGAGGCAACGGGAGGAACGGCTACGTTGTGCAGTGGTGGTGGCGATGGGGGCGGTGGGAGTAGCTCACTGGTAGTGGCAGCACTGGCAAGAGAGAGACAAAAAAAAAATGGAAGAATGGAGATGGAGATGTCAGGCGGCGCAGAGAGAGGGAGGGGAAAATACAACCGGAGGCACGACCACGTTGTGTAGTGCTGGTGGTGATGGGGGCGGTGGCAACAGCTCACAGGTGGTGGCAGCAATAGCAGGTAGAAGTGAGGAAAAAAATGAAAATGGAAGGTTTAGTATTCCTGGAGACATCGTGCGGCGCAGAGAGGAGAAGGAGAAGATAAGATGATGAACTAAGTTTAGTATTCCAAGCCCCCAAAACGACGTAGTTTTGGGTGGGTTTAGAGGGCTGGGCTCCATCACACGGGCTGGGCTCTTTAGATTATCAAAAATTAATATTTATCAATTTATTAAAAATATGTTTGAATTTATCAATTTCCCTATAATTTTCTCTGATTTTATTTTTTCCAAATAAATACCAAATATTGATAAAAATATAGAAATACAATCTTAACAAAATAAATTTTAATATTGTGCAATATTTTATTTGCTTATATTTTGTTACTTATATATTATTTTTTCTTTTATTAATGATTTTAATTTAATGATGCTTTAAATATATAATTTCAAAATGTAAATAATTTTTTATTGTTGGATAAAATTAATCTTTTAATAATAATAAGTTGTAATGTTATATTTTAAAATTGAAACATTATATTCTTATTCTATAAATACGTAGTATACAACATGCATATTCGACTTTAACTATTAATAGTAATAATAATAGGTGAGATAATATAATTAGAAATTTTCATAATGAATTATATTATAGTTTCCTATTAAGTTTAAAATATAATATGTTATTATTAATATTTTACTTTGAAAGTGTGAGAATGCAAATTCAATTAATGTTTTACATTTTTATTATTTTTTATAGGGTCTTTAAAAAATGAATTAAATTAATAAATATTTTTAAAAAACTTAATAAAATATTTAGCCGTATTTTACAATTTGTAAGTTATAACTCCCCCAAACTTATAAAAAAAAAAAAAAAAAACTCTAGCCATATAGATGTAAGTTGTAAGTTATAACCCTAGTCTTGCTTTATCTATACACATGTAACATGTTTGATGTTTCACTTGATATGAGTCACGTACGCATATTAAAATATAAGTCTATCAAATATCAATGTAACATTGATTCATTGTCACTTTCCAATACATATAGCATCAAGAATGCATAATACATTAAAGTAATTTAAAAAATTACATAATAAAGCTATTAATTTAATAGTAAAGTATTCAATTATCCTTGATATAATATTAAATATAGCCAAATGATTAAAATATGATTAGTTAAGAAAGTGCCACAATCAATTAGATTTGTTTATTTTTATAAACATTTTATATTTGATTCAATAATTCTTTTACGAACTTAATACATTATTATTGTAAAATAATAAAACATGTTACTTATACATAAACTTAAAATAACAACATATATTACTTATACAAAGTATAAAAAATAATATATATAGCATATAAAATATATATAATACAAGAATATATGTAAGTATATATGTAAATATATCTATTACGAGTATTGTGACGAACTCAAAACGAGTCGAGTCGAGTTTATACGAATATTGTTCACGAGCTTAAACCGAATTGAGTCGAGATTATACGAGTTTTGCTTGTTTAATATTCGAACCAATATTAGTGTTTACGAACAACTCATTTATTAAATGAACCGAGTCCGAGTCAAGTTTATATGAGTCGATCTCGAATTGTTCACGAGCGGCTCCGTTCGTTTGCAGCCCTACTTGGTATATAAAACAGTTTACTACCAACAAGTTGATTTGTTGCAGTTTAAATTGCGGGTAGAAATATCAAATGTTGGAAGCTAAAACTTCAATGGGCAGTAGGGTACCTGAAAAATCGATTTTCTCATGGCAAATATCCTAAAATTTCATACCTGCCTCTATTTAAATGCGAATACGGTTATATAACGTTAATATTCGATACTTGTCTCCATATTTCATATTTTAAAAAAGGTATACTTTATAGAAGAAACGACGTTTAAATTTTCAAAATAACGTTATTTCTTATTTATAACCATCTAAAAATGTTTTATTTTTTACCAATTAAAAGAACCAACAGATTTGTTTTCAAAGAGAACGAGAATGGAAGTTTCCAAGGGCATTAAATGAAATGAAATTTTGAAAATGATAAATTTATAATTAGTTAACAATTATTTTCTAATTTTATTTAAAATAAAATAAAGTTATTTTAAGCGGATCGGGCTCAGTAAGCAATTATATAAAATAAAATTATGTTAAGTGGTGAGTTATCAACAACTTAATAAGTAAACACATATGTTAATATATAAATATGAGCATTTACAAAAATTAGAATGTAAAATAAGACATTTTCATTTTCATAATGCGGAAACAAAATATGTTATCAAAATATCAAAGCGAAGATTCACAAATATTTTCATTCCAAAATCCTTTGGTATATCAAAAATCTGAGACATATTTTTCATATCATATCAGAATAAAGGCCATATATAACTCTCGTAGTATAGTTGTGCATCTACAAATAACCAAACAGAATATAATCACTTTGCCACCAAGGTGTGCACTCAAACAGAGACCACTACTATAATCCGTAGTAGGGTCGTATCCACTATTATCATTTGTGGTTGGGCCATATCCACTGTTATAATCCATAGTTAGGCCGTATCCACTATCATCATATGTGGTTTGGCCTTATTTACTATTATCATTTGTGGTTAGGCTATATCTAGTATTATAGTATTATTACCCGTACAGGGTTGTAATTGAACAGAGCGAAAATAGAATCAGAAAATCATGTCAAAGGTTTTTCAATAGTCACATCTTATCAAGACAAAATATTTAACATAATCATATTATTTTTATAATCAAAATAGATCTAGAGCATATTCACATAATCATACACAAATTTTATATTCACTCTTTTTGCATAGTTCAGAAACAAAATGCTAAAAATAAGTTCATGTTTACACCAGTCATGACAAAAATACTTTCTTTTTTATTAAAGTTTATGAGTAATGCCGAACAAATAACTAATGTTGTTTTCAAAATAAAATATGCATATTTTTCAAAATCAATATCGTTTCATTTTATTTTTATGCAAAGTCTATTATGGGAACCTCGCTTACTTGTACTTTTTAGTTTTTCAGAATTTCCTCACAACAATGCCAAGATGAATAATTAATTGCCACTTATAGAAAATCATATAACTTAAATAATTATTTAGTTGAACACGGGACTTGTAATCACACATGAAATACTTAATTTAAGTCCTCAACACCTAAAATGCTCTTTAACTCTAAATTATTATAATTTTCTAAATTCATCAATATCCACTAAATAAATATTTCAATAAATTCATCAGTATCCTAAAATAATAACTTAACAATATAATCCCAATATTCCTTAAAGCATTATAACAAGCTCTTCTTAAATAAGCCCAGCCTTTTAAAATATATTAAAAAAAAAAATCCAACACTGATTAAGCCCGATCCACTTTGGCATTAACCTAGTCCAATTAAAAAGAAACAACTGAAACCCATCTAACAATAATGCTCACAAGCGTCCAGATCCAGAAGAAAACAACCAACCTAAAATTAGACTTTGCATAATTTTAAAATTATATTAAATTTATTTTTTAATAAATGACACAATTACATTGATTTATTTTAAATAAATTATAAAATGTTAGAAACCAAGTTCAAATTGTATTGTATGACCACATTTAGCCATCAATGGTAATCTTAGGTACACCTACCCCCCAATAGTGATTTTAGGTACACCTAACCTCCTTTGTACTCTTTACCATTGGATTGATGACAAGTGTAACAATCCTAACCTTCCTTTGTACCAAGAAATCCCTATAAATAGAGGGAGTCCTCATTTGTGTAAGACCCCAAGAAATAAGAGAAAACAAAGTTCTCTAAACATCTCTCTCTCTTTTGCTCTCTATCTTTTCATTAGTTTCATAACATAAAATAATTTTTATAAAATTGTATGTGCATACATTTTGCTGTCTCTAATTAATGATTAATCTAATGGAAAAAGAACGAAAGTTATTGCGGCGAGTATTTGATATGGCCGTGAGATTTATTGACGTGGCATAAATAAAAGAGATATTGTCTAAACGGAGGGAAATCGTTTAACCCGGAAGATTGACCGAACCCCGAATTCTCGATACAAATCGAAGCAAGGAAAGTCGCGAATCTCCTGCAGTTGAACACAAGGTGCATCCACAAGTAGACAAGATGTATCATCCTACGAGAGGTGGCGTTCGCGGCGGTCGTGATCGTAAGCTTCTCTCTCAATTCCATCGTGTGTGTATCCAATTAGGGTTTTTGTGGCGCTTATTTAGCAACAGATTCTACTCGCGCTCAAACTGTTGTGATTTGTTATGACTGGATCATGACTCATCACTCACCGAGATTCAATGGATATGTGGGTTTCTGGAAATATATCTCTTCTTGTTTTTCCTCGAAAATAAAAAATTATGCACTCCGGAATGTTAATACAGGTTTCTGTGCTGCTTTAGGGATTCTGAACAAACCCTAGCTCTCTTGTTTGAATTGGAAGCGAATAGTTTATGAAAGCTTTGATTTTGGCTTAAATAAACATAAAAGAAAGTTTCCCGTTTTCCTTTGTTTGACTTGGTGCCTTGCCAAGCAATTGGTGCATCTGCTTTTCCTGGAGAAAGTGAATAGATATTGTTACAAACACTCGGTCATATGGGTTTCTTGTTTTCTAATGGAGATTGCTGTCAAATATAGTTTTGGTGGGACGTCATCTTGAAGTTTCCCAAATTACTTGACAGACTTAAGATAATATATAAATATTAATCTACATGGTTGTTAAACATGGTTTCGTTGCAAATTTTATATATTCAGAACTTCTCATTTGGATCTCCTGTTAATTTTTGGTGCTCTGTTTGTGATGCACAGAGTTTAGTTGGGAAGACGTGAAGGTTGACAAACATAGAGAGAATTATCTTGGTCACAGTATCAAGGCTCCTGTAGGAAGATGGCAGAAAGGTAACACTGATATAACGTTTACCTTTATCGTCTCAGCATCCAGTTACATTATTGTGAACATTTACAACCACTTTGTTTACTTTTTTTAACATTTGAAATTAGACTCCTGAAGCCATTGGTTGTATGCAACGGGAGTTTTGGAGTAACACTATGGAATTCTTTAAATTTCATCTGTATTAGGCTAATGGCTTGAAAACAAATTGATTATCTGTCTGGACAGCTGCTAGCAAATTTATTTTACCGTTGTAACTTTGTAGAGGCTTTCTTTCTTGTATTGAGATATATCTATTTTTGTTAAACCCCAAGGGGTTGACCCAAGTGGTGAAGGCCTTGGTCTTGGGGTATCACTCCTTTCAAGGTCCAAGGTTTAACACTTCATGGGTTCAAACAATCCTTTGGGGCCACACTCCTTGGTGAAAAGTCAGCGATTTAACCAATTCCATGTAGGGAAATTTCCAAAGTTGCGGTGCACGGGACCGGGGTTTACTTTGCAGGGGTGGGTCTGAAGGGCCCTGCCTTGGAGAGATTCCCCAACATAAAAATATATATATATATACTTTTGTTATCTTTCATGCATTACCAGACAAATGTGAGTCCTTAATGGCAAAGTTATCTAATTTGCTCCTTTTATTGATGCAACAGGGAAAGATTTACACTGGTATAACAGGGACAAAAAAGCTTGGGATTCAGAAATGGAGGCTGCAAGAGAAGAAATAAAGAGAATTAAGGAACAGGAGGAGCAGGCCATGAGGGAGGCCCTAGGCTTAGCTCCTAAGCGTGCTAGCCGAGCTCAAGGTAATCGGCTGGATAAGCATGAGTTTTCTGAACTTGTGAAGCGAGGCTCTACAGCAGAGGACTTGGGTGCAGGCCATGCTGAAGCTGCTCAGGTTCAAGGTCTTGGTTTCTCAAGGTATGTTTGAAAACAAAAACAAAGTGGATTAGGTTCTGCTATTATGCCGTGATTCAAATTTGGTTTTTTAATGCTTTGTCATGACATTTCCGACTTCTAGAACTCTTTTTTTCTGTGAAAGTTCTTTAAATGTTTTGACATGGTAAAAATTAGAGAATGGCACCATCTTTTTTAGCTTTCAATGCGTGAGGGCTTAGCCATGGTGGTGTTGGGTTGAAGGTTTAAAAACAATGGTGGCTGACTTCAACTAGTTGGCCACATGCCCATATGGTTGAAAAAGAAGGCAAGCTTGTTTGTTTTCATCTTTGTGTGCATGGTTAACTTCACCTTTTGGAGGAAACTAGCCGCGTCCTTCGGGCCAAGTTAAGTGATATGTTAACTGCAGCTATTAATTTGAGTATGCTGGTATTCGGATCAACTTTGTCAATTCTCAAATCTGTTCCATGAATGAAGGAACCATCTGCTAAGATCACAAAGGACAGGATGATGGCTTTTGGCAACTATGCATTTAACAGGCAGCATAAGCTTACAATATCATCATTTAGTCTTCATTGATTTGGGCCAGTTCAAATCTGAATTACAAAGAGTCTGAGTCTGGCCTCGTGGGATTTTATGTCAAACTTTTTGGTGTTAGAGTTGCTCATTGCAATAACGGAACAGGTCAACATCATAACGTCTGACACCATACCCTGTAACTCTAATTTGGTAGCTTTTTACTGTTTTTTGCTTCTTTCATTTATTTTATGTAGGTCGATTGAGTGCACAAGTGAATCTGAGCACTGACATTTGTACAAACCGATGCACCGTCTTCTGTTTCATTTCATTTCTTTGTTTGTTTCTTTTTCTCCCTTCTTCTTTCTCTTCTCTTCTCCTCCACTTTTTAAGTTCTCCCTTTACATGAATTCTTTTATTTACTGCAGAGCACCCCGTCCTTGGGAAGAAACAAGTTCTCTTCAACCCACAGTGGAGGGTGTTTCACCTGAAGCAGGAAAAGTGGCTCTGCCCGATCAGTCACCAAGTAACCTTCGAGAGAAGGAATCCGATGATGAAAGTAGTCGAAAGAAAAGAAGGCGTGAAGAGAAGAAACAAGAGAAGCATGAAAGGCACGAGAAGCGGCATTCCCGTGATTCAGATGACAAGAGGAAACACAGGAAAGACAAGGGAAAAAGGAGGCACGACTCTGATTCTGACTAATACTTCTATATATTAAATCTGAAGTTGTGTTTCATTCTTCTATCTTCATGACATTTTTTTTAATCCTTTTGGAATTAATTGAACTTTTTAAATTTCAAATGGGGGTTTTATTTATGTATTTGCTCTGTCGAGACAGAACTCTATAAATCTCAAAAAGTTTGAGAGTTATGGTATGTTCATGACCTCACTAGTACTTCTACACCTTTAACCTGTTTGGTAAAATGGGGGAATCTCCATAATCAGGAAATGAGCAAATTGTAAAGGTGGCCAAGCAAATTAATAGCATGGGTTCATTTTGATCTTTAGTTGGTGCCTCAGTGCTAGGGTATCTAATTTGTGACAGTTGAGTTGCCAATTTTGAGATGTCCTCTCTCTCTCTCTCTCTCGCTCTCTCTCTCTCTCTCAAGCATATTCTTGAATTCTTCTACAGATGATCATGCAGTGGTCGTGGAAAATGCATATTGAAAAGTAGATAATTATTATTGTTATTATTTGCCTATCTAACCTAGTGGCTTCTACAAGGCGACAAACGGAACTAGATGATGGGTATAGGTTTCGTCCTCTCTGTATCAAACACAACAAAAATTAGGGGTTACCATCCATCAAAATTTTCATGAGAGCGAGTTCAACTTAACCAGTAATTAACCCTCAATTGATGAGACTTTGTAATCCATCAATCCGCATTTATCTCCTCCCTCTCGACGGAAAAAGCACCAAAAAGACAGGGAAAGAGGACAAAGAAAAAGAGGCGGTCTTGCACACGGAATCTTCCCTAAAGAGAGAGCAAAAGGCCTGCAAGTGGGGCTTTGGTTATTCCTCCGATATATTAATTAGGCACTCCTCCGGGGCCTCCCTACTCAACTCAACTCGAGGGCATTTTATTAGGGGGTGCACGCACCATTTTCTTTTCTTTATTTAATTTGCAGAGGAGGAGGCGTGTGCAGCTATAGAAACACAGAAGTAGAAAAGAGAGAGAGAGAGAGCCTCTTTGTGCTTTCTCGCTGTTCCTTCTATGACCCATTATTATTTCAGGCATCAATCTCTATTTGTCATTTCACGGAACGTGTAACAAGTTCCGAAATTTGCTCTCAAAAAGTCACATTAAGATCCAACTCTTTATAATTACATACATCTGGAAAGACGTCTTTGCTTTTTGTTTGACGTTTCAGCTAATAAGAAAAAATGGTGTCGGCGAACCGTGAGATGGTGGTTTACTGCTTCGACACGCTCGTCGCTCACTACAACTGCGAGGATGCTCCTCCCCCCGCCTTCGATGACGGTCACCAGTATCTCTCTCTCTCTCTCTCTCTCTCTCTCTCTCTCTCTCTCTCTCTCTCTCTCTATATATATATATATATATATAAGAAAAAAGTATAAATTGTATTATATGCATGTACATGTAGACGGGGCTGATGTATGTATTTCGATGTATTGGTTGTGATATGGCTCCTTGTTCATCGATTGTGGTGTTCTTAATTTTCGGAGTTTTTTCTTCGAGCTCAATTTTTCAGTCGATTATATTTTGGTCCCAAAGTTGATACCGATTTAGTTAATATGATTATTAATTCATTATTTAATTCTTTCAGGCTTTCAATCAGCGAGTGTGATTTGGGGCTACATTTATGTCTGGCGTTAATTTTGTTGTTCCCTCATTCCTGTGCTGCTTATTAGGATTGCTATATACTTTAGTTATTGATTCGATTGAAGCTTTTTTACTTTTCAATAAAAAAGAAATAAAAAATGCAGATGGCATAAATGATGACCCAAGATTCTGCATTTTCTTTTTGCCGGTTTTAGATTTCTTTGAAGATTTATGGAGATGGATAAACGGACGCTGTCTATACTTACTGGAGAATTGCTTTGAGGGTAATTACGATAAGTGCTTAAACCCTTGTAAGATAAATCTATACCTAATGTTGGTTGGTCAAACAGGGTAAAGATAAATCTACATGTAATGTGGTTAGGCGGGGTATATAGTTGATGGTTGAGCACTTATCGTAATTGCCCTGAAAGCAGGAGAATGATTTTAGCATGATAAGTGCATGAGCTTTTTTTGGTTATTTTAATTTCATACTGACTTGTTCAAGCATATGTATAGGCTTATACAAATTGTCTTTACAGATTGTAGACATGACTTATATTATCAAATAAGTTTTATTGAAGTCCTGCTAGTTAGAGCTATGTGATCATGCTTTTTCCTGGTAAAATTGGTTTGATATTGCTTAGATATGTTCTAATATTTTTGTTCATCTGCCCTTCGCACCCCACTTTTTTTTTTTTCATCATATACTTTTCTGACACAAATACTTACTCTGGTCCTAGCCCATTGTTCGTTACTTGGAAGAAAGTGGTGAATGGAGGGGAGCCACGTTTACGTGGATGTATTGGAACTCTAGAGGCTCGATGGTTGATTAATGGCTTCAAGGACTATGCACTAAACAGGTTTTGAAATTCATGTACTTTGTATCTGAAATATTCACGTATTCTACCTTTTGATTTATAGACTTCACTCTTATGGACCTGCATATTTATTGTCCTTTTTATTTCTCCAAAATATTTGGATTATGCTTGGACTGCAAGTCTAATAGTGATTGTTGAGGAATAAATCCTACGTTGCCTGTGGACAAAGTCTTGTGCATGTTTATAAGATTGGAGTAAACCTCTCTCTTTGAATTGATTTCATGAGATGAGTTAGGTCCATGAATTTCTTCATGGTATCAGAGCTTGCCACAGAATGAATGGGGGCCCACATTACTTATCCCATGACAAGGACTAGAAAAAACACTGGCCTGCACGTGAGGGAGGGTGTTGAGAAATAAATCCCACATTGCCTATGAATAAGGTCTTAAACATGTTTATAAAATTGGAGCAAACCTCTCTTTGAACTAGTTTCATGAGATGGATGAATTAGGCCCATGAATTTCTTTAGTGATTGACAATATGCGTGCGTACACACACACACATCCACCCACACCCCAGCTTGGCACACTTGATTCATATATAGTGTGCGCTTTTGATATTTAGTAACTGACAGTTGCAGAAAAACTTTTTTTTTTCTTTTATAATTAAGTAGTTGCAGAAAAAACAAGTGACCACAAAATCTCTTATAATTGCCTAAGTGGTTAAAAATCATTAGGTTGTGAAGCTACCTACAGCTGTGGCTTGGGAATTTATTCTGCTAGAAGACTTTAATGTTGGGTTGTATTAATAGATGGCCACCACTGAAGATATTGCTCTTTTTGTTCCCATTATTGAGATTGGTCCAGATGACCAGTGCCAGATGAGGTTCTATTTTCTGGGTATAGAACTGCTGGATTTTCCTGCGAAGAGGTGTAAGGAATCCATGCATTTCTTTGAATCACTGCCATACTTCTCTGGCTTAGAGAACAAGGAGAACAAGCACATTGTTTTTTGCCCATTTATAATTCTTGTTTTGCCTTTTTTTTTTTTTTAATCTTTTTCTCTGTAATTAATTGCAGTGCTCTGAGGGACCGCAGGTTTCCCCCTATACAGGCTAAAGAATTATCATCTTTAGAGTGTACAGTTTCCATTCTGACTGATTATGAAACTGCTAACCACTATCTTGATTGGGAGGTATGTACCTGTTCTCATATTTAATTTGCCTCTGGTTAAGAAGGATGTTAACAGTGAGATTGTTTGAAGTTGTTAAACCTGTAACCTCATGAACAAGTTGATATTAGATATTCTTGTGGGATATTGTTTTCTCTTGTAAATGTATCTCCAATATTTTGATGGATGGGGTTTTTTGATTGGTTATGGCCATTAACCGTCTGTGGTGATTGACTATTCAACTCTTGACGTGGTGTGCTTGGGTTGGTTTTCAAATGTTTTAATTGGTAATTCTCATGCCATGCTGTTGCTTGATCAGACGCTGATCTAATAATATGTAGGCTTAGCATAGTATGGATTCACAATGAAAGTACTTTTGCTATAGTTAAGTTCTTTTTCTTTTTGCCGAATTTTCACTGAAGTTCTTGTGTTATATGTATATTGTTGCTGTCTTTTTTCCACTTGCTTAACTCAGTAAGTTCTTACTGTAGGTTGGAAAGCATGGTATAATTATTGAGTTTACTGACCCAGACAATAATACACGGCGAAGTGCCACATATTTGCCTGAGGTGGCTGCCCATGAAGGTAACAATTCTTACTTCAGTACAAGCCAATCAATTGGGTGAACGTTTTATTTAGTTATTTTTCCATTGGTGTATAGTTGAAAATTCTGACTCAGAATTGCACTGATTGCACTATAATCTTCTTTAAATATTTTACTTCTATGTTTCAAATTTGATTTTGAGTAGATGAACCATAATTCGTCCTGCACTGTTTAATATTTCGCTCTTTCACATAGTTTATTTTTGTTAACCGTATAGGTAGTCTTATTACCACTTTTCATTTGGAGGACATATAATCAATATCTTCTATGAAACCCATGTTTACTCATCCCAAGGATTAACTTCAACCTCAGTGCGTCAATTTTTTTTTGTTTGCTGGGTCAAGACTTGTCAAGTTTTGCTGTAAATGTTTTTTCACGGTTCTCGCTCATGCTTTGGTACTTCCAAATTAAATTGATAAGTAGTAAATAGAGTAAAAGAAACCAGTATGTGCCTCTTTCTGTCACATATTAAGATGGAAAGCAAGATGACTAGATGTTTAGTCTTTTTAAAAACCGTATATTTGTTTCTCTGGAAAGTGGAGTTCCATTACTGGCTAGGTTTATATATCAAAGAAGTTATTTTGTGGGCCATTGTTATAGATTTTAATGGTCTCAACTTTCATGATGCCATACCTTATATGATAAGGATAAGGGTAGTGGTATATGAGATTTCACATTTCTTGGAAAGGAGAAGTTTTTGTTCTTTATAAGGTTTCAATGGGGCTCTAATTGTATCATTGACTAGTCATTTTGGAATATAGGCCATGTGATTTGAGTTTCTTTTTAGGGCGTTACAAATGGTATTAGAACCTATACCAATTAGAAATGTGGGATTTGAGCTGTGCTACTTACAATGGACTAGCCTGATGAGGACGTCGGTTATTAAAGGGTGAGAGTTTGTCATACCCCATATGATGAGGATAAGGGTAGTTGTGTATGGGATCCCACATTGCTTGGGAAGGATAAGTTCTTGCTCTTTATAAGGTTCTAATGGGGTTCTAACTGTATCATTGATTAGTTCTTTTTTAGTATAGGTCATGTGGCTTGGGCTTTCCGTTGGGATGTTATACATGATTTCCTTGTACCCGTTTCTAGCTCCTAACTAGATGTAAACTCTTGTATATTTCTTGTGTACTTGAGCCATGCCTATTTCAATATCAATACAATATTGTTTTACTTTTTTTACTTTAAAAAAAATATATATCAAAGAAGAATATAACTATTAAAAAAAAATAGCAAAGAAGAATAGGATTTTTATTCAAAGGTTGCCTTGAAGTGCATTGAGGCTTTTTTTTATATTGTTTTTAGTTAATTTTTTAATTCCCCCAAAACTAGAATTCAGTTTACATAAGTGTGGTTTTATTCACATAATTGAGTTTTCATTGTGTACTTTGGTTTAGGTTGGACAAAAATTGAGGCAATAGACTCACTGTTGCGAAAAGCGGGCTACAATGGCAGTATTACTGAGTCACTCCGGAAGCGCATACAACTGACTCGTTACCAGAGCACACTGTTTACAATGCAATACAGTGAATATGTTGCCTATGTCAAGGCAACCAGAGGTGCAGCTCCGTCTATTCTTGGGGCTAAGCCAGAGAATCATTGATTCTTCCAAATAGCTTTTGCTTATTAGAGCACAAAGCTAGTTTGGTCTAGACAAAAGAATATTTAAAACAAAACAAAACTGGGTTGGAAAATTTATTTGTTTGTGTTCCATCCCAGACACCAAGTAATTGGTGTGACCTGTCAATATGATTCTTCAAACTCAATTGATTTTGGAGGAAGAAACCAAAAAAAGGGATTTCCTTCATTTCAGTACCCAACATCTACGTTCAGCAGCTTCTTTGGGAAAGCTGTGCTGGCAAGAATTTCACGGTTTGTAACTTGAAAAATCATCCCTGGGTGTTCTATCTGATTATATTCATCTTCAGCGCCGTCTTCTAACTATTACTGTTGTCCGATTAAGCTGAGAATTATGGGGTGCCACAAAAGTACCATTTTGTTGTGGGTTGGCTTTAGTTGGGGAAAGTTCTATCTGGAGCCTCGTACCTGGGCTTGAAGCTTTTAGTTCAGTCTGAGCATATTTAGTCAAATCTATATACCCAAAAAAGAAACCCAATTCTTGACCTTATAGGACCAAGCTATTTATCACTGATTAATGCATGTACTTAGCAAATAGCATGAGCTCCATTTCTTTGCCAATCTGATTTTTTCTGAAGCAAATTAAGGTTGGTTTACTTTCCATTTCTTTAGGCTGCTTTTCGATGTTGAGATTACTTCTTATGATTTGAGTTGATCTATGAATATTAATGTTTTGTGGATTTCATTGAGATATGTTTGAATGCTCGTATGTTGAGATATATATTTGAATGTATGAAATGGGTTGAGATATGAAAAACTAACGATTTAACCAGTTCCGTGTAGGGAAACTTTCAAGGGTGTGGTGCATAAGACCAGAATTTACTCTGTAGGGTCGGGTTCGAAGGGCCCTGCCTTGGAGAGGTTTTCCAACATAAAAAAAATATAAATAATAATAATAATAATAATAATAATAATAATAATATATAGCTATACTTGCTATTCTTTGGTACTTGCTATTCTTTGGTACCTGCTATAGAGATCTTTGTCCCTAATCCTTGGGAAATTTTTGGCTTTCCGGGTATGAAATATAATGAACCACCCTTTCGTGTTTTTTCAAACCATTTATGCGATATTATTACTTTCCTTCAGCCTCGTTTGTTTGGTTATACAAATTATTTTATATCATTTTATCTAATCATTATATTTTTTTTAAAGTTCTTATATAAAATATAATAAATAATTTTATTTTTTTAAAATTTAAAACAAAAATAATATTAAAAAATTATATTGTAATAAAATTTTATTTAACTTTCATCTCATCTCATATGTAAGCAAACCATGACTAAAAGTCATGGTTTGAAGAACTGAAGTATAAGAGGAGATCAGAAGCTAAGAGGAATTGTAGGATATATGGGGAAAAACATAAGAAATCATAATCGTTTATAATTAATAGATAACTGTTTCTTTTCTAATCTATTAACAGCAAATGAATTTTTTTAAACAGATAAGAATAACCGAAATATTAGTCCTAATCAATTTCTTGGGAACGTATATTTTTGAAGAGTATTCAAGTATATTTCGTGTTGCTGTACACTTTTTTTTTTGAAAGAAAAAAGAATTATCATTAAAAAATTATATTTTTAAGTAGATATTAGATTTTTTTAAAGAGAATATATGCGACGATTTGTAAATATGACGAGTGTGTGGTGTATAATATTAGTTTTTTTTTCTAATTTTACTACTTATCATTTTCACACATCACATTTATTTTTATTTTTTTGAATTTTTTAAAATTTATTTTTTTTAAATTAATTGAATTTATTTATTTATTATTTATACACAACACATTTTAGCAAGAAAAAAATAAAAATAAATGTAATATGTGGAGTGTGGGATTGATGAGTTGAATTTTTCTTTCTAATCCCCAATTACCCACCGAAAATTAGACATTCATTTTATTGTTGTTCAAAGTTTCAAACTTCAAATACGTGGTTGAGAAGCAAAATATAGCTTAATAGATAATCTTCTGTACATTAGCAAATAGCAATTCCACTCATTTAAAGCAGATCGACAATCCTCCGTCTACAGAATACAAACGACCCCGACCACGTCGCGTCAGTAACCTCCGTTTCCTAGAAGTCTTGTACGCGAAGTGATTCTTCCGCCATTTCCAACTTCTTCAGGTCCTCTCTATTTCTCTCTTGTACAGATTGAAACCTATTTTCCTCTTTCTTTGTTCTTCAAAGTGAATTCATTTTTGTTATTTTTCGTTTTTTACTTGCCCACTACGAAGTGAATCCATTCGAAGGGAATTCATTCTTGCATCCGTTTCTCAATTCGTTACTTTCTTTTTCTTGATCAGATGAAAATTTTCTATCTGTTAACAATCCTGCCGAAACTGAGTCAAGTCAAAATGGTTTTTGGGTCTTGTTTTCTGTCTCCCTAATCGTATGTTTGCATGCTGAGAAAATTAAAAACCCATCTCACCCAAGTCAAAAATAGCAGTGCCAGGCTCATTTGAGTAGACTTTTTGATTGTCTAGGATTCGAATCGTCAATTTATTAAATTTGATGACATTTCCTAGGAATAAAAACAAGACGAAGCCTTGGGTTAGTTCTTTAAAATTAGCAACCGATTGCTGTGCTTTCGCTAATTGGATGTTTTTCTTTGCATGAATCGCGTAGCAATTATTGAGTGTAGGCTGAATAAAATATCGGCTTTTGATGAATCTTTGGTGTTCGTGTTTGGTTGAGTTGCAATTTTGGTCATCTTATTGATCTGGTTAGGTCACTTCCTTCTAGAGTGGCGTCTCTTTCTAATACAATTCCACTACTTGCTAAAAAATGATCTGATCAGGTGCTTTTGGGATCAGGGACCAGAATCTCTTTGTCGGTCTTAACAAGTTTGAAACGACGATTCTGAAATGAGTCAGAGAGGCTTAATATATAGCTTTGTTGCGAAAGGAGCTGTTGTTTTAGCAGAGCACACATCGTACTCGGGGAATTTTAGCACTATTGCGGTTCAGTGCTTACAGAAGCTGCCTTCAAATAGCAGCAAGTACACATACTCATGCGATGGGCACACATTTAACTTCCTCATCGAGAATGGGTTTGGTATTGATCTTTTAGTTGTTTTAGCCAATTTGATTTAAGTTCTGGTTGCAACGTGTGCAGTTGAATTCGTTTCTCTGGGCATGCAGTTTTTCTTGTTGTTGCGGATGAGTCAGTTGGGAGGAGTGTGCCTTTCGTGTTTCTTGAACGGGTGAAAGATGATTTTAAGCAGCGCTATGGTGCAAGTATAAAAGATGAGGGTCCACACCCACTTGCTGATGACGAGGATGAGGATGATGATCTATTTGAAGATAGATTTAGCATTGCATACAATCTTGACAGGGAATTTGGGTGTGTATGCGCTTGATCTCATTTAGGTGTTCGTTATCATCTTGTGGTATTAGCCTGTTACGTCATGTTTCTTTTTACCAGGCCAAAGCTTAAGGAGCACATGGAATACTGTATGAACCACCCAGAAGAAATGACTAAGCTTGCCAAATTGAAGGCTCAAATATCTGAGGTGAAGGGGATTATGATGGACAATGTCGAGAAGGTGAACATTTACTTTCTTTTTGCATGTTATAACGATTAAAAACTATTAACAGGTAGTGTAGATGTGGCATATATTATTCTTACTTTTCTCAAAAAAAAAAAAAGTAGATGTGGCATATAAAATTTGACCATCTAGTCGTTATTCACAAATGCGTATGACTTGTACATCTCTATACTGCTGTTACCTTATTTCTGTAGACTTTTTAACATGATCTTATTCCTTTGTGAAGAATACTCTTGCTTTTGTCTTGAATTGCTTGTATATAGAGATGAACGCTGGGTCAGAGGAGAAACTGTCAGAAACATGTAGACCTGTCTTATAGTCAAGTTTACTTATAATAAAAAAAGAAAAAAAAAATTGAAAAAAAAAGGCCCTGTCTTATAGTCAAGTAAAATCTTAGTGAAAATAATTGAGAAATCTTTTTTGCTACCTTTTTCTTTGAGAATGTTTCAGATTACTGAAATAGTCATTATCATCATGAAGCGATAGCTCTTTTTGAACAGGCACCCATGCCATGTGCTGTTATGTATGACATTTTCCAAATCTTTGTGTTGATTATGCTCAGTTAAAATAGAAGCGTGGTGTAGGTTCCCAGAATCTAAATGGTCAAAATTTATTACTAAATCAGGTTTTGATGTGTAAAAATTGTATTTTACAAATTTTAGTTATGTTTTAGATAAGATGATGTCAAGTTCCTGAAAGGTCAATGACTGTGACCTGTCGTAGTTATTTAGTTAAAGCATGCTATTGTTGCATGTTCTAGAGGATATGTCCCTGTGACAGTACTACATTTTCTTCCCCATTGCCAAACTCTGGTCTCATCCAACCTCCTATGAAAATATTTATAATAACAGTGGACCATGTGAGCATCTTTTTTTTGCAAATGTCATTATTGGAAAGTGGAGTAGTTCATTTGGTCGTAGTTGGAAGTGCCCCCTTCTCCCTCCCATGAGGATTAAAATATAGCATTCCTTCCTTCAAAGTAATAGCTTCTGTTTTTTTCCTTTTTATTCTTAAATGGCGTGTTTTATATATACTATATCTTAGCTCTCTAACTGGACTGTGGTGGAGTGAAAGCTCTGATAAACTTAATAGGAAGGAGTGACTGGCAACTGCCCTTTGAGGTTGGTGGTTTTTTCACTTGGCAAGAGGGTACAACCACTGAACCATTTCTTAGTAAATAGATTTGGAAGTCTGTGCATAAAGTGGCAGTTTGTTGTGGAGAAAGTGTAAGGTGGTCTTGAAAGGATTGAATTCTCGTAAAGTGGACTAAATCCTTCCAAGAGAGGCAAAAAGTGGCTTTTCCTTTTGGTTAGAGATGAATTTTCTTTGGTGAAAAGGTGTTTTAGACTTTTAGTGTTTCTTTAAAGGTACAATTTCTTGATTGATGGAATATTTTTCTGATGGATCTTCAATTGTGGATTTAGTTGGGGTGGGGAGGCTATGCAGTGAGTTATTTACCTGTGTCCTTTTTTCCCTTGAATGGTAAAAAAAGGTATATGATATGCTCAAATGACTGGAATGGAGTTTCTTGTTGATTACAACTCTCCTTGTAAGGGGTGTTGGAGTATTCCTGGCATGGACTGTCTGGGTACTTTGGAACCTTGGGAATTCCCCGGCCCCCTTCTTCTAGTACAACTGTACAAGCAATGGGAACAGAATTTGATGGTGGGCCACTTGTGATGGTATAAGATCTTTCCTTGCGGGAGGGTAGAAATGAGAATAATAAAGGCTGTTTAAAGTGCAGGGCGCTAATTGAAAACATAATTTACAGCTTCTTCTATATCAGCTACTGTGTTGATAGAAGCATGAGCTGAATAGGCGAAAAACTCTTTTGCTTTATTGTATGAACTTTTACTTATAGTTAGCTAACTATGTCATCATTAGAGGACATCCTTAATAAATTGACTCACGTTCACCTTCTTTGTTGATTTTATTAGTTAGAATGGGGAAAGGAATGATAGGGTCAAGCTGAGTAGCGTCGAATGGTTTAGAGGCTAGGATAGTTTATGGCTCTCGTTTAGGTGTATTCTCAGAACTGCCTTAACTAAATTGCCAAGCGCTGCCGCCATTTAATGAGCAAATAACTTTTTTACTTGCTGCAATGCAGGTTTTGGACCGTGGGGAGAGGATTGAGTTGTTGGTGGATAAAACAGAAAATTTACAGTTCCAGGTACATGATATTTATCATTCAGTTTTTACCAGCCCATCAAGGATTTCGATTTGTTTCTGATTCATTTGTGTTGGGGGTTTTGTTCTGAATCCAGGCTGACAGCTTCCAGAGGCAAGGCAGGCAACTTAGAAGAAAGATGTGGCTGCAGAATCTTCGAATGAAGCTGATGGTAGGAGGAGCAATCTTTGTGGTGATTGTCATAGTGTGGCTAATGGCCTGTAGAGGTTTTAAATGTTGATGGATAAAAAGCAAAATGGAATCATCAGAGTAGCATCTTGGCTGTTCTTTTCCTGTTATAGGGTGTACAAATTGTTATCATTCCTGTATATGGCGACCGGTGTTGGAAATTAAAACCTTACTGCCTGTTTTACCCTGTAATTAAACCTCTGTAATACCTGATGTCTTGTTAATCAGTTCCTAATATAGAGATGATATCTATTGAGTAAATAGTACATACCCATTAATTTTACTCCTTTTAATACTATATTCCATGCTTTGATTAAGCTTCTCTTTTTCTTAAAAAAAAAAAAAAAAAAGCTTCTCTCTTTCTGATTTCATGAGGGGAAAATGACGGGTGGTTTTGTGATTTGCTCGTTGTGGGATGGGATAAAATAATGGATTGGAGTCGTCTTCTCCTGCTATGATGAACAGAAAGAGGTTCCCATTTTGTCTCTTATTTAACTACAGCCGGGTTACGTACTCTCTACACATATTGTTGCGGCTCAACGGCTAGTTAGGTTTTGAGCTTCCTTGCATGTCGGATCTAAAATTTGTGGAAAATAATACCGTTATAAGAAGAAATTTCCTCGTCAATGCCAATATGTATAGTTGGTATCAGCAATTGACTGCTTACTAAATTCAGCAGTCTTAACAAAATCTAGGTAAAAGTATAACAAAGGAAATGAATATAAACAGAGATTTTAATTTCGAATTTAATTCTTTTTAATTAATAAATACTTCTGAAATCAATAATTAATTTTTTTTAATTATTATTATTATTTAATATCTGTCAACAAACATTACCCCCCATTCGAAGATCTATTTAGAGACAGAAAAAAAAAAAAAAAAAAGATGAAGAGAAAAATCTACATTTAGAATATCCGAGAGAGAGGGACATTGGAAAATGTTGACTTGGAATGGTTGATGTGTTGGGAAGTACTTCTTAGGAAAAGACGTTGCCAAGACCCTGGGCCTAAAAGCTGCCCCCACAGGAGCGTGGCAGAGTTACAAATCGTCCCAAGCTCTGTAAATTTTGGCAGCCTGCGGTGCAGATGCTACATCTCTATTTTATCCTTACGTATTTCCTTCCTTCCTGTTGGAATCATGGATTCCTCCCTTCCTTCTCAAGCAAAGCTATATATATAATACGACAGCTTCCTCCACCCACCTCCCTTTCCGTTCGTACGCCTTGTCGTCGTTCGCTTCTCCGTTCACTCGGTCGTTTTCAATTCGTTTCATGCTTCATCCTAAATCCATTTCCTAACCCCGCATTGTGCTTCGTTCTGTCCCTTTTTTATTCTTTTATTTTCTTTCTTCCATTAAACTTTCTTCCATTAAACGCTTCCATTTGGTGCTTGCTTACGTACCCATTTCTCCTTAATTCTCTTATCTCTGACCATGGGGAATTGCCTTATCAAGTCGAGGAAATCGACCGCCGAGATCCTTATCAAGTCGAGGAAATCGACCGCCGAGATCGTCCCCCAAGACGTACCCCAAGCCAGACGTTCCGTCTCCCCTACCGTCAGATTGTATGGATCGTCTAATAGCTTCTTCACCGCCTACATCCGCTTTGCTCTGCTGCACAAGGCCGTCTCGGTCCGCTTCGTCCCCTCCGAGACCCCGAATTTCGGGTACGAGGGCCCCGTCATCCAGGTCGGATCCGAGACCGTTTCGGGCTCCCGGGAGACGCTGCTCCATTACATTGAAGCCCGGTTCCCCCACCCGCCGTTGGTAATTCCTAGTGGCGACGAGGAAGCGACGCCGCCAATAGTGAGAGCTGTGGGGCTGCATCATAGGAGCATTACATGTCACGTGGAGAGGCTGGTGAGGTGGGCGGCAGATCTAGAGGCACGTAGAGGGAAGGGGAGCGTCGATCCGGGCATGGGTAGCCCACGCATGGAGGTGAGGAAGTTCGCAAAAAGCTACTCGGAGCTGCTGGACGTGATGCTGGAGCACGCTCAGATGGAGGAGAAAGTCCTTTTCCCCATCTTGGAGATGGCTGACCGAGGTAAATGATCGTCGTTTTCCTGTTTTTCGTGCTAATCTACTATACTAATGAGTTCAAAAGATGATTTTTTTCGTAAGTTATGTGTTGAATAATGTTGACAGAAGTGAGAGCCCATTGCAGAGATAAACAGGAGCATGCAAAGTTAAGATTAATTTGGGTTAATTAAATTCTGATTCAATTATAGTATAATCAGTCCCTTTGTCTAAATGTTGTTACTCGATAATTGGGCCTGCATGACGAGGTCGAGTTTTAGATGGAAAAAATGCTGTCACTCATTTGGTTCCCTCATTGCGTTGTTATTGCTTAAATCATACTTGATCGATGAGTGGTGTTCTAGTGGCACTTCTCTTTTCAGATATGAATTTGTGGGAGTCTAATGATGTAGAATTGATGCTTCCTCCTCTTTACATAAGTAGTGGAGTTGAGGTTGCAGTGTGGACCCTTCCATGTGCTTGTTCTACCTGCTTTGGCATCTTCCTTGTTGGAGCTATCCCACCAACAGAACAGAAAATCACTAATAAAAAAAGTACTTTTGCCACTCAGATGTACAAAAAATAGAAATATACTGTCAAATAAATTAAAATACATTGTAAATACGACGCTCCTCATCTATGTGCGTACTTGTCATTCTACGGAGTTGGATTTAGTTATATAATATTTCGTTTCTTGAGATAGGGGAAAAAAGTACCAGAAAAAAATGGGGTGGGTGTCTGAGTTGGGGTGAAATGTTGCTTATTGTTGAAGGAAAGCACTTAACTGAAGATGTTGTAAATGACCATGATGGTGCAGGATTATGTAAAGCTGCTCACGGGGAACATGCAAGGGACCTACCCATTATGAATGGTATTAAAGAAGACATCAAATCTATTGGAGTGATGGATTTTGGAAGCCCTGCCTACCAAGAGGCTCTCTTCAACCTTTCTACTCGCCTCAGATCATTGCTGGTGAGGACTGCTCTAAAATAGTGGCATTGGCATATGAGAAACACCAGGCAATGTTTGCACAAGTGACAGAATTTGAATATCATTATGAGACCTTATTTGCTACTGTGGTGGCCTCCTTGATTTTCTTTCTCTCTTCTACCAGTCTTGAAGTGCAAGCTAAGATTCACTACCACAAACACTTTCGTGCTTCTAAGTGTGGTGCTAATATGTACTAATACTGTGTCACAGGAGCATTGTAAACAACACTTTTTAGAGGAGGACATGCATTTACTACCCTTGATGGAGGCAGTGGAGCTGAGCAAAGAGCAGCAGAGGAGAATACTGAAGCAGGGTTTAGATGTGATGCAAGCAACTCACTCACATTTATTTAACTTTCTTCTGGAAGGCCTCCTCCCTCACGAAGCTATGGAGTACTTGGACTTAATTGCCAGCTGCAAAGAAAACAGTCTCCATGCATTGCTAAGGTTGACAGTCGATTAAGGTTTAAGTGTTGGCTCCAATGATTCATATACAGGGATGAGCTTCGGGATATGCCATGTTAATAGAAAGTAGAAAAAATGGCTGTTACTCCTCTTTTCTTTTATGGTCAGAAAAATGGTAAAGTTTTGTGATGTTGCCTTTGCTTTATGGGCGTGCCATGGTGAGCCTAGTATTGTAGCCAAGTAAAACAACAGTGGGAAAGATTAGAAGGATTTAGGATGGTTGGAAAGCTGATCTTGACCGGGAGGGATGTCAACGTTGCATTCATATTACAATACCTGTTCAATGTGCTCTCAACTCTCAAGGAATGTATCGTGAACATTAATTTGTACAGAAGTGTATTTGAATTAGAGAGACTAGAGAACATTTTGAAATTGATGTGGATAAAAGCAAGAGATGGTTGTTGTATATACCCTAGTTTCATAGGCATTTTCTCCTCCAGCTCTGTCGTGTCAAGTTAAATCTACCCATATGAGAGACTTGGAAGATGTTCACCCCATTATTGGCTTTTGGGTATGGTTCAAGAATGGGAAAAACTATCAGAGCACTCCTGGCTCGGTTTCTACCTGATGATAATATATTCACATTTCTTATGGACTGTATTAAGGAAAAACATAGTTGCAAGCACAATTGTGTACTAATTTGTGCACCAATATGATGTGATTGGTTAAAAAGTAGATTTTATTGAAAACAGTGTTAATTTAAATTTTAAGTATGAATAAATCAGTATTGGTACACAGATTAGTGCGCGACTGTGTTTGTATGTAGCAAAACTCCTGTATTAATGCTCGAGTTATAAGGAAAATGGCCTCCTGACCATTGGATTCACCATCATTAGTAAATAAACTCATCCATGAATGGATTAGAGCCATGGTGATCCAAGTAATTAAGTACCACCATTTTCCAAATGTGAATTGTGGAAGCCAACTTTTCCTAGGGAAATATCTTCATTTTCTTAGTGCATATTTAGGATTGCGGTGGAAAATATAGCTTATAACTTTTTATAACTTTGGGGTTTATAGCTTATAACTTAAATGACAAGTTCTACTATTAAAAAGTCATTTATTGTTTGGTAATCATATTTCTAAAATACATTTAAAGTTAGTTATATTAATTTTTTTTAAATATACAGTTATCTGTATGAGCTTTTCGATAAAAGCTTCAATTTGGTGCTTTTAAAAAAAGTAGATTTCAACTTTTTAAGGTGATTAAAGCACTTTTTATAAATTTACCAAACATATCATTTTTTCTTTAAAAGAGCTATTAAAAAATTAAAAGCACTTTTTAAGTTTTCAAACTCAATCCCAAACAAGCTCTTAATCTTTATTTTTATTTTATACTGTGATATAGACTTCAGGTCACAATGAATCTTATATAATTGATGCGTGTGACCACATTACTTATATCATAAAATTTAATTTTTAAGATTCAAATTTTAAAATTTACTTTTTAAAATCAAATTATGTCGTTTAAATACTTTATTATCTCACTTTATAAATAAATTTTTTATTCCAGAATATCTCTCATCGACCAAATATTAATATATTCTTCTAAGGTGTAAAGAGGTTTCTTAGATTATTTACCTCAACATACGCTTTGCACAATCGGACGTTTGATTAGTACACAATCCGGGCAGGAGATCCGGATCCGAGCGGAACCCCCCGCATCGAAAACCTAAACGTTTGCCGCCGTTTTTCTGGCGGGAAACGGAAAATGCCCTCTTTGTGAGCGAGTGGGTGGCGACTGATCAGAGAGAGAGAGAGAGAGAGAGAGAGAGAGAATGGGATCGGATGCTCCTCTGCCCAAATGGGCGTCGAAGCCTTGCATAATGGGCATCGATGAAGCTGGACGAGGCCCTGTTTTAGGTCTTCTCTTTTCTTTTCTTTTTTTACTTTATTTTAACTCAGATTTTTTAATCGAAATTTCTGGTTTCTGTAAACTTTGTTCTTGTTTTTCATTACACATACATACATTTGTTTCAGGACCTATGGTGTACGGCTGCTTGTACTGTGCCCGCTCCTATCAGAAAACTCTTTCCGCCTTGAACTTTGCAGGTTCAGTTTCGCTCTATTCATTTGTAACTTTTGTGGAATGATACTTACTCTTAATTGATGGAACTTTGTATCTTGATGGATTTTTATGTTAAGCTTATAACTAAAACAACAAATAAAATCAAACGGTTACTAGCCTCCATATAAAGCATTGTTTTTATCAGTTATTTAAGGAAGTGCCGTGAAGTAGGCCTATGATAATAAAGTTGTATTATTTAATACATAAGTGGACCAAAAACCATTAATTCTCTTGATATTTGCTAGCATAGAAATTTCTTATAAGTTTTTTGTGCCTCTTTAGGAGAGCGGCTGGTAATTTCTTTAGATATAGCCCTGTCTTCAAAGTGAATCAAGCGTATTAGTCTTTTGAGAGGACAAAGATATCTCATTTAGCATTGAACGTCATTTCAAACTTGAAGTTTAAGAATAAAGACTCGACTATATATATAAAAAATATGGCTTAGCTGATTTCGTCTTCTTATTTTGGTTTTTCCACTCCTTAAATTTCTTAAACGTCAAACTGTCTATAGTCATAATGGCAAACTAAACAAAGCCAGTGAGCCAAGCTGTCGTACAATACTAACAAAAAGAAAATTTGATTTTTTTTTATTTTATACCGAGAGAAAACTAATATATTGCTATAGAAAGCAACTTAATTACCTGGAAATATGACTATTTGGTCTGAACGGGCCTTGCTTGTGATTGGCTGCTCATGGTGCTACCTTGAAGGGGAGGAGTGGCTTCTGGGACTTTTGACTTTTACCTTTGTAGTTCGAAGGATGATATAGTTCACAGTGTCTGCTATGCGCTGCTTTCTTGTACAATATGGTCTCAGAAATCATGACCAACTCAATGACGAGGTGTTCTGTTCTCTGCAGATTCAAAGACACTAAAAGAAGAGAAGAGGGAGGAGTTGTTTGAGAATTTAAAGGCTGATGACTCAATTGGTTGGGATGTGGATGTCATAGATCCAAAGGAGCTCTCGGCCAAAATGTTAAAGAAGTCAGTAAAAAATTCAAGAATCTGCATCTGCCTTTTTTGTAGTTTGCTGTTTCTACTGATTTCCTCTTGTTATCAACAGAAATAAGATAAATCTTAATGAAATATCACATGACTCTGCGATTGGCCTCATCAATCGGGTTCTAAACAAGGGAGTTCTCCTAACTGAGGTAAAAGTATTTGCAAATTATTTGAGATTCATTGTTAGCATTAGGCTGGATGCTGTATACATCATACATAACTTTTCAAAGGAGGTTGCCATTTTCAAAAGAAATATCTACTATTGCATATTATTCAGGTTTACCTGGATACAGTGGGTGATCCTGAGAAGTACAGAACGAAATTGTCTCAAAGGTTTCCTGCTATCAAATTCGTGGTTGCGAAGAAGGCTGATAGTCTTTATCCAGTTGTGAGTGGAGCAAGCATAGTTGCAAAGGTTATTAACTCCCCCTTATCCAAATTGCCTCCATTTTAAAAACTTCTTACTCACCATATCTAAGTTTATCTTTCATTTGACCATGCATGCAGGTCACAAGAGACAGAGCCTTGCGGGAATGGGTGCTTGATGAAACAGCAGATAACACTCACAGGAACTTTGGTTCTGGATACCCTGGAGGTGAAAACTTCCTTCTTCTCTTTTTCATATGCTGTAAGTTTGTAAATATTATATGGTTATTCTATTTTGAGGTGTCTGGTTATGTTTTATTTTTATAGATCCTGAAACCAAGGCCTGGTTGGAACATCACAAACACTTGATTTTTGGATTCCCATCGCTGGTACGTTTTAGTTGGGGTACATGCACTCCCTACTTGAAGGACATGGTGGAAGTCTTATGGTCAGTCCTCATTTCACGTTCTCTTGGCAATTCCTATTTCAGTTTTTAGTGTCAGTTCTATTGAAAACATGCCTGGCTTATATGTACTCTATTTGTCAATGTCCATATGCATTCCACTACATGGTTGCCTATAATCTTCAGCATACATGACAGATTGATACTATAATAGCCCGTCGAATAATGATTTGATTGTAACTACCTCCCAGAAAATGTGTTATAAAAGATCTAATCAATAGATTTAGTACCTCAGGCATCCCATATCTTACATTTGGATAGTGATACATTAAAATAGTACCTCTATATTTTTCTCTGGCTAAGCCCAGAAATGAACTAAACTTCAGACATGCTTTTATTGATTTGAGCCAAATTAGGTGTATTTTGGAACTTTGTCAGACATGGAATCTCAAATATCTCTTGATGTAAAAAAAAAGAGGGGAATACAGTTTTAGGCAGCAACTTTATCATCTATTGGTAACTAATAACATTGCCTTGGGAGTATTGGAATTTTTTATATGATACCTTCAATTGAATGAGGAATTTAGTTAATTGATTTCATAATATCTTCAACTTCACTTTTGTACCCGGGCTATTCCTTTTGCATTTTGTTGATAGAATCTTCAATTACTTATAAAAGAAAAATATCTCCCAACTTTTGTCTTATTTGGTTTTTATGCTCGAATTTGGAGATTGGTTAGAAGTAAATACGCACCTTATGCTGTTTGAAGTGGTGCTTTGATGTCATCTGATTTATTCCCCAATATAAGAATTTCATTCTAATTTGGAGGCAGAGTCGTTCAGACTGGGGTTTTTCCCCTTGATTTACTTTAGGTGCACTTAGAAGAAATTCATTGCTGGGGGCCTATGCACCCCTGTGATTAGTCGGGACTTTGTTCCTAGACACCCGGTGCCAATAAAAAAAAGAAGAGACACGGTAGTAAAAAACTCATTGAAAAAAAAGGTAAGGTGATTTATAGCACTATAGGATATATTAGTGTAGTAGCATGAATAGATGGCATCAACTTTATGTTCAGAGCAGATGCTTAGGGTAGTCTTTCTTGGTAAATGTCAATTTTATTATTTTTTCAGTTGTGGATTTGTGTGTGACTTCGAGGGGCTCCTTCTGAACTAGCCATTGGATTTTCTTTTTTCTTTTTTCTTTCTCAGCTCTTCATGACAAAATCAAATTGAGTGGAAAACTAGAACCAGTTTCCATTGAAGAGGGATGCACCTCTGTAACTGACACATCCATATATTTACTGTGAATATCTTGGTTATGTGCCGATGTGATGCGTGTGTGCATTGTCAACATCCATTCCTATATGCCCTTTCCCCAGTCATAATCCTTTATGTCAATTTTATTTATATCAGTTCTTTGATCTTCTTGTAGGGAATCTGATAAAATGGACGAAGAAGGTTCTGGAAGTAGTCATGGCAAGCGGCAATTGAAATTAAGCAATGTTGGTTTCACCCCATCCAAGAGGAAGAGTGAAGAAATTGAATCGAGTGGAAAGGGACGCTGCAAGTTTTTCCAGGCTCGCAAACTTGAGCAAGTCGTTCATTTCTGACTTGTCCCAGTTTTCACTATCTTTCTATATTCCATTAGATAATCTTAGATTATTCCTTCATACTGAATTTCACTTTAGCATGTATAAAGATTGTAAATGTGGGATTCCAGCCTTGCTAGATGTACACTAATGAAGTGGGGTTCACATTGAAGAATTTGATTGAAAGATTATGGAAAATGATTTGTTGAGGTTGCCTATCTTATAAATTTATTCATGCATCACTATCACTGATGCAGTTAGAAAGAAAGAGTCTAAGATTTGTTTTTGACCCATGGATTATACCAGATGCATAAACACACACTTCCGCACATAATTCTTTATAGGTCCTCGGAGAAGGCTCACTTTTAGTTTTGATGGCTTAATTACAAGAGCCTGTCATTCACCGAAAGAGTGCTTCCTATGATGCTGATATGACAAGAGGTGAAATTTTAAAACATAAATAGAGCGGCGGGACTACTGGGTTCTGCTCATATTCATTCTCTGTTTCAATTATTCTATTGAGAAAATTGTTATATCTTTTAATCGTCGTCCTTTCATCATTTCCAAAATCATCCTCTCTTTTTTTTTGGATTTTTTTCTTACTGGATTTATACGTTTAAAGATTATCTTGAAACATCCTCACTTTCCACCCACCGACAAATTAATCTAAGCTACGCAAATGCAAAATAATGTACGAGTGTATCAAGTTTTAACCAAAGCCAACGCATTATACAGTGTAGCTTATATTTGCGGCAAAACATTAATCCAAGCCCAGTCCCACAACAGACAACCCTTAATGAACTGTAAAAAGCAACATATTTGTTTACTGATGTTAGTAATATAAACCTGCAAGGAGAGAGGCCAAGGTGGCTGCAACCAAGATTGAAAATCCTGGGGAGTTCCGGTTGCAGTTGCCAGACCCACGATGATGGTTCTGGTGGCGGTTATTGGCAGCACCGGCCACATATACTGGGATGAAAGCCGTACCTCCTTGCGTATTAGATCCAACAGAACCACCATTATTTCCATTCTGACCATTGCCATTGGATCCACCGCCACTAGCAGCTCCATGACCATGGGCACCTTCAATCTTCCTGTTATGTTTTATACCACTCCCAACACTTTCACCAACAGAACCGCTGCCATACCTGCGAGCAAACTTTGCTCCCAAGTGAGTTTCCTGCGGAGGATCTGTAAATGCGACATTAGGAATCAAGACATGGTTTTTGTTATGTCAAGTTTTTTAATCCAAGTGTTAGTAATCTGCGAGGATTAAGTTAGTTGATGCTGGATTATTAAGTAATCCAATCTTAGGTTAGATGTCTGTGCCAAATTCGTCGAGCCAGGACAAGATCAACGCGGTCCATTTTCAAAAGTATTAATCAAATATTGAACTGAGTCTCTCCTACTAATCTTCACTGATGCTAAAAAGAACGCAAGTGATAGCAAACCAATGGCAGAAACAGCGTTTGATGCAGAAGAGATCTAATGAGGTTTCAGTGAGTGCGCCCTGTTCAGTAGAGTACAGACAGCAGTAGGAATAAGTTTCGCTTCATTTTGTGCGTGATATCCTCTGCTCTTTATATATGATGAATGTATGGGAACCTTGAAACATCTTAATCAACAAATTCATATCCTCTGCTCTTTATATATGATGAATGCATGGGAACCTTAAAACATCTTAATCAACGAACTCGAAGCTTCATACTGCCACTGAATGGTTCGAGGTAAAATATATGATTTCCCTGTTGTAGTATTGCAGGAGTTTTCTACAGCTGTATAAGAATCCCTTTTCAATGTGGAGACTGGAATTTGTTGCCGTTTGAGAGATTCAAAGTTTCATTTACGTTATGTCCTAAGAAGAAATCTAGTTTTGATACCCTTGAGTCTTTTTGCCAAAAGGCTAGTCTCTTGTAAAGTGGAAGGTCTCAGGTTAACCTTGTCATGTGCTATTGTTTCATGAACTAAAGGAGCTAATAATCTTAATTACATTTCACTATTTCAGTATGTGATTCTCTTAAATCAGTCACATCTAAACTAGCAGCATGAATTCTACTTTGATCTTGTAGTTTCTTCTTTTGAGTATCATGTCCTTGCAATCTCCGATTTAATTTATTGTTGACTGCAGTTTGAACATGGGATTGTAGCAAAAGAATTATAACTTCTGTTATTGGTAAGTATGGATCATATAAGTCTCAAAAGTTCAGTGCCTAAGATGCAAGGACGTTAGGAATTGCAGGTTGAAAGGCCCCTGTCTAAAGAGAACTCAAACTAAAAACAACTTTAAAATGAGTTTCTGACTCAAACTATGTCTAAAAAGAACTTGAAAGGGGTAAGCAAGGAAAATATAATACAGGGGTAGACTGCCTTCTGAAGAGAAGATGAAGGTGCAAAAATATAAAGGTATGAGAAAAATTTGAGAAACAGATAACAAAGATAAAGGGTTAGTACGGTACCTGAAGAAAGCAAGACCTTCTGAAGAGGGGATGAAGTTGAACAAATACATAGGTAAGAGAAGAATATGAGAAACAACCCTTTTTCTATACTTCCCATCTGCCTTCCTCCCAGCAATACATGCATTGAGCTTCTGAACTGTATCCTCGAAATACTCTCTGTTTGTATGTGCATCCATATAATAAAGTAGTTCTATTGAACTATCTTTATAGAGGTATATATGAGTAAAGTAGAGAAGATGGTAGAGACCTTATCTTTTAACTCGGAGGTGATGATATCAGTTGACAGAAAAGATAGTGACAATAGTGTATGCCCCAATATTGATCATAGAAAAGAAAAAGGACTAGGAATCTTTGGACAATGGTTTGCCTCTTATTGTGGCTGAAATAGGAACCCACTTTCCTTTCTGGTCCACAGAAAGAGCATTAATCTTGTTTATGAAACTGGTGTCCCCATACCATATGTAGTGTCTGAATCACAGTCCTCCACCATGACCAGTTTCACGAGGATATATAAATCTCTCATCAATTGTTTACATAAATATTCTTAGGAGTCGTGATGCTTCTTATTAACAGAAAAAACAAGTATTCAGTTTCATTTCTTGAGAGAACAAATTTTCCAAGAGGATCGAGGATGCATCCTTGCCATACATGTACTTTTACCAAGCGACGTGACATGTGACACATGAAGTACGATCGGGACAAAGAACTGATTTTTGTTTTTTTGTTTTTAAATGGAAAGACAGATAGAAATATTGAAAAAGGAACTGATCATGTTTCGAGCACAATATATAGATGTTGGTGTAAACAGGGGTTTAAGGAGGATGCTTTCTGAGTTGAATGCCCAAAGGAAGCGACCCGATTCGGATAAGGAATCTATGCTGTCGGTCCACAAAGCCAAGTTGATACAATGTGCCGCGCCTTTTTGGGCCCCAGATTTCGACTAATTCCGAGGATGTATAAACCGTCGACGATGAGTTTGTTGCAAGTGTACTTCGAATAATTTAAAAGAAAATAATCGAATAATTTTTAGAAATCATCTCTATCTAAAGAGATTTGAACCTTATAATCAGAGGAGAATACTATCAAGTTAAAGACTTTTACCACTCGAACCAATCTTAAAGATTACATACGTGTAGATTTGATTGTTCCTCCCGACCGGCCTGTTTATTGAAGAGATCAGATTTTCGTTGTTCCTGACCATCTTTTAGCTTAACTATATTGTTATTTGATAAAGTACATGAAGTCCTTGAACTTTGATGGAAAGTACTTGCGTGCATTCTTAACCATCATAAATATGCTTTGAACAGAAGGGATTAAGATGAATTGAGACAGCATATGTCTACAGAAGCTCCGCCAAACTTGGCAGAAACGACAAAGATCTCAGCATCACAAGAAGTCAGACTTCGTCAGAAAAATTGGAAATGCTGGTTTTAAGAGTGAATCAGTCCCATATCGATTCTTCAATTCTCAAAAACTAAACCAAATCAAACCGGTTATACACGTGGTTGCTATAGAGTCATGATTTGTAATCGGTTACGTACACGTACCTACGTTGCAACGTGCAAAAGTTGGCTATCTTGAATGCTCTTTCTAAAATTAGAAGTACTGCGTACATTAAAAAACATATATATATATATATATACCTTTTTTAATAAAATCTGTGATTCACATAAATTTATTTTATGATAAAATTAATTTTACAATCTAATATACCATATCAAAATAGTACATAACTTTATGAATTTTTTTTTATATTTTTTTTTTGATAAATCTTTTAAAATACATCGGTACCACGTCTCAAACGATAGAAATGATACGGGAGATGCACAATTCACTCATTTACGATAAACATATTTCTGTCTCTCTCTCTTATCTCTGTCTCAAGATTTACAATAAGAGGAGTTGATCTGGAAATTACTTTTGCTGATGTAGATTTACATGAGAACCCTATTGATGAGTGTTAGGATTTTTCATTTTAGATATATATAAAAGCAACGATGTTGATTTGAATCACGAATAATCTGTGGAGTACTTGTGAATCATGTGTTCGTTCTTTCTTTTCTTTTCTTTTTTTTTGTAAAATATATGTTTTACATAAAAATATTAATGATTTTCACAGCAATATATTAGAGTGCTAACATCGGATAATATTTTCAGTATAATTTTTAAGGCTTTGTTTGGGTAAATAATTGAAATAAAATGGTCATTACTAATAATTTTTGAATTTTGCTACATACAAGCACAGTTGCGCACTAATCTGTGTACCAATACTGGTTTATTCATACTTAAAATTTAAATTAACACTGTTTTCAATAAAATCTACTTTTTGACCAATCATATCACATTGATACACATATTAGTGCACAATTATGCTTGCAACTATATTTTTCCATAATTTTTTCTTGGTAAATCTTCTTATATAAAAAATCAAGGAATTAATCATCATAATTCAAAACTTAGGACTGGTAGATATGTAACTAATTGAACTGGAAAGACCATTTAATAAAGGATATTAATTTACTTGCAGCCTCGTGTTCCTCACACCTTATAGAAAGATTAGGTACAATTCTTATTTAATTAATTTTCTTAAAAAATAAATTGAAATTGTTATGTTTTTTGGGAGCTATAGTCAATGTTAAGTAAAGAAATGATATAGCAGCCGAGAAAAAAAAAGGGAAAGAAATGATATAGCCCATTTTGGAGGGCTTGGCTGCCATAAATTGACTAGACCCAGAAACAAAAAATACAAAAAAAGGTAGGTGGGATTCAATTGACTTTTGCAAGTATGTGGCCGAAGGAGATCGATGACTTGGTGAGTGTGAAACTCGTGAGAACTATCATTCTTGCAAACTGAGAAATTTGTGCAACACATTGTTATACATATATTGTCATCCACCAACCATCCAATGTTCCTTTCACATGGCCACTAACATTATGTTTGAATAGTGGGCTGACTTGAGTTCTTTATAAATAATAATAAATTGAGATGTTAAAGTAAGTTTTGTGAGATACACTTAAAATGATTTTAGATGTGTTTAGATATTAAGATGAGTTTAGATGAGATGTATTTATAAAAAGTTGAAAAAGATTGTGAATCCTGCGTTTAAATAGATATTTAAACTCAACTCAAATGAAGTCAGTTATTTCAATGTTCCAAACATAGCCTAAAAAGACACGAGATAGAGTAACTCGATATTTGATTTATAAGAAAATTTTAAATTTAAATTTTTGTAAATTCTATCATATTATTGAATGATGTGCTGTACATACCGACTTACAAATATAATTTGTAATCTTTTTATTTTCTATTATTTTATACTGAAAGTGGGAAAGAAAATTAGTAGTAGTATGTGAGCTTGACTTCATCAATATGCTTCCACTGAAAAACTCATGTAAATGCAATAAATATGGGAATCCCACTAATCCATGCAAGTTGGAATTTCATTGGATGCATTGATCATCTACTTCAACTGTCCTTTTGCTTATTTTCTATGATGAACCCAAAGCATGGATTCATATTTTTGTCAGGTAACATACTAGCCATTACAATAATATGGCAAGATTTGTAAGGAAAATGATTCTAGCCTTTGTTTTTGTCTTGTTTATATATATATATATATATTTCAGTGCCACGTCACTTCTTATATAATAAGATTGCCATGGAATTAAAAAGTGTTGATGTTAAGATTTTTTTTTTTAAATTTTAAATGACAATAATAACATCATTCTCAATATTCATTATATTTTAAGTATATTTCACCACTTTCATCAACAAAAATAAAATGCAATTCAAAATATCTTTTCAATGTAGTTAATCAATTTCATGAATATAACCAAAATTACTGAAAATGCAATTCAAAAATATTTTTCAAAATTATCAAAGACAATTATACGCAGAATGCTGTTGAGTGCTATAAGTATAAATGGGTTACACAAAAGTAATTTTACAAACTAATGTGACTTTAAGTGATTTGTCAAATTTAATTTATAAAAAAAGTAATTTTACAATTGACAAACTATATTAAATTACATCAATTTATAAGATTATTTTTATATAATTATTTTGTATTTCTCAATCTATACAAAGTAATTTAAGCAAGCCGAAAAAATTGAAAATAAAATGGGTCAACCCAAAAGAGTTGTGTTATTTGAGTTTAGGGATGAAAACCTTGAAATAATCGAAAAAAATATTTTGGGTCAAACACAGAAACCCAAATCAAAATGAGTTGTGCTACATAAAAGTAAAATTACGTACTAATACTGATTACTTCATATTTAAAATTTAAATTAACATTATTTTTAATAAAATTTATTTTTTGATTAATCATATTAGATTGATACACATATTAATATACAATTGTACTTATAACTAAATTTTTCCGATCAAAATACTTGAGGGGCGGGGTCCAGTCTACGTACGCCATTCCTCGCGAATCTCTGCATTTACACCAAAAGTACGACGGTGGCTCTTTGTTAGGTTGAGATGTCCTTGATCCAGGATTCCAACATGTCATTGAAAACCTCCTCCTCTCTAAAAACGCTCCATAAATGAAGCTCCATCGATGGTGGCTCCGGTGGATCTCTCCTAGCTCGTTATTTTAATAATATATACACACACACACTCTAAACAACTAAACAAGAATAAGAATTCAACTTCATGCACGGAGATGGGTCCCACCTTTTGCCAAAATTCCAACCCCAAAATGTTCAACCATGACAGGTTGAAGGGGAGAGAGAGAGAGCTAACAAAGTCAGTATTCTTCCTTTTTTTGGTCATTCTGCTCTCTTTATTTACTAGTCATATAAAGCGATATACCCTCCCACGACTCTCTCACATTGCTCTCAGATTCAGATTCAATCTGATTTCGCTCACTTTGCTTTTGCGAAAATGGCGGTTGAGGCTGAGAAATGGGTGCATATGGTGACGGCGCAGACGCCGACGAACATAGCGGTGATTAAGTACTGGGGAAAGAGGGACGAGACCCTAATCCTGCCCGTTAATGATAGCATCAGCGTCACGCTTGATCCCGATCACCTCTGCACAACCACCACCGTTGCCGTCAGCCCCTCCTTTGACCGCGACCGCATGTGGCTCAATGGCAAGGTAAGTCTAGTAGAAAGAACGTTTTTTCTCTGCCCTTTTTGGCTCTTTCTCAATTCCCTCGGAACTAAGATGTGTTTGGCTGCTGAGAAAGCGGGGTGAAAGAATAATAGAAAATTTTGTTTCTTTAGTCAAACTCCTTTGTTTGATACCATACAGGACCGTTTGTTCAAAGAGTAAGTGTCGGGGAGGCAAAGAGATTGGAATTTGGAACGCTTAAATTATTCGGTATCTATTAATAATGATTTTTGAATCGATGAATATTGGAGTTGACTGGATTCGGCTTCATATAATTGATTAGCTTCAAGAACCGAAAATTCGGATTGGGCTTCACGCTAACGTATAGATGTTTCTGGGTTGCCGTTATGAAGGACCTAATAAACGAAACGAAGAGAGAGAGACATCTATAATTATAATGATTGATTATGTATGGGGAAAAAATAAATCGTAATTTTGATCATTAACCTGATTGAAGCATGTAAATGCATTACTATTTCAGATTTACAAAAAAAAGACCTTTACCTCTAGCGGAAATGAAACATCGAATTAGTCCTCTTCGTCATCCTTTTTATCCGAATTACCGTGATCCTTTGACTTTTGAAGTTAATTCCCGGTGTCTCTTGTTTCTGTTGGTTAGTGTAGGAGATTTCCCTTTCCGGCGGCAGGTTCCAAAGTTGTCTGAGGGAAGTTCGCAGCCGTGCTAGTGATGTTGAGGATGAGGAAAACGGTATCAAAATTGCAAAGAAGGATTGGGAAAAACTGCACTTACATATTGCTTCTTACAACAATTTCCCTACTGCTGCCGGGTTAGCCTCCTCAGCGGCTGGGCTTGCTTGTCTTGGTATGATCTAGTTGCCCCAATTTTCTTTTCATCTTGTGTTGTTTTCTTAAAATGCGTTAAGTGGTTCAGACCTTCAATTTTGAGCATTAATCTGCCTCATCCCTGCAATATGAATGATCATTGGATCGGTTTTCCTCTCTACAGCAACTAATGACATCAAGAGATTTTTTCTTTTCTCTCTTGATATAGATGTGGTTTTGGCCTATTGACAGTACATGTCTACTCCTTTAGTAGAGCCTCATTAAAATCACTTGACTGTGCATGTTTTTGTCAATCAGTCTATTAATTGCATGATTTTTAAGAAATCCAAACTATTCTACCATGACTTTTAAATATTAAAATTCAGTTCAAAGTTTATTTTATCATATTGTAGACAGCCAAGTTATACATTTTGTATCATCAAATTCTGGTGATTCTCTCACGGTTACTTTTCAAATGGGTTAACATGTGTTTGGTGCAAAATAACTCAATATAACTGGTCCTCTGATACTGCACTCAAGTTGGTGTTTACCATACACATGTTTGAACTTGGACTTGTATATCTTAGTATCCAAAGAATCCAAAAATATTAGTATATCTTTTGCTATTTTATTATTTTACAACCAACGTCAATCTTTTTTAGCTTGATTATAATGGAACTCAAAAAGTGGGCAGATTATGGAAAATTACCTCATAATGGCCATTCCTATATGTAATTCCTACATACATCTGCCAATGGAACTACAAGCATACTGTGGGTGTTCTTGTTTGTATATTATTTAATATATGGCCACCTATAGTACATAAATCCAATTAAAGAATAAAGTACGTATTTGTACCATGAAGTTAGGATATTCTGCATCTGCTTGGAGAAATCTATCCTTGGGTACTTCAGCTTTCAATTAGCTGGTTTAAAATTCATATATTGGAGAACATATTGCCGACCCTAAGTGCATGCAATTATTCTTTTTATTTGCAGTTTTTTCCCTTGCGAAGTTAATGAATGTGAAAGAAGATCAAAGCAAGCTCTCTGCTATTGCAAGGTATCTCTTTCATTGCTAATACATGTCCAATCTTAAGGATTTTAGTTGCTGAGACCAAATGTCTAGTACCTCTATAAGGAGGGACCCTAGAATAATTGTTAAAATTAGCAATAATGTTTCTTTGTTTCTTTTTAACTAATACAGGCAAGGCTCGGGCAGTGCTTGTCGCAGCTTATATGGTGGGTTTGTCAAGTGGATCATGGGAAAAGTATGTTCATTTTCTCATGTTTATTTAGGTGCTCTCTGTTAAGAAAGCAATTTTTTTAGCATTTAGTATTGATCCTTTATATATTAATTTGTTAAGGATGAGGATGGAAGGGACAGCCTTGCTGTTCAACTTGCAGATGAGAAACACTGGGATGATCTTGTTATTATTATTGCTGTGGTATGTTTCTCCCTTTTATTCTTCACTGTGAATGAGGTTTGTGGTGAATTTGGGCAGTAGACAAATTTATGTTCCGGAGTCGAAGTTCAACTTCTTTAATAATTGCCTTTCTTTTTTTTTTGGTGGGGGGGTGGGGGAATGTAGAGCCATGCATACAAGAGGTGAAAGATATTTTTATTGTCTAATGTGCCTGCTGAATGATCATTTTGACGTTCATCTGAATATATATGCTAGACTGTAGTATCATCATAATCATCATTGGTTATTAGTGTGGTGTAACGTGTATGTTAAGCTGCCTGATGAGTGTCTGGTGTTTAATTGCTCATACTATTCCTGGTTGTTTTGTTGATTCAATCTCAATTTTTATTATTATTATTTTATTTTAGGTAAGTTCAAGGCAGAAGGAAACAAGTAGCACAAGTGGAATGCGTGAAACTGTTGAAACAAGTTTGCTTTTAAAACATAGAGCAAAGGTATTTTCATTCATCTTATCTTCCAAATAGTGGCCTTGGCCTACAGTAATATAAAATTGGTGGGTTTTGTATGGTTTTGGAAAATAAGATAGGGTTAGTTGTCGTGTCTTCTATGAGATCAATTTTGGGATCAACTCATATTTTCCTTTATAAACTAATGAGAAGTGCTAGATCTACACAAATCTTTGAAAAGTAAGTTTATAAACTGGTGTGGCTTCATATGATACATCTTATCTACTTTATAACAAAAAGTGCTTGTAATATCAAATCACATCAGTTTGTAAGTTTCCTTTTATAAGAATAAGATTCATGTGTAGACCAAGAATTTCTCTAAATAAATATAACTCATAAAAAAAATAATATATGGAACCTCTGGTCCTTTGTATAAAACTAAAAGTTTATTTTAATTTTAATTTTCATGTCTCTCCCTGCTCTGCCTATTTCTCTCTCTTCTTTTCTTCAAGGGCATGCTTTTAAGTTCCATTATTATTCAACTCTCTCATATGGTTGAAATTGGATTGAACTTTTGTGTATGATGTTCTCCTCTTTTCGGACTGTAACAGGAAATAGTTCCAAAACGCATACTAAAAATGGAAGAAGCCATAAAAAATCGTGACTTCACATCTTTTGCACAATTGACCTGTGCTGATAGCAACCAGTTTCATGCTGTTTGCCTGGACACATCTCCCCCAATATTCTACATGAATGATACATCCCATAGGCAAGTTCTGCCTTAGAGATTTTTGGTTATACAGCCTTGATTATGTCCTTATTTTTTCATTGAGCAGCGGCATTAGCTAATGAAATAATTATTTTTCAGGGTAATCAGTATTGTCGAAAAATGGAACCGATCTGAAGGAACGCCTCAGGTTTGATTTTATTTCTCCTATTTCTTTTCTGGAAACCTTTGTGATTGTATTTAGAAACAGATTGGACCTAGGTTCCCGGGTTGAATATTGCTTTGTGAACGATTTTTTTTAGTATTTGACGTATTTCTGGCACGAAAGAAAAAAAGAAGCAAAAATGGAAAAGGGTTATAGATGAAGAAAGTTTCTTTATAATTCAACATTACGGCTTGCAAGAGTTCTATACCTTATGTAAAAAGAGGATTTGTTCTGGCCTCTAATACACATGATTGACAAAGTTGAAGCTTCTACCATCTCTAGATTAGAGATTAGAAGTGCAGTTTCCAAGAAGTTTTCAAAATTTAAGTTAGTCATTGAAACAATATCTTCTAAGAAATTTCTTAAATTTAAAATTTCATGTATTAGGAAAAATCTAAACTATGAATTATTTTTTATCAGGTAGGTTTTTCCTGCAAATTCTCTTGAAAGCACAAAGCCTGGAATATTGTGATCCTTTTATTTTTTTTCATTTTTCTAAAGCAGTCATAAAACCCTCTCAACTTCACAGTGTAGAATTTGGCTTTGGCTTCATGATTGCTAAACTGCTTCCCAGCCTTGATTGCATTATACTGTTCATCATTTTATCCAATAATAACTCAGTGATTAGATTGGTTATTTTAATTTTGCTTCTGTGGCAACGGATAATACGTAAACCTTAGATTGCCTTGCCTCTTGGAACTTTGTTATTTTGCCTAGATTGAATATGACTTTGAAAAACCCGACAGGTGGCATATACTTTTGATGCTGGCCCGAATGCAGTGATGATTGCTCGTGATAGAAAGGCTGCTACCCTTTTACTTCAGAGGCTGCTCTTCTACTTCCCTCCAAATTCAGATACAGATCTGAACAAGTAATGTCTTTGGACTTTACACCTACCATATAGCATTGCATTAGGATTGATGCGATATGAATTCATTGTCCTAGTGAAAATTTAATACATTTTTACTCATCATAAAAAAATTCAGACATTTTTATATTTGTATGGCAGCCCCCTTGGCAACTTTTCTGATGGTACTTTTTTTTTCTCCTTTGTTTCTTTTGCTTATCTTTCAGTTACATTCTTGGTGATAAGTCCATTTTACAAGATGCTGGGCTTGAAGGGATAAAGGATGTGGAAGGTTTGCCCCCACCTCCAGAAATTAAGGATGGCCTTCCATCCCAGAAATATAAGGGGGATGTTAGTTATTTTATCTGCACGAGACCTGGGAGAGGTCCAGTTGTGCTTTCTAATAAAAAGCAGGCTCTTCTCAACCCCGAAAACGGGCTTCCCAAGTAAGTTCGGAGTATGGTATTTTCCTATGCTTAATCCTTTGGTTGTCTCAATGGGGCTGGAGTTGGAGTATCTTCATCAATCTGACTGCGGTCACTTTAAAATGACTGAATATGTCAACTGTAATTTATTTTTCTCGTTCTGGATAATTTTCTAAGGTTTATGTTAGTCCTTTTGTTTACAAATAAGTTGTGTATTTGCCTTCTGAGATTTCAGCTGTAACTTAGGAGGCATTGTCACTGTTGGATCAGTCCTCAGTAATTGTTTGAATAAGAGTTATCCTTTTTGCTTTCGGTTCACTCGTGGGAAAATAAAAAGTTAAAAAATAAATAAAAAATTTATAAAAATAAAAAAGAAAGAAAGGAGGGACCTTACAGTTTGTCACTAACCAAAACTGTAGTTTTTGGGATGTTAGCTGAGACTGCATCTGGATACACTGTATTTTCTATAGAATAATGATAGACTTACCATTCTTTCACCATCACTTTACTATTTCTAGTATATTTGTTTTTTCTTTATTTTCTTTTGAGAAATGTTATTTCCACCGCTACTCCCTCCCGCTCCTCTCTCCCGCTTGACGTGGAATGTCACGAGGCCTGTTTTTAAATAATAAAAAAATAAAATTTGAATACAGAACATTCTCGCTCCTCTAATTTCTTTTCTTCTCTTCCAAATCCATAATCCACAGGTCAAATCCATTGATTTTTCTTCGAATCCATCGTCTATAAGCCATCTCAGTTCCTTCTAAGAATCCTTCTCCCTTGTAGAAGCCTTCCTCGACATCATAGAAGCCTTCATGTCATCCCAGTTCTTTTTTATCACGGCATCTGGCTCTCTCTAATGGTCCCTCTTAACTAGTGGAGCTTTGTAATAAGCTGGAACAGTTGCAGGGAAGAACATTTGTTGAACACCTTCTGCCTAGATGATTGCTGATGCATCCTGCAAGAGAAAACTCAAAAAAATTTCATATATATATATATATAGAGAGAGAGAGAGAGAGAGAGAGAGAGAGAGAGAGAAGCTCATACTAACAAAATTAATCTGGCTACAATCTAGATGCATGAGGGTGAAAAGGGAAAATAAGAATATGGAGAGGAGCTGTAGACCGCCGATGATGGTAAAAGGAAAAAAGAAGAAGTTAAAAGCGAAGATGCTTAATTGAACTTTTTTATCTTTTTTTATTTTAATATTTTAATAGAATGACACGTGGCAAAACACGAACATGACACCTCAAGCGGGAGAAGAAGGCGGGAGGGATGAGCAGTGAGTGTAGGACTCTTTTCTTTTAAGTATTTTTTTAATATATTTAATCATTAAGAAAAAATTTAAAAAATATATAATTTTATTGATAATCACTTTCGTAAAAGAAATAAAAATTTTAAAAAAATTAAAAAAAATAATAGAAGAGTAGTAAAATAGGAGTAAGTACCATTATTCTTTTGTATCTCTCAAAGGTGAAAAGTCATCCTTGAAATATAGAAGGATATTTGTATTTATAGTGGGACCAAAATGACATTGACCCTCCAACAGAAGCCTGCCATCAAAAATATAAAAGAAAGAGGCTGTCAAGAAAATCTTCTCGGTGGGATTTCCTGAAGGGACGTCATATAATATTGTCTGAATCGATATATTCCTTGTTTCTAAATGGCACGTTACCCCACTCACTGTACGGTAGTTCACTATTTTTTGTTCTTTTTATTTTTTGGTCACTTGCCTATGTGATTAATCCTCTTGCTTTGACTCTATGCCAAAAAGCGCCCCAAGTTTACAAGGATTCGATTCGATTGGATGCATGGAATATTTTAACATATCTGTGAAATTGTACTTGTGTTAAAAAAAATTTATTGAGTTTTGTAAAAAGAGATAAAAAAAAATTAAATTATAAAATTAAAAAATTATAAAATTGATATATATTTTTTAAAATTTTTTATTTTTTATGTTTTGTTTAAAAGTTTGAAAATTTGTATTCATTAGCTAATTATTCGACGAAAAATTTGAAATACTGAAATTAAAAATTATTTAGTGTTTGAATGATATTTAGAATGAAAATATTTAATAATATTTGTTTTCCTAAACTAGTCATAAGTTTGCACATTCGGTCCTCCCTGCACGTGTTATGTAGAGCAGTGGAAGGGCCGCAGAGGAGGGGGGATGGCCATCCTCCGTTGCAAGCTTCCGACAAGGTAGAGAGGACCCTCTATTTCTCACTGATCAAATTTCTTTTTAATAGGTAAACAAGAATTTTATTAATGAGAGCTATGCTTGGGGCCTCTTACTGATCTTATATATATAATATATATATATATATATTTATATATAAACCTAAGGATTATTTTTTCAAATTAAAGCAAGAGGGGTGGGAAAAGAAAAAAAGGAAAAGAGGTGTTGAGGCTACTTCAGCTCTGACCCAACAAAAGCGCCTTAAGAATAGCTTCGCTCACTCCTATAGCAACTGGAAATAGGTGTCCAGCACCAGGTAACTCATGGTATTGAATCCACGGAAGTTTTTTAGCAATATAGCGTTGCAGAGTGACCGGCACAAGACCATCTTCATCGCCGTGCCATAGATAAACTGAGCCTTCATTATTTGGAAAAGGGTTTTCAAGATCCATAGGACTGAACTCCCAACTCCCAAATCCAATCATCATGTCACGATGTATGGACTCAAATTCTCCTTGTTGCTTGACCTGTGCCTGCAAGAATAAAGAAGAAGAAAAATCCAACATAAATTAAGAACACATGAAGAAAGTGATTTATCCTGTGCCCCGGTCAACATTCACAATAATAATTATGTCTCAAAACTTTTTGATGAAGAAATTTCTTTTCACAAGACTGATGATTGCATTTCCTAACCACATCTTAATGGCAGACACTTTTTTAAACACTGGAACATCCTTACAGAAGAATCTAGTGTTTCAAACATGTCTGTTGAGTCATACGGTTAGAAAAATGAATACCGGGGGAGTCTTCCAGTTTTATCATAATGTAATATATTTGAATACCATACCAACCCAAAAGCTTAGATATATGTTTGTGCACCTTATTATATTAAATAACATCTCAAATTTTTTTACTCACATTTCTATATACAAATCTCTCCGCATGAGTTTATCACTACATCAGCGATACTCCCCATGGAATGGAAGTCTTTAAACATCACCAAGAGCTCAACATTAGCTCACAATTGTGAATCTGTATGGTAGACTTCCCCTGGGGTTCTTGAATACAAACATTTTGGGATATCACCTCAGCTCAAAACTTAAACCTATGGGTTCCGACCCAATTATGTCCTATTTAACTGCTCAAATTTATGATAACCATGTAGTATAAGATTTAAGCCTTTACACTCACTCATGTATACTACAAGGAGTATGCAAGGGATATGTTAATACGGTAGCTGAACAACTTGGTTCTTATACTGCTCACATGCAGTTAATTATTGTTCATCCCCCTCTACTTATTGAGGCCAATAACTTAGTTTTGAGAAATTAGTAGTATACAAAAAAAGTACCTTGTGCGGATTCTCCCTCAAAGCAAACTTGGAAAGTATTTCTAGATCTTGGCGAGAAAATATATCAGGTTTGCCAGATATGACACTGGATGCAGGGAACCACTGCTGAGTGTTCCACCAGTAGGTTAGCCATGGTATGTAGTGAGAAACTCGAAGGGTCCACTGGTCCTGAGGTGGTTGTTTGTTGTAAGCCTCCGTAGACAAGTTGGCAGGAAAGCCTTGCCACCAGTAGTTCACAACCGGAGCCATCAATGTTGCTCCTGCTAGCCTATCAGCAAAACAATACAGGATGACTAACTTGGAGTGAGATGATGCAGAAAGGACTCAGCAATCTATACATATTATATACATCAGGAAACAATGTTTCTTAAAGTTTTAAGGAAGAAACAATACTTGATCATACTAACTTCACAAAATTCCAACTTCTCAACAGATCAAGGGTATGCTTTCTTTTCAAGAGGCTTTTGCTCTTTCTTTCACCTAGATTCATTCTCAATTTCTTTCATTTTACATACATGCTATCCGTGAACAAAATATCATATGTTTGGCTTTAATTTTGTTTGGATTAATCATTTTGCTGGTTACCTATGAGGTATGTACTTGAGGCAGCCCCAAACCACCTGGCCGCCCATAGACTGCCCAATTACATAAAATTTGGATCCAAATCCCAACTGATCGGCTAGCTCTTCTATATCTAAAGCCAAACTTTTCACTGATCTTTTTGGATCTGGATCACTTTCTCCATAACCTGGTCTGTCAAAAGACACAATGTAGAGTCCCAGTCCTTCGATAAATTCCTGAAAATTATTTCCACCATGAGGTCGATTAGTAAACTCATACTGACAACTAAATTCTATGTAGACAAGATGAGATTTAGAAGTTCAATCTTAAAGGATTTCAGTACTGGAGGGACGTTTGTCGTAATCACTGCATCATGTCTAGTAGAGCCGAAGCCATGAATAAAGATAATCTTATATTTGGCAACTTCTTTTGACACCCCATGCTCCTTGTAGGCCAGATGCCTTCCATCCCTGAGCTTTATTCTAGGCGCTGTTACAGGAGGGCCGCCTGGGGAGCCACAAATGCTGGGAGGTGGAGGGTGGGTGGCTTGATATGCCCATGCCAGCAGCCCAATCAACAAAACCACTGTAATTCTTTTCAACATCCTGAATTTATGAAAAAAGAAAATGATATTTCTGATTGCAGTAGAGTTTCTTGAGAGGAAAACATGCTTTCTTAAAGGATGCTCGACACTTTAGAAGAAAATTTACCCCGGGGGGGGGGGGGGGGGTACCTTTTCATTTGGGATGAATGAAAAACAGAACACAGTGAAAAATTAACATCGTAAGTAAGAGCATATATCTGATACCTTTAGAATTGGCTGCTATCTACGAGCATTAACACAGAGGAACCTACCGCATATCAAAGAATTGAAATTTTTCATCTCTTTGCATACGTATATGTGAATTTAAAAGAATTTGGATCAAATCTCACTGAATCCTCTCTCTCTCTCTCTCTCTCTCCCATACATGAGACAACACTTACATAAAAAGGGAAAATTTGACTTCCATCAATTCACGCCATTCATGTTCTTTTATTATTGAACTAGTCATTACAAGAGTGAGAATGATATAAAAAGATTCATCACAAATAAGACCAAGGGGAAGCTATATGCTCTATTTTACTTGAAAATTGTATGAAGTACTTACTGCTGAAAGAGCATTTCAAATGCAAAGAGAAACAATGCTGACTTAACTCATGTTCCATTGATACAAAAAAGGAAGAATAACTTCCTATATTCAATTAGCAGTTATGCACCACAATTTAAGAGTATCATGGAGCAGAAAGTGGAGGCTGAATATTCACCTTCCGAACCCAGCCCAAACTCGTACCAGTCTTACGCTAAAGCAAACAATGTATGGAAACAAGTTTCAAACAAATGAGATTAAAACCCTATGTTAACATACACATCGAGCAGTCTCAGAATTGGAAACACAACTTAGAGAAAGAAAAACAAAATCCGGGGTATGTCACCGTGATTCTTGAACATTAAGGAAATTAATGAAGTGATTCCTTTGTTGGTCTAACTAACGCCGTACCATACCTAACAAAAGTTGCTTTATTTCACCGGTGCAGAGAGAGAGAACCTGCAAGAGATTGGAATGAGCCGTTGAGCTGAAGCAGCTTTAGCCTTTTTGTTCGCTCCCAGAGATTACATTAACGTGCAAGAATACGATGAACAGAAAGTAGGAACACAGGTCACCCCACCATAGCAGTTATACTTCTACCAACTCGATCGAAGTCTTTATAAAATGGGTGGTGATAGCGTGCCGGCCACCTTTGACCGCGTGCCCATCACAAATTTTACTTTTTATTTAATATATTTAAATATTTAAAAAAAAAATACACTAATAAACTAAAAGTTATTTTCTTAACTATTAAATAAAAAAAATTAAATACGGTCAAAATAAGGGAGCAAACAATATTAGAAACTATATTAGCAAGTAGCATTTTATCATTTTTGTATTGTTAATTAAAAAATAAAATAAAAAGTATATCAAATCAATATCTATTTTATTATATTACTACAAGTCATCGACTACATAAAAATTTACCAAATTTTTTATAATAAGTTTACCATTTTGGTTCACCTAGTTTCATAGTCAAATTTTTATTTTGAACCCAAGATTTAGAGAGAGAAAAAAAATGTTAATGTGATAGTGAGTCCGTTGCTAATATACAAGTAGTGAGATAATTTACGAATAGTAATAAAATAGTTTAAATTAAAATATTTTATATAATTTTGGAAAGAGAGATAAAAAGTTGAATATAAATATTATAAAGTTAAAATATTATTATAATATAATTTTTTTTCTAATATTATCTTTATTTTAGAATTTGAAAAAATTAAATTATTTTTTATATTTTATTTAAAAGTTTGAGAAAATTGTAATAATTAGATGAAAAAGTTAAAAATTTAAAATTAAGAAATGCTTATATTTAAATAATGTTTGAATGTTAATATAAGATAATTTGTGAAACAAACGGCCTAAACCTTAATACCACAGAAACACAAAGCCACAATTGATATAAACTTTCCCCAATTGGGTTCATAACTTTGTAAGAGTTCTATACTTTCAGAAAAATGATAGTACGACTGTCAAATATATCTACTAAATATGTCTATTTATATATTTTATTTTTTTAATGATTAAATAATTGAATATTAGTAAATTTATATATATTTTATTTTTTTAACAATTAAGGATGTTAAAATTGCACAAAATAGAAAAAAAAAAGGAACTCATTTATACTAATGTGTGTATTTGGTAGCCATATTAAATAATTACAGTAGCATTGTTCGTACTGTTAATAATGTCATTGCCATTATTCATCACTGCCTTGTAGTTTTGAACCTCTGATCTTAGAAAAGTCTATATGGTAGGTTACGGGCTCATTAAATTTGGTCTTTAAACATGGTAAAAGTATGACAATCTACGTCACCAATTGTACCAATTGTGCTATATTAGTCAATAAAATAAATTAATAATTAGGTGTGGTGGTTGGGCTGATGCGATCACTTCCTTCTAGATTCTGCTTACCCTTTTATCAAAGATTGGCACTTTGGTCCCACGGCGTGGTTTGGTTTATCAAGAAATAAACTTTTTCCAACATAGTTTAACAAAAGTCTCTCAAAACTGACGTATTGTGTATCATGTAACGACAAGCATAAGTTTAGACCTAAATTATTTAAATATGGACTGCATACTGGCACTGTTACCTTACCTGGTGCTGACAGAAGCAAACGCTGAGATATTCAAGTATTTGCAGGGTCAAGAGCATGAGGGGGATTGCACAAAAAGTGCATGCACCCTTTCCCAAGAAGACCATCTTCATTTTGTATGAGACATAATTCTTTTTACTCCCCAACAGAATCTTGTCTCAGGCCCCCCCGATCACAGGTACTGGTGCAATCTTTCTCCTGGATCTCTATCAAATCTGCACAAATGAAACTAGGGAACTGTTGAATTGCAATCAAGCCTAACTCTTGGCAAGGGCTGGGAAAGTAAAGTTTTAACTTAAAACTGATCCGTTCTGATGTAATCACAATTCAAGAGTCATTTCTCATTTAAGATATCAAGCCTACAGTTACTTCCCATGCACATGAATCCACCAGATATAAAACAGAGCACCAGCATTACGTGATTGTATAGTTTCTTAGGATTGTTAGTATGATCTGGCATTCTATTCTTTATTCCATATTTGTAATGAATATATAGCAGCACACGTTGTACATGTAATGAGATTCTAAGGAATACAATTCAGTCATCATTCATTCTCGCCTCTGATTCGTCTCCTTCATTAAGTCACTGTTAATATGGTATCAAGAGCATGACCTCCGATACAGAGTTCGAAAACATTCCTAGCATAGAATCAACCGTGCCAAACACAGATTCCAGCCTACAAAATGATCCCACCATCAACCCCCACCACCCAGCCAGGCCCTATTTCATCCAACCTGGAGAAGGAGCTTCATCTCCTATTGTTCCTGATCTTCTCAACACTGAAAATTATGTAACCTGGGCCAGGACCATGAGGCGAGCTCTCAACATCAAAAACAAATTAGGTTTCATCGATGGGTCGATATCCAAACCTACCAATACATCCGACCCTCTCTATGCATCTTGGGAGCGATGTAACGATATGATCATTGCATAGATCTAGCACTCAGTTGCCTCAGAACATTGCTCATGCCAATACGGCTACGAATGTCTGGAATGACCTACGTGAGAGGTTCTCCATCCAGAATGCTCCACGAGTTTTCCAAATCTATTTCTTCTCTCATGCAGAATGACAACTCTGTTACTCAATATTACAACAAACTCAAGTGTTTTTGGGATGAGTTGGAAATCTATGAGCCGATGCCCACATGTACCTGCGGTTCCGTCAAGACGTTGCTGGAATACTTGCATCGCCACAAAGTCATGTAGTTCCTCACGGGTCTTCATGACTCATTTGATACCATCCGAGCTCAAATATTACTTCAGGATCCACTCCCTGCACTCAACAAAGTTCTCTCCCTGGTTCAACAGGAGGAATGACGCCGGCAACTTAAGACTCCATCGGCTCCTATTGCCATGGCTACTAGAGGTCCCGATCATTGCCCTGCTTTGACATCTCGCAAAGATCGCCTATTTTGCTCTCATTGTAATATTCCTAAAAATTCTCTAGAGCTTTGCTTCAAAGCCAACCCAAACCAACATGTTTGCTCCCACTGCCACATACTAGGGCATACAAAAGAGAAATGTTACAAACTAAATGGCTTTCCTCCAGGCCATAAGAATCATTCTAAATCTAAGTCTTATGCTAATTAGTCTACTCTTGAACAGGAGCAAATCAGCAATGGACAGTCTATTACTAAGGAGCAATACAGTCACTTGCTTACATTGCTTAATCACGCCCAACCACCTTCCAATGTTCCTGCCGCCAACATTGCCAATGCTTCAAATTCCCCTGCGTCTGGTAACCTATACTACAATAACACTCACTCACCACACATTATTACACCCACCACCAGTTCTTGGATAATAGACACCGGAGCTACAGATCACATGATCTGTAGCCCAAATCTTTTTTCTCACAATGTCACTCCTGTTTCACACACAGTTCGCCTTCCCAATGGATCCACAACATAAGCCACTCACATTGGTGATGTTCGCCTCAGTGCATCTTTAATTCTCAAAAACGTCTTGTGTGTACCTGCTTTCTCATTCAATTTAATTTCGGCAAAGTCATTGGCATCTCATTCTCAATGTTGTCTAATTTTTTTTCACACTCATGTTACATCTAGGACCTTTCATCTTGGAAGACGATTGGAATGAGGAAGGTGTTTAATGGCTTGTATCAACTCCAACTCTCAATACCACCTCCAACTGCATTATCTTCTTTTTTTCTACATTTCCATATTGTTCTATAAACATTTCCAATGCTTCCAAGTTTGATGACTTAAAACTATGGCATTACCGTCTTGGGCATAGCTCCACGACCAAATGCATTTTAAATGACATCCTCACGGATCGTTCTAAACTTGCTACTCATCTCAAGCACCTTGTGAAATTTGTCCCATGGCTAAACTACATAGATTACCATTCCCACAATCTGAAATAAAAGTTAACAAACCATTTGATTTAATCTAGGTAGATATCTAGGGTCCAAACCAAACTCAAGCATACAATGGAGCAAAATATTTCCTTACCATAGTCAATCAGTTCACTAGATGCACCTGAGTTTACATGCTTGCCTCAAAATTAGAAGCTCGACAATCAATTCATAATTTTTTCTCCCTCGTTGCCACCCAATTTGATACCCAAATAAAAATAATCCGCTAGGACAACGGAAGTGAATTTAACATGCCATCCTTTTATCAATCCAAAGGTACCCAACATCAACTCACTTGTGTAGCCACGCCACAACAAAACGCATTAGCTGAAAGAAAACATCAACACATCCTTAACGTCGCTCGAGCCTTAAAATTCCAATCCGGCCTTCCCATGCACTACTGGATAGATTTTATAGCCACTGCCGTATACCTCATCAACAGAACACCCACCCTCATACTTCATTACAAAACACCTTTTGAACTTCTTTTTCACGCTAAACCATCCTACTCACACTTCAAAGTTTTCGACTGCCTATACTATGCCTCAACCCTCTCCCATGCTCGTACCAAATTTGACCCACGAGCCTGACAATGCCTCTTTCTTGGTATCCTTATGGGGTTAAAGGCTAAAAACTACTTGACCTCCAAACCAAACAAATATTTTTATTCCGAGACGTTGTGTTCCACGAAAATATTTTTCCCTTGAAAAAATCACTCTCTTCATCCCAATCGAACCCTCCTTCAACACCTCACATTATTCCTTCATATAACAAAGTCCCTGCCTATCCTTTCCTTCCCATGGAACCTCATTATTTTCCCCACACATCACCCACATCCTCCTCAACTCATCTTTCTCCACTTCCACCTGATAATATCACCAACACAATTCCCACCAATCACCCACCCCAACCTGACCATCCCACCACTACCATTCCCAACCTTCCAAGATGATCATCTCGAATCCGTAAATCTCCATCATATCTCACAGACTTCCATTGCAATCAAGCCATTTCACTCAACTCAATTCCGTTGGCATCCAAGCAGAAAGTCACTGGAAGTACTCTCCCACAATCCAAGGTAAAATTTCCTCTATCTTCTGTTCTCAGTTATGATTTACTCTCACCATCCTATTAAAGCATTCACCACCTCCATATCTACCCACATCGAACCCACCTCATACACTCAAGCAGCCAAAGACCCTACATGGCGTGTAGTAATGCAGCAAGAACTGACAGCACTTGAGCTCAATAAAACTTGGTCCATCGTTGATCCACCTCCTAACAAGAAACCGATAGCATGCAAATGGGTTTATAAATATAAATTCAATGTCGACGGGTCTGTTGAAAGTGCCAAAGCCCGCTTGGTTGCGAAGGGATTCACTCAACGTGAAGGAATTGATTTCCATGACACGTTTTCTCCGGTTGCCAAATTGGTGTCTATTCGCTGCCTTCTCGCCGTCGCTACAATCAAAGGTTGGGATCTCCAGCTATTAGACGTCAACAACGCCTTCCTATATGGCGAGTTAGATGAAGAATTATATATGAAACTACCCCCTAGTCATTCAGGTGTTAAATCTAACAAAGTGTGCCGCTGCACAAAAGCATATATGGTCTTCGCCAGGCATCACGCCAATGGAACAAAAAATTGTCCTCTTCATTGGCTGAGTTTGGCTTCAAACAGTCCCATGTAGACTATAGCTTATTCACAAAGGTAACACCTGATTCCTTTGTCGCACTTCTCAGATACGTAGACGACATTATTCTACTTAGCTCTAATGCTGCCTCGAGTGATGCTGTAAAAGCTTTTTTGGCAACCAAATTCAAGATCAAAACACTCAGATCCCTCAAGTATTTCCTTGGCATGGAAGTGGCTCGTTCCAAAGCAGGTATTCAACTCTGCCAGCGCAAGTATACCCTCGACATCCTAGCTGAAACTGGGCTACTTGTAGCCAAACCTTCACCACTACCTATGGAACCCAATCTAAAATTGTCAAAAGATGATGGTGAGTTGTTTCATGACCTAGCCCTATATAGACGTCTAATCGGGAAGCTCATATACCTCACCAACATGAGACCAGACCTCAATTACAACGTGAACTTGCTCAATCAATTCATGGCCTTACCACGCACTCCTCATTATAATGCTCTCTTGAAAGTTCTTTGTTACATCAAGGCCACTCTTGGCCAAGGTCTCTATTTCCCTGCATCATCCAAATTGGAGCTTGTTGCATATTGTGATGCAAACTGGGGCAATTGCCAAGATACACGTCGCTCAACAACCAGTTTTTGTGTATTCCTCGACCACTCTTTAATCTATTGGAAATTGAAAAAATAGAGTACTATTTCACGGTCGTCGTTCGCAGAATCCGAATATCTAGCAATGGCAGCAGCCTCTTGTGAACTCACATGGCTCCGTTACTTACTGCACGATTTATGCATTCTCATTTCGAAGCCAGCAGCCTTATACTATGACAATCAGGCTGCCCTGCATATTGCAACAAACCCGATATCTCACAAGTGGACAAAACACATCAAACTTGACTGCTACCTTGTTCGCGAGAAAATCTCAGCTGGACAAATATCTACTGCACATACCTTACAAAACCACTTCATTCACCTATGTTCAACAAGTTAATATCCAAGATGGGAGTTATCAATATTTACTCTCCATCTTGCGGGGGGGTATCAAGCCTACAGTTACTTCCCATGCACACGGATCCACCGGATATAAAACAGAGCACCAGCATTACGTAATTGTATTGTTTGTTAGGTTAGTATGATCTGACATTTTATTCTTTATTCTTTATTCCATATTTGTAATGTATATATAGCAGCACACGTTGTGTATGTAATGAGATTCTAAAGAATACAATTCAATCATCATTCATTCTCGCCTCTGGTTCGTCTCCTTCATTAAGTCACTGTTAATATAAGAAAAGAATAAATGTGGAACTGCAAATAATCGAACTGTAGATGTAGGATTGTTCCACCCAGTACCCATTCATTTATTAAAGGCATTTGAATTAATAGTTCAATTGGCTCATTTCAATTCCTTGTGAAGAATCAGCCTATTTCTATCTAATTGCTCCATACAACAGAGCAATCACATTGGGATCTACTAAGAATATTGCTCGCGAAAAATATTCTTCTCCTTTATACTCAATTGACCTTGGCATTCTTGGATGAGATTTCTTTCCGAAACCATAAGTTAACGAGGAAAGAGTCCATAATAATCTGCAACATAAATTTAAAAGTTAGTAATAAGAAGATGAGCAAAATGATAATGAATGAAAACATGACTAACCTGGCTGCTCCACAACTGCCACCATCACAGGCAGGGTTTTCTACAACAACATGGCACATATCAAGCCTCAACAGTCAATTAAAAACAAAAAATCTACTGCAAGATTTTTCTTATACCTCCTTTTTTGCCCAGCATGCGCTGCTCTGACAAAGTAATGTTTCTTAAACAAAAAACACAAGGTATGCTTGCACACCACGTATTTATTACAGAAATAAGTATTTGCTCAAACCAATAATCACCTGGCTCGCAACAAGTAGGAAAGCGCTGGCATTTTCTTTCTTCAAAAAAATTGATTTGCTCCCACCAGATACGGCTGAGAGGCTCCATATGGTGAGTGCGTTAAATGCCAAAAAGATGACATGGAGAAGTCTGCAGTAATTTAAAATATTGCATTTGTTAGTTGATGCTACTACTTTAAAGCCCAAAACATTTGCAATACCTAAAAATTGAAAATAGCTAGTCAAGTACAATACACTTGTTTTTATTTCCTTCCTCTAAATGTAGCATGGCTATTATTAACTGGGAAGATTGTAACAGAACTAATATCAAGTCCAAGGAAATGCATACAGTATACACGCACACACACAAATGTAAGTATATATAATCAAGCAGTCAAAAGGCAAAACCTTTGGTTTCTGCATCAAGCTGACTGATATCAACAAAAAAGCTCAATGGAAACATTGGAAACTTAGCAAGAAATTATCAAAATAAAATGAATTTGGCCTATAATTTTAAAATTATCCAAAGAGTGCCAAGAGAGATTGATCTAGACTGAATCCTACATGGACCAACTCTAGCCTGACATATTGCAAGTAAGGAGAGGTAAGGATATGCATAGTCTATAAGATGACAGCGGCATCACATGTTGCCCCAAGAATCCCAAAATCAAGAAAGTCAGCTACATAGGCCAAGAGGCAACCATTTGGCCTTCGATTCAAATGTATGATAGGCATTCACCGTTCAAGGCAAGTAGGATATGAACTTAACAAATTGCTGCTATCCTTTTTAAACAAAAGTGACATAAATTAAACTCAAAAACTACAGGTAAAACAAGAGTGAAGAACATACGCCCCCAATCCAATAGCTACAAGAAAAATGGAAGGCTTAACCATTAACAGCAGTGACCTCGACCTGCTGACTTGCATCCATGGTACCTGAATAACCATTAATGTTTAAAACATAATCACTACTAAGTCCAAAAGGCACGATGTTCCAATTGGATAAATTTCTCTACATAGAAACATTTTTGAAAATTAGATAAATTTCTCAACATATCTTCATTTTTTTATGCAAAGGACCCGCACAACTATGTATTTGCAAGAGAGTTATGAACAATTTTCCACAATTTGGAAGTATGAAGTTCACATTATGGATTATGAAAAGAGTTATGCATATTTCTTATGAGTCATCAATCATAATAACAGTCTTAATAGTATGTGAATCTAAGAGACAAGATATGGACAAGAACCTGACAATACTTCAGTACAACTAAAGTTAAAACATATCCTTTTTTTAATATACCATACCATGAAGATTTTATCTAATTTTACAACACGTCAATCAGAAAAGTGCATATGGGGGGTGCAAATATACTAAAGGGGAAATAATACCAGAAAAACTCCCCAAAAAGCAAAAACAAGAATCATCATAATTTTCAAATATCAAAGGACTGAACATATATCAAACTGACTTTTAAAATCAAACTTTGGTGTTTCAAATTTCATGTAGAGATCTTTAGATCTTTGTGAGACCACAATACAATTATGATTCTGTGAGGACCATAAACAATGTGCAAGACAAAAGCTTATAAACCCCAGCATTTCCTAAAATGGCTGGATATCCAAGCGAAAACTCCCAGTGTCAATCCAACATATTAGATCTGAACTACCATAGAATTTGTAACCTTAAAAGCAGCAAATTAAAGTGTTAGAAATCATGATATCCACTTTAACTGAAAAATTTTCAAAAACAAGAAAGGTATACCACGTACTAGACTGAGAAAGAGTGCACTAAGCTTTGAAAAAAGCTTGCGGTTTTGATCAACAAAGTCTGCCAAGCCTGCAATGTGCATTTAATGAGTACTACGACAATTAGAAAGATATTTAAAAATCACTTGCATCACATCACATATGTGTGGTACACTAAAAACATGTCGAGATGAAACAGTATTCTTTCCATGGGTGTATTGTGTAACAGCCCGCTAAAATTATCAGTTTTGGATTCTTTCCCGACAGCAATCACATCTCTCTCGTCTTAACCCTCTATCTTTAGTTATTTATGTTTAACATAGTTAATTTGGTTGGCTGTAGACTGTGTAGTTAGTGTTTGTGGAGTTTGCTGCGTAGTTGTGAAATGAAGTGTGGTTGTGAAGTGTTAGGCTTGATTTTGTAGTTTTGTGGACTGTGCTGTGAAGTATAGGCGTGAGATGGATGCCGTAGATGTGATACGGCGGGTTGTGTGAAGAGAATACGCGTGTAGCGTATTCTGTGTAATGCAGCGACGCGCCGCGCGACATGCGCTGTAGTGATGTGGGTCGTAGAAGGAAGGGAGTACGCATGTAGTGTACTCCGTGTGGTATGGCGATGCATCGTGTGATGTGCATCGTGTTGATGAGTGTTGTAGCGAAGGAAGTACGCGTAGCGCGTACTCCGTGTCGCGTAGCGATGCACCGTGAGACGTGTATCGCAGTGATGGGTTTTGTAGTGTGAATGGAAGAGAGTTCACGTGAGTGTACTCTGTACTAAGTCGTGATACACCGGATGGCGTGTCACGAAGGGTTGAATGGCGTAGCAGAGAAGTGTGGAGCGTATGGTGTAATGTTGGGAAACTGTATGACAGTGTCCCGAAGCAGTGATGATATGGATTATAGTCCGGGATGACTGGTGTCATCTTGTGGTTGACTATGGCTAAGAGTATATGGATTGAGAAATGAGTTGTTTGTTTGGTTGTTATTGATAATTTTAATGAACTTGTTTTAGTGCAAAGGCTTTCTGAAGTCAATTTATCTCTTCCGAGTATAGTGAAACCTCAAGTTGGCCGTGGTGTTGCAAGTGCTTACAATATGGCAATTGAGTTCAGAAGTGAAAATCTTAAGGACTTGAGTGTTCCTCTTCCAGCTGTTGTGCAGTTCCTCGTGTCTCGCGCTCTATTCTCATAGAACGCGACGATCGAGGTAAGTTAGCCTCTAACTTACTATCAGTTTATTGTGTATGTGTGATGGGTAAGAGAACTACAATTTATGTATGTATGTTATCGTATATGCCATGTCATGCTATGTCATTACATGTTTATCTGTTACGTATGATTTAATCTCTCATGAATAATTATCTGTTATATAATCTTTTCTGTCATACAATGATGTATGTTATAAGTATGCCATGTTAAGTATGCCATATGATACATGTATGCCATGAAATGTTTATGATTAAATCATATTATGCCATTTACAAGTATACGCCATGTTAGAAAAGTATATGATATTAAATAATATCACATGCATTAAGAAAGATAAGACATGTTATGTTATAATAATGCGTGGGGCCACAACAACTGTGGAGTACGTATTATATTTATGTTATTTATAATGCGTGGGGCCACAACAACTGTGGAGTACGTATTATATTTTATGTTATTTATAATGCGTGGGGCCACAACAACTGTGGAGTACGTATTATATTTTATGTTACTTATAATGCGTGGGGCCACAACAACTGTGGAGTACGTATTATATTTATGTTACTTATAATGCGTGGGGCCACAACAACTGTGGAGTACGTATTATATTTATGTTATGTTATTTATAATGCGTGGGGCCACAACAACTGTGGAGTACGTATTATATTTTATGTTATGTTACTTATAATGCGTGGGGCCACAACAACTGTGGAGTACGTATTATATTTATGTTACTTATAATGCGTGGGGCCACAACAACTGTGGAGTACGTATTATATTTATGTTATGTTACTTATAATGCGTGGGGCCACAACAACTGTGGAGTACGTATTATATTTATGTTATGTTATTTATAATGCGTGGGGCCACAACAACTGTGGAGTACGTATTATATCTTATGTTATGTTACTTATAATGCGTGGGGCCACAACAACTGTGGAGTACGTATTATATTTATGTTACTTATAATGCGTGGGGCCACAACAACTGTGGAGTACGTATTATATTTATGTTATGTTACTTATAATGCGTGGGGCCACAACAACTGTGGAGTACGTATTATATTTATGTTATGTTATTTATAATGCGTGGGGCCACAACAACTGTGGAGTACGTATTATATCTTATGTTATGTTACTTATAATGCGTGGGGCCACAACAACTGTGGAGTACGTATTATATTTATGTTACTTATAATGCGTGGGGCCACAACAACTGTGGAGTACGTATTATATTTATGTTATGTTACTTATAATGCGTGGGGCCACAACAACTGTGGAGTACGTATTATATTTATGTTATGTTATTTATAATGCGTGGGGCCACAACAACTGTGGAGTACGTATTATATCTTATGTTATGTTACTTATAATGCGTGGGGCCACAACAACTGTGGAGTACGTATTATATTTATGTTACTTATAATGCGTGGGGCCACAACAACTGTGGAGTACGTATTATATTTATGTTATGTTACTTATAATGCGTGGGGCCACAACAACTGTGGAGTACGTATTATATTTATGTTACTTATAATGCGTGGGGCCACAACAACTGTGGAGTACGTATTATATTTTATGTTACATGAAGTATGGGGCCACAACAACTGTGGAGCATACACTACATGAGACACAGCAATTGTGACATGTAGAATACGTGGGGCCACAACAACTGTGGAGTACGTATTATATTTTATGTTATGTGAATTCATGGGGCCACAACAACTGTGGAGCATGAAGTATGGGGCCACAACAACTGTGGAGCATACACTACATGAGACACAGCAATTGTGACATGTAGAATACGTGGGGCCACAACAACTGTGGAGTACGTATTATGTTTTATGTTACTTGAATACGTGGGGCCACAACAACTGTGGAGTACGTATTAATGCACGTTATTAATCAAGACAATTAAATAAGATTCCAAGTTTATGTTAAGTCAAGTTTCAGATCAAATACATGATAAGTCAAGTTTTAGATCAAGTCCATGTTATGTTATGCTCACGTATATGTTATGTTCATGTCATGTTATGTTCAAGTTTATGTTATTTTCAAGTTCTTATTTATGTTATGCAGTTTACGTTCATGCTATATTTCAAGTCCATGTTATGTTTCACGTTCATGTTATGTTGTTTGTTCATGTTATGTTTTAAGCTTAAGTTCATGCCATGTTAAGTCAAGTTCAGTTCACGCTTAAGTTCTGGTTAAGTCATGCTATATGTCAAGTTATACTATGTTTATGTATGACTATAATTATGCATTTATGCTTTTACTGCCATGCATGCATTTTTAACCTGTGTGTGAGTTTTATGTTAACTTACTGAGATTTGTAATCAAATCTCACTGTGGTAGTCCCAACTACCATTCCCCCCGAATGGTAGATCTTGTTACAGGACCCAAAGGAGAATTGGAATCTGACCAACTGAATACGGTCGACTAGGCCACGGTGCTTGGATTGTATTGTACTTTTGATTTGGCTATATGTATTTAGTAGCCTTTATTATGTTAGTATAATTATGTCAATATTTAGTACGCTTATTGATAATGAGATGCATGTTAGGAACATTGCATCTTATATGTCATGAACGGGGGCAGGTAACCTTGTGTTGCATGTCTCGATGTCACGTTCAATCCCAAGCGGAATTTGGGGGCGTCACATATTGGGTTGAAGAAATAAAAATAAAGAGGGAAACCGAGTTAATGAGGGACCAAAGGCAAAAATATCTAGAATAACCGTTCATCTCTTCCCTCCCTATGTCCCACTCCCTGTAAAATCACTAATTGTGATTGAGAGAGTTCTTTACCTATATAAATGTATAAAATACAAACGTATATACATGTGTGTGTGTGTACACCACTCCCAGTCCCTCCCATTTTGGGGAGGAAAAGGATATGTGGCGTGGGCAGACCACATCCCCTCTCCCCCTTTTTACAGTCTTCCCCTTTTCCATTTTTCAAAACAGTGAAAAACCACTGTCCACTTCAACCTCCAATGCAATTACCATATGTATAATAGACTGTCCACATGTTCTATTTCATCTAGCAAAAGGGGGTCAAAAAAATTCCGAATCAGAATGAATAAGACAAACACTAACCTTTAAAGGTTTCCCGAAGGACCTGTTGAATAAAAAAGAAGAAATTTATTAGTGGAACAAATTAAAATACAACAAACTGAAAGACCAGTGTAATAGTACTTCTAAAGAAACCAACCAGATTCACATGTAAAAAGCAAAGAGTTTTATAGAATGTATCAAACAATTTTATATACTTAAAAATACTTAAGTGTGCTGTACGACTAATAAATACATAAAGGAAACAGGGTTGAAAATTGAAACTACAGCATCCGCATACTTAATGTCCTGTTACACTTCTAGAGGGGAAAAAATAACCAACACTTGATTTGCATTGTCCCACAATTGAAACCCTTTATCTGATATTTGTGTCTTATAAAATAGAAAGCAGAGAGGGGAAGGGGGGCTTGTAGCATTGGCTTTGAATTTTGAATTGCTGATACTGCAGGAATTTCCTTTCATAACAGTACAAGGAAATTGATAATTACCTTCCCTAAGATTAAGGGGACTAATAGCGTGAGAACAAGGCTCCTAAACAGTTGCTTGGTTGGAACAGATACACCAACTCCATCAGCAATGAATTTTGAGATAGAAAATGGGACCTAGAAGGAGATACCATTAACACAAATATGATAACATAAAAACAAAATATCAAGAAACAAAACAAAGAAATCACCTTATAGTTTCAGCATTCAAGTGATTGCTATGTTACATTAACAAACCATATGCACACATGACTTAGAAGAAGGACAACAATTATCTCTCTTTAAAAAATTCAATCTTCTTCTTTTTTTTTTTTTTTTTTTTTTAATGTTGGGGAACCTCTCCAAGGCAGAGTCCTTTGAACCTGCCCCTACAGAGTAAACCCTGGTCCTGTGCACCGCATCCTCGGACTTGAATTTTTTGGAATAGCATGTATATAAAGTAAAAATAAAGAAAATAATCTGCACTAAACAAAACAAAAAACACACTTCCTATGGACGGGGAGGTACATACAAAACCCTCAGAGAGAAAATTTGAGTCTAAGGAGAAGTTCATAGACTTCTTCTGATATATTAAATAGGATAAATAACAGAAGAAAAAGGAAGAGAGAGAAGAAAGGGTATCATTCGTGTGAAATAACACTAAAAACCGCCCCAATAAATTCCGAGATTAATGAGAAGTAAATTGCGTTTGAAACACGGGAAGGAAATAACAAATACACAAACAATGTGTATAAAGCATAAAGTTAGAAACAGCTAAAAAGAGAAAAAAGATCTGACGACACCTAAAATTGAAGGCAACTGCTTTCAAAGTATGGCCACATTGAACAATAATCTGATAAAACAGAGGCATGAAAGAGGCTAGAGAGGGTGATGATAAATACTGGATGGGTCCTTAAACTTCTTTTAAGGAGTTTGGGTGCCTACTTGGAAAAGAAAAAAAATTATGTAAAACTAAATTTATATATAATATATAGTACTAGAAAAACCTCCAGAACTGCAATAAACTCAATTAGAGCCCCAAAGTATACTTCAAAGATACTAATGTTTGGCAAAACTAACATCTGTGTTACGTGCATAATGATCAAAGAACTGCAGTAATTTCTCCAATAACTTTGAAATTGTATGTAAATGCAAAAACAAATAGAAAGGATGCTAGAAATATGGGTTCTGTAACTTACAATTAAAATGCCAAACAAATTAGATATCAATGTCATTGCAAGAGCAAGGGCAGAATTCCCTCCAGCAAGCTGCATTTGAGGACAGCAACATTTTGTTAAACCCCAACCTAAATAAGTAAAAGTAACACTAGCAAAGTGATAAAGGCTGTGCAATTAGCATACTTGAGTAAGTGCCACTCCACTTGATAATGTAGTTGGCATACAGCTAAATATAGCCAGTCCTGTAGAACAAAAGAAATTGTTGCATAGTATGCAAATAAAGTGGAGACAATTACAAATGAGTGCTTCATAACTTTGCAAACTGCACATTAAGTTGGAAAAACAAAAGCATTTTTAAAACACAGTAAGCAAAACTAAGAGCTATAAGTTCATAGATGAAGAGTATGAATCTGCTTCACACTTTAAGGTGCATTAATATAAAAAATGTTGGGTGTGATATGCATACATAGATTCATGCACAGATACAGTTATACATACAATTATACTCATGCACGCCTACAAGTATACATATGTCTGCATGAACAACAGATTGTGCATGTGAACTTTCATACATTCTGCATGTACAAAGTACGAATGCTACAAGAAAAATATTTATGATTGTAAACCTGTAACAAATTCTTGAGGCTGCAGTTGCATTTGCAGTATTGCTCTCGAAAAGTAAGGAGTGATCATTAGAATGGATACCTGCAAAGATAAGAGAAGCAACAATTCATAACATATATACCAGCCTTGATAAAACACCAACAAAATTGATACCGATAAAGGAGGTGACAATAAAGCCAGACAAGAAAAGATGGCCCATGATGAGCCAGGTCATGTGTCACCTCCATGAGTATTATAGAAAGCTTAAAAAAACCACCCTCCTACATAAAATTTTCTTCATTATTTCTTAGTTTATGAAATTACCACGACTAGATTCCCATGCATGATGTAAATTGAAGGGTAAGGATAATTATGACTGTGATCCTATACTATGAAGCAGTAACAACTATAGCATAAAGGTAGTGGAAACAAAGAATTCTGCCCATGACTTCAACCCACAACACAACCAAAAAGACCCATCATGATAATTGAGTAAACAAAAGATGCAAGCCAAAATTAAATTAAAAGCAACTATGGAGGATGAACCTCAAAATGCATGATGGCACAAACAAATTCAAGGTCATACTAGCCCAAAAATTCCAACAGGCCATGCTTCTGCAGCTGCACCAATGTCTCCACTACGCAACGTCAAGCCTATGAAACCATACAAGAACAAGTAAATAAAAAAATGGATTGTTAGATGGCCATCATAGATCAACATATTACTCAATAAAAAACAAGAAAAATGCACAACTCAAACCTGAGATAATAAAAATCCCAAAGGTGCTAAATTTTGAGAGAGAAAATCTATCTGCAAGACAACCAAGACTAGGATCTGCAAGTCCTAATGCTACTCCACCGACAAGAGCTGCATATAATTAATACAAACGAACAGATTTCTCAATAAATGAAACAATACTGATATAATAGTAGCCTCAAACGCATTACAAGTTTTATAGGGAAAAACAAAAAAAGAGTTCTTAGATAACACAGGCAGTATATACTCACATTACCTAAGGGAAGAAAGTTATTTGTCGTAAAATCCAATACTGGTTTTACCCAACCTAGCCCACTCGATGAACCTGAAACGGGGTCAACTTTGTCTCCATTTCCATCTCTCTGATGATACACAATTGATATTGCCAAAAAAGTATAGGAAAAGGTAATAGATATTTGAAGAGAGAACAAGCAAGTGATTAAAACTGGGGGAATTAGAGAAGTCCGAACCTGATCGGGCCGCTCCAGGGCACCGACGGGTCTGCAAATCGAGCGGTTGCGTTTAAAAGCGATGGAGGGGCAGCAGAACAAAGCGTGAGTCGACGGGAAACGCGGGGTCCCGCGGGGGAGCGAGAGCGTTCTGGTGGATGGAGGAATGAGAAATAGGGTTTGGAGTGTTCCCGCCATAGGATCGGTCACAAAGCGTACTGTACTATCCCTGGCAGGCAGTGGTGAGAGGGATTTTGAAATTTTATTAAGAATTTCAAACTCGGATTTAACTGCTTTCGTGGTCGCGTTGGAAACGCGTGTTTGTACCGTTAGTCATTATTTTTTCAAGATTATTGTCCAGAACTTTAAATTAAGGAAAATATTAAATATATTTTAAAAAAATACAAAAAAATTACATATTTAAGTGTCAATTATTGATATATTAAAAATTATAAAATTTAAAATTTTATTTTTAAAAGAAAACTAATAAAGTAAGTATTATAAATAAAATTGTAAGTAAAAATATAAATACATATAACTCTACTTTTAAATTAAACTGTAAAAAAATTCACAAAAATTATAGATAAGGTATTATTTGCTCAAATTTTACCACATCTTTCTCATTTTAAAGGTGATAAATAACCATCACCTAAAAATTTCAGCCAATATTCGACACGAGATAATAAATCTAGAGTCTATTTATGCGACCCTCATATTTATATTAAATAGTATTAAAAATAAATGACATGATACAAGCTTAAAAGTATATTTTTGCTATATCTCATCGCTTATTGTTTCCCTCCAAAGCTTCTAAAAACTCTCAATTTATCTTTCAAATCTCGTTTAGTTACACATGAGATAAGATAAAAATTTAAAATTTAAAAAATATTATTCTAATATAATTTTTATTTTTATTTTTAAAATTAAAAAAAAAATTATTTATTATATTTTGCATAGAAGTTTTAAAAAATTATAATGATTAGATGAGATAAAATAAGATAGTTAGTGAGGCCTTAGATTTATGAGACATGGATTGCTTCCCAGGATACCCAAAGAGTCGTCGGTCCATTATTGTTGATCAACATTCAAGAAGAGAAACAATGCTTCAAACACTACTGAGTGCTTCTAACATCAAACTGCAATTCTGCATACACTAAGAAAAATAGCATCACAGAAACTAAATAGCCACACCACTCTCTGGGACTGACAAAGACAACACCAGTCTGGCAAATATCCAAATATTTCCCCCACTGGGGTGATCAAGAGGCGAGGCACATTGCATTGCTCAGTAAAGATCGCCTTCCTTGTGGGTGTGTATCACGCAGTCTTGAGTCGGGTATGACACACAGGTCAGCACATACCCCTCCTCCATTTGCTTGTCATCCAGAAATGATCCATCTGATTGGTCCACTGATCCCGAAATCATCTTCCCGGCACAAGTAGAGCAGGCCCCGGCCCTGCATGAGTAAGGCAAGTCCAGTCCAGCATTTTCGGCCGAGTCAAGGATGTAACAATCATCAGGAGCTTCAAACTCATTCTCTTCACCATCTGGTCCAATCAGTTTCACCTTGTACACAGCCATTGCAGATACTTTGAAGGGAGAAGAAGACTTCAAGCCGAACATTTTGGAGACGCTCTTTACATTACCCAAGGAAGATGGAGTCTTAATTAAGGCACGTGATCTGCTCAGGGGTGCACTTTTGAGCAAGCAAGATGTAGGGACTCTTACCGTCGACATATTCACAGTTGACATATATCTACTCTTGAACCTAGGCAATACATAAAATTTTTTATCAAGATACAAGTAACTCTAAATTCAACAATACTCAGTGTTTTCAAGCCAAAATGTAAAGGCTCCTCCTTCTTCATAAAATTTGATAAGAAACCACCATTGGAACATAAGGATACAGATTTTGAACCGTATGTGGTTTTCATTTTTTCCCTAAGCCTACATCGTTTACATTTATTCAAACCTAAGATCCACAGACTAACTGCTCCTTCCCAATTAAGCCAGGCCCCAACGTCAACTTTGGAAAACAACTTTGTGCATACAAAAGGAAGAAAAACTTGATCCCAACTAAGAAACTAGAAACATGCGCAGCAAGATCTTGTCTAAAAATTACTTCTGCAGTTTGATAGAGATCGTCAATGGCCATACAACTTATCACAATAATTATCTGTAAACAAAGGCACTTCCTATGATAGCTAGTCGCATTCCAATACTTTATGCTTTAGTATGGAAAGATATACACAAGAAGAAATAGTCTGCAACAACTGAATACCCCAACACAAGAAAAATCAGTAAACTTGCCTTCTAATCGATTAAGGCTGTGTTTGGGTAGTGAGATTACTCCACTACTATTCAATATTTTATCATTACTTTTCAATACTTTTGACTACTATTCACTACTATTCAATATTTTATAATTACTTTTTTTATCAATTTTTCACTACTATTTATAAATCATCTGAGATCATCTCACTATCCGAACATAGCATACCATCCCAATGAGTAATGAGAGCAGTATGAAGTCAGAAATACAGGGAGGATTCAGCACGAATACTATTACTAACACCTTCCAAGCACTACTTAAATGTACTCATTTAACAGAACCGGATGTTTGAACGTTAAGTATGAACTACCTATATAGCATTTAAGGGAAAGATTTCATTTACGAAATGAAATGGCAAAAAAAATTATGATTATCACTCTGCACTTTTCTATTTCTTTTTCTTGTCTCACGGAAAACCGTTCATCGAAGCTAGGGACAACCGTGACCGGTAGATCATATAGAAGAAGTAAAAAACACAAAAAACAAAAGTAGAAGGAGGTGTTCTCATAAAGTAACAATCAATTCATTGATAGTACAATTTTGATCAAGTCTTGAATGAATTATTCAGTAACAACTCAAAAGTGTAAAAACAGTGCACAACCTCACGCGAGCACAAGCAAAACACAGACTGAAGAGATATCGAAAAAATTCCAAAGCCATCATCACTACTAAGTATTAAATGTCCACCTACGGAGATGAAGGCTGAAATAATTACTTTAAGAGAATCGCAGCTTAATAACCGATCAAGAGGAAAATAAATAAATAAATAAATCAAAATTCAGCAAACTAAAGAATAAATCATTTGTTTGATCAAACTTTGAATCCACATCACACTAAGAACAAAAACCAGATGCATGACAAAGACAACGAAATACAAAGATGCAAGTTATCGAAAGAAAAAGACTAAAAGACGAAGAAAGATCAGCGATAAATCTTACAGGGGTAGAGGAGTATTAAGATCAGAATCCTAGTAGTGTTGATGACAGCGGAGAGTCCAAAGGAGCTGCAACCCAACATACCCTAAAGCGGTTTTTGGTTTATATATGGAAAGTGAAGAGAGGTGGCTCCTTGCATCTCGAAAGTGACCTTTTGCATTTTGGGCCTCGTGCGGGACCCAACTTTGGATGCCAGGATCTAGACTTTGATTATAGAATTTTGGATTGCAGAATTTGTAGAGTTGAAAATAGATAGTTGTAAATTTGATTTTATAATATTTAATAAATAGTATAATTTCCTTTTATGCGTTTTTATTTAGTTATTTTATTCTCGAGTGTGTATGTAAAATATATTGTTTACATCATTTAAATAATAAAATTTAATTTATAATTTAAAACAGATTATAAGAGATGATATTTGGAGAGTTGGAAGAGAGAGAGGGTTTCAGATGAGTTCTAATGTCTTTCTTTACATATAAACTCTCTTTTTTATAAACACATTTATAGTGAAGATATATCCTACCTGACACTAGCACAGTAGAAGCCTATAATAGATAAAGTCTATATTCGTATGTCTTATCATCCTTTATCTACACTAATTGACCATAATATGCAATATAGACAAAGTTCTTTATCTTCTAGTTAGTTGCTGACTTGTAACATCATTTAAATAATAAAATTTAATTTGTAATTTAAAATAATACATAAAATTTCATCAATTTTTTAAATATATATTATTAATTAATTTTATAAATTGAAATTAATGATTTCAAAAAGAGGTAGACAGTGTATACTTCTTAGAACAATGTTAGCAACTTAGCACAAAGAAAATTATTTTTAATTAAATAGGAGAAAAACTTTATTATAATTTTTATTTGAATCCAAATAAAACCCGAATACAGCTATCCTCGAAATTCCATTCCCCGGTCCCTGCACCCAAACGCCCTCTGTTTCCTTTTCCTCAAATACCCTAGCTTTATTGGTCACGCTATATATAATTCTCTTTCCCATTCGGAACCACGTTTAACTCCGCAAGTAGCTTCGGCGATTCGGCCCTCTCAGATCCCTCGAGAGTTAAAATCAACTCCTAGATATTATGGTACGAAGCCAAACCTGGAATCATCGCTGTTCTGATTACATTTCTTTCTTGTATAATTGTGTTCTGAAACTAATTTCCGCTCTCTGTTTTCTATCGTGATGTAGGCGCCAAAGAAGGAGAAGGCTCCTCCTCCATCATCGAAGCCTGCCAAGTCTGGTGGAGGCAAGCAGAAGAAGAAGGTAAAACTAGGGTTCGGGATCTATTTGCGTTTAGCTTCTCTGTGTTGCTGGGTTTGGATTTATTGTAGTTTATTGGCAATTATATAGCTTCTAGGGTCCATTGGCATGAATTTCAGTGTTTACAACGGAAACGATCAATTTTCCACAATGTGTAATAACCTTTTTTGTAAAGTAATGTTAGTGTTTATTTGTTTATTTAAGTAACATTTTTTTAAGCTAAAAAAAAAGTAATGTTAAAGTGTTTATTAAATAAGATATTAATTAAGAGGGTGTGTGTGTGTGTGTGTGTGTCTGTTGTTTTAGCTTTTTGCTGCCTTTGTTTGATATAACTAAGTATTCTTCATTTTAAGGACTACCGAGACATTGGATGCTTGAATTTTTGAACTATCCGCAATTGAGGTTCTATAAATGAGATTTAGAATTCCTCGTTGATGTTATGTTAGGTTCCGCAGATCCTAGGCTTGATTTGGTTGAGGTTTCTGTGTAGCCTCAGTTTTTTTTTTAATGGTAATTGTAGAAATGGAGCAAGGGTAAACAAAAAGAGAAGGTGAACAATATGGTTCTGTTCGATCAGGCAACTTACGACAAGCTGCTTTCTGAAGCTCCCAAGTACAAGCTTATAACACCATCAATCTTGTCTGATCGTTTGAGGGTAATGTTTGAGATTTTGTCTTTCTAAGTGTGTTTATGTTTTTTTGCTTGGTATTTGACACGTTGCAATTATGTCCTCTGTATCATGCTCTGGTGTGGTATCTTGCTCTTAATTTCGTAATTAGCTTTTATTTATAAGTAATTTTGTAATTATCTGCGTCTGAAATGTACTAAGAAATCCTACTTTTCCTCATTGAGTAGTTGAATAATATGCCCTAGCTTTTACAAGAAGGCCTATAAAGAGGCCTCGACGACCTTGGTTCAGATTTTGCTAAAATTCATCACCATGCAAATGCACCTGAAAAGTCCTGGGGCTGTAATGTCCAAAGTTAGTTAGAAGTTGGATATGGGCCGTCTTTATTGTTTTATTAGTGCTAATAATAGTACATTGGAATTACAATTTTCCACAAGTTAATTAAACCTGCCATTTTATCCCATGCAATATGATTAGTTCTGGTATTTCCTGGTGAGTTACTGGTTTGTTTTTATTGATAGAAACAATGCAAGAGAATTAAATAGTTACAAGACGTATCCATATCCCTTTTGAGTTATTGTCAGAAGAAAATATTTTTTTCCTTGGGTTCTTGGAAAAGAATGTGTAGATGGAATAGAATGCTTTGGCTTCCTTGTGAATATGCCATATATCAAGATAACAAGCATCATAATATGTTGTAGTGGAAAGTAATCTATAATTAATGTTACCCAATAAACGAGACTCTGTACCTTTTGTGACAATTTAAAATGGTTTATCGCAGTTGTAATAAATTTGAATTTTATTTTCTAAACAAGTTGCTTTACTTGGGATTAGTCAAGGTATAAATTTACTTTATAAATGGTGATGGTTGGTTAATGATTATTTCTATTTCTTGTATACTTGTAATTTTCAGATTAGTGGATCTCTGGCACGCAGAGCAATTAAGGATTTGATTGCAAGGGGTTCGATTAGGATGATCTCCGCTCACTCCAGTCAGCAGATCTATACAAGAGCCACTAATACCTAATTGCCTGGAATTTTCACTCTATGGAGAGCTAGTTTTGGTCCCTTTTGCTGCCCACCAGTTGCAAGTTTTATTGGAGAGAAGCTTTTATTGTCATTTTCAGTTGAATGTTAACATTTTCCAGTCTTGATGAATCATGTTCTTGAACCTGACGTTGAATGTTGTTTTGTTGCAATAAAAGAACCTACATTGTTAATTCAGGGAATGGGTGCTCTGAATCCACAGCTTCAGTCTCGAGTCCTTGACCATCCAATGATCCTAAACAATCCCAGAAAAGAACATCCTTTCTTTTATGCTGTACGGGAAAGAGGGTACAGTTTAATCTGTCTTTAATGCAAGATGCTTGCCTAGATGACACAAAGCTGGAGTATGTTTTTTCTTGTATACCTGTGCTGATAGCAACCAGTTTCATGCTGTTTGCCTGGACACATCTCCCCCAATATTCTACATGAATGATACATCCCATAGGCAAGTTCTGCCTTAGATTTTTGGTTATACCGCCTTGATTATATCTTTATTTTTTCATTGAGCAGCAGCATTATCTAATGAAATAATTATTTTTCAGGATAATCAGTATTGTCGAAAAATGGAATCGATCTGAAGGAATGCCTCAGGTTTGATTTTATTTCTCCTATTTCTTTTCTGGAAACCTTTGTGATTGTTTTAAGAAACAGATTGGACCTAGGTTCCCAGGTTGAATATTGCTTTGTTAACGATTTTTTTAAGTATTTGATGGAAAATAATTTCTGGCACTCAAGAAAAAAAGAATATTAGAGATTAGAACTGCAGTTTCCAAGAAGTTTTCAAAATTTAAGTTAGTCATTGAAACAATATCTTTTAAGACCTTTCTTAAATTTAAAATTTCATTTATTAGGAAAAATCTAAACTATGAATTATTTTTTATAGGGTAAGTTTTTCCTGCAATTTCTCTTGAAAGCACAGAGCCTGGAATATTGTGATCCCTTTTTCTTTTTCTTTTTTTCCTCCATTTTTCTAAAGCAGTCATAAAACCCTCTCAACTTCACAGTTTAGAATTTGGCTTTAGCTTCATGATTGCTAAACTGCTTCCCAGCCTTGATTGCGTTATAGTGTTCATCATTTTATCCAACAATCACTCAGTGATTAGATTGGTTCTTTTAATTTTGCTTCTGTTGAAACGGATAATACGTAAAACCATAGACTGCCTTGCCTCTTGGAACTTTTGTTATTTTGCCTAGATTGAATATGACTCTGAAAAACCAACAGGTGGCATATACTTTTGATGCTGGCCCGAATGCAGTGGTGATTGCTTGTGATAGAAAGGCTGCTACCCTTTTACTTCAGAGGCTGCTCTTCTACTTCCCTCCAAATTCAGATACAGATCTGAACAAGTAATGTCTTTGGATTTTACACCTACCATATAGCATTGTGTCGTGGTGAAAATTTAATACATTTTTACTCATCATAAAAAAAATTCAGACATTTTTATTTTTGTATGGCAGCCCCCTTGGCAACTTTTCTGATGGTACTTTTTTTTCTCCTTGTTTCTTTTGCTTTTCTTTCAGTTACATTCTTGGTGATAAGTCCATTTTACAAGATGCTGGGCTTGAGGGGATAAAGGATGTGGAAGGTTTGCCCCCACCTCCAGAAATTAAGGATGGCATTCCATCCCAGAAATATAAGGGGGATGTTAGTTATTTTATCTGCACGAGACCTGGGAGAGGTCCAGTTGTGCTTTCTAACAAAAAGCAGGCTCTTCTCAACCCCAAAAACTCGCTTCCCAAGTAAGTTCGGAGTATGCTATTTTCCTATGCTTAATCCTTTGGTTGTCTCAATGGGGCTGGAGTTGGAGTATCTTCATCAATCTGACTGCGGTCACTTTAAAATGACTGAATATGTCGATTGTAATTTATTTTTCTCGTTCTGGATAATTTTCGAAGGTTTATGTTAGTCCTTTTGACATGTTTACAAATAAGTTGTGTATTTGCCTTCTAGTTCTGAGATTTCAGCTGCAACTAAGGAGTCTTTGTCACTTTTGGATCATCCTCAGTAATTGTTTGAATAAGAGTTATCCTTCGGTTCACTCGTGGGAAAATAAAAGGTTAAAAAAAAAAGAGGGAACTTACAGTTTGTCACTCTAATTTCCTTTTCTTTAAGCACATATCCAAAACTATAGTTTTTGGAATATTAGCTGAGACTGTATCTGGATACACTGCATGCAATAATTTTTTTACAAAAATAATATGGCATTTCATTAAAAAAAAGAAAAAGAAAGTGATTAATTAATAATTTAATGCATAGAAACTCTTCCATCTAGTGTAAAGAAACTCTTCCATTATTTTGGCAGAAGGGCTTGTTTTCTTCTCCCATGCAATCAAGGTGATTTAAGACAAATCCTGGAGAAAGAACAGAATAAATTAGGAACTTTAATCAAGTGAAGGAGAAACTGAGGTACGAAATAGCATAAAACATTTATCTCTACCTAAAATCAAAAAAGGTTCATCTAAAAAGCAAATGTATGACAGTCATGAAAAACTCCAATTGCAGGCATAGTAATGGTAAATGGGAAGTTGTAAAACTAATCCACCACGGTACACTCATTTAGAGCGAGTAAAATAAATTCCTACAAGATTGCACAAATATCAATTTTGCCACAAAAGCTTGAGCAAGAAAAACACATTGAATCCCAAAGCAATATAAACTTAGCGACTTTGTTATGATAGTCGGAGCAGAAAACCTACTAAGGAATTCTAATTTTGGAACCCATACAGTTAATTATTAGATATAAAAATGAGGGGGTTTTTGAACAAATTCATAAACAAACACCGAGTTCATCTCCAACATTTTTAGTTATCAGCCTAAATGTTTTGTAAAAATGAGGAAAACAAAAACTGAAAAGGAAAAGCTCAATTACAGTATCAGTCAATTTACAACTGCAGCAATCAGTGATGATGAACTGCAAAATAAATAGACTAATATACTGTCAAACTTAAATTGCTGTTTTCAATGATATTTGTAAATTATATTCTTTGCTTTCAACATCATCCTCATTCTACCTGAATAAGAACCCTTTTCAATCTTTTGAAGACATGCAAGAGTCACAAGCAACTGAGCATACCTATAATTAGTTAGGGGGATAAAGTTACCAAGTTTCCCACAATCTAGGTCATCCTCAAGACTGTGTGTGTCAAGAGCAGCCCTTCATACTTCTCTGTCATGCCACACGACGACATCAACGACAAGCCTCTCATCATCAAAGCTCTAAAACATTGAAACATCACTACCTGGAAACAAAGGAAACTCGTCAAACATAAAAAATAATAAGATACTTAGGACTTATGCTTGCTCTTGTAGAAAATAAGTTTGTTTCGGAGGTCTTCGCAGACCCTTTTCAGGATTCCCATAAAAATTAAAGGAAGTGGCTTGATCTGAAGAAAATAAGTGACCTGGGTCATGATCACACCCACTCATGGATGACACATTTCTTGCATGTTTTGATGTGGCACGATCGTCTATTTCAGAAGACATGCTCTCATCAATAACATCCCAAATTCAATAGGAACAATACTCAATGAGAAGAAACGTTGGGATATCTATATTATAGAGGTATGCTTTTTAACTTGAGTTTTTTACTACACAAACCAAATTTGCTTGGCAATTATATTGATCAATAAAATTTGTTTTACCTATAAAAGAAAATTTATATTATAAAGATAGCTTTTTAACTTGAATTTTTTACAACAACATGGCTTCTTCACATGCGCATAAATTATAACGTAACATCATCATTGGTAAATGAAAAATACATTTTGACATACCCATGTATTAGAGACAAGATTGTGAACAACAGTTTTCAGTTTATCAAGTTGAGCTTTCAATGCATTAGCATTATCCTGCATACAAATTTAAGCATCATCATCATCTTGTAGGCCAAATCCACTTGGCTGATCCATGGCACAACAACATTGGGGATATTCTTATTCCCAGAACAATTTCCCCCTAAAGCATGGAAATTTTAATCATACTTTTCACTCTAAAAGTCCATTAACATGAGCCTATATTAATGAATCTCGATCCATCTCCTATCTTTGGTTTGTGTAATTAAGTTTAGAAGTAATTGATTTGCCGTTAATCGAGACTTCTAATATTTTAGTACCTGGCTAAAATTATTGTGAAAATTATTTATAATAAATAAGCTGCTGCAATATGGAGCTACGTTAAAATTGTAATTCATTGGTGAGAAGTAGCAAATGAAGTTTAACTATGAAATTATTCCTTAATGGATAGACGTACTTTTAAGAGTCAAAATTTCTATGGTAGTCTCAAAGAAGCTTTAGCAGATGCATAGGCTCACATATAGTTCATTTCTATCAGAAGCCTATGTACTCCGGACAAAAAATAAAATTCATTACATCAAAATTAGCATTTTGACTTGTTTTAATGAGCATAATTAATACCATTTTTTAACAAAATAATGCATGCTAACAAACAAAAAAAGATCCAACTTATCATAACAAACATGAACATTAAATTTCATAGTACCTATAATTGAAAATACCTTTTTGACAAATAGCAACAAATTACATGCATTCTACCAACAAAAAAAATCATTCTCAAATAAAATTAAGAAAAAGATCCAATTAAAAATGTTTTCTATCTGCTTGGCAATTATATTATAAAGATATGGTTTTTAACTTGAGTTTTTTACTACACAAACCAAAACATGGCTTCTTCACATGCACATGAATTATAACGTAAAAGGTTTGGTACGCAGCATTAATGACTTAAACCATCCATCAGAATATATCAATTTACACTTGCAATTTCTTTGAGATATGAATTTTTTTTCAAATGCTACATAACATTTCCCACACCCCCTGAACATATAAACTTAAAGGCAAAGAGCTTACAAGGTGTGGGAACTGAATTAATCCTTGAACGGACGTGCATCATCCTGAAGGTAGCCTTTCCCTCATAAGCAAACTTGTCTAGTGCCCACTTTACTGCATATTTGGTCTCTCTTTTTTTTCCGTTGATAACTACTGCAACAACTAAAGATGACGAAGGCAGTGGTGCAAGATTGTCATCTGCTTCAATATCCTATGCATGCAAATAAAAAACAAAAAATCCAAAAGAAGATAAAAGTTGTAAAAAACAGTTGTAAAAAACAAATACATACTTATAATGTGAAGCCAGAATCCACCAAAACAAAGAATCCTAATGTTTCCATTAGTAAAATCCTTCAAATTGTTTTCTTAAACTTCATCCAGTCATCTTTTATTAGTGTAATGCTAATAACTGGAAAACCATTTATAACGCTCACATAACATCTACTGGAACTTTACTACATTCTATAAGATATGCAGTAACCCTTAGTGCAAAACACACTAACACTACTGGCCAGAACACCAGAGCCTCAATATTCAGACCCTTTGGCTAAATTTTTAAATATTTAGCTTTCTTGACGTAAAGTACATTTTGATTCACGCAATATATTTATTTGTAAGTATATTAGTGAAAAGCCAACTCAGAAAATAAACTTTCCATTCATGATATGTTACCTTAGGTGAAAACTTGTCAAGTATCAAGTGTGGGTAAGCCTCAGACATTGTTCCAATGGTCTTCTTGTCTTTAATGTCATGTCTTGTAACCTACAAGCAAATATTTTATCATCAATGCCCATAACAACTGGGACAAAACAAAAGTTTAGAAATAATAGTATGATCAAACTACTTATGACATTGAGTAATCCAAAATAAGCAGTTGAACCAAAAGGTAGATGGCTCATACTCATACCATCTGGCACACCACGGTGTTCATGAACTAAGATAACATCTGTAAAATCATGTTCACGACAAGTTTCAATAATTTGTTTAATAACCTGCAAAAATGAAATATTCAAAAATATGCTTGACGATGAAAAAGGACCACAACAGACGCACACAAGTTTCAAGGCTACTACACCATTTACACTTTATTGACAATGGAAAATTAAATTCAAAGCATGATAATGAAGAATGAATCTCGGTAACTTTGAAAAATAAAAATTTTTCATGTTCTAGATAGTTATGCAGCTCCATGCTTCCAATCATCAAAATATGTTCGGCCCAAGTCCAATTCCATCCAAATTTCTGAATCTACGGGTGACTTAGAAAAGCCAAACTTTTCAAAAAATTTCCACCATAGAATTCAACTTACATGTTGTAACTTTCTGTCCGCTAACCCCAAAATAAAAAGATTTTAAAAAAATAAAAACCATACAGCTGTGCTTTCATCCTCAAGGTCTATTTGGTGCTGAACCTCCGCCTCCTTAAGCTTTTGATTCCAAAATCAACGAAGCAACAACAAAATTTCAAACTATGCTTCAGATTCACATCCCATAGAGATAAAATAGAACAAGGGGACTCAGTAAAATAACAAGGATAAAATAGGCAAATTATGGTAGGCGAAAACTATCGAAAGAGAGAAGACACCGTGCTACAGTGAATCTAAAGGGCAGGTTGAGATCCATAGATGATCTGAGTGCTGAGCTGCAGTGGGCCAAATCCGCAGCAGCTAAGGCACGATGGAGGAGATTGGGAGGCGATGGCCTTCGTTCGGCAACATCGAGGGCGGCGACATCGGTTACAAAAAAGGAGAGGGCTCGGGATGGGGTGCGACACAGAGAAAAGAAGAGAAAGAAGAAATAAAGAAAAGAACTTTATGGTTTTAACAAATGGAAACACGATAACAACGAAATCAAAGGAAAAAAAAAACCAACACTGAAAAAATAAATTTGAATAGAAAGAATGAAGACACGAAGAACAAAAAATAAAGAAGAGAGAAAATGCAGAGAAGAGAGAAGACGAAGAGAAGAAGAGAGGAAAAGTTTGCTTTAGGAGAAGAGAAAAGAAAAAGACTAGCCGACCCTCTAAACAGCTGTAACAAAAGCCCTCACTTACACGGACACAAAAGAACATAATATGAGGATAAAAAAGACACGACATACACGTATCACAATAAAAACACTATTTATTACCGTAGCTTCGGATAGACGGTTTTTATAATAGATAGATAGATTTTTTTATTTTTTATTTTTTATTTTTTATTTTTTTATATAATAACGGATCACATTCTATTTATGAAAGAGGACATATAAATTTGACTTAACAACAAGTCAATTACAAATATTAGTAGCTTTCCAATACAATATGTTATAGTTTAGATGGCAGATCTCTAAAGACCTAAGTCTAAGAGAGATAGCTAGGGTTGTAATCGAGACGAGCCGAGCCTAGCCAATCTTTGGCTTACCGACCTTGGCTCGATTCAAAATACTCAAGCTCGAGATTTTTTTTTATTCTTTATTCAAACTCGACTCGATAAGTTAAACTCTTAACTCGAGTTCGACCTCGAGTTCTTGCTACAAACGAGTTTAAGTCGAGCCGAGTCCGAGCTCGAGCTTGAACTTTTTTTTAATAAGATTTAATAATTAATAAATAAAATAAAAGAATTAATATTGAATTTATACAACTAATAAGTAGAACCTCTATTAAATTATAAAATTTTAAAAATTTTATAAATAATTAATATCTAACTAGTTGATATTTATCCAAAATAACAATATATTATTAATACATACACTTAATATGATATCATAAATCTATTTCATATATATTCACATATACTAGTATATGAAATTATTAAATTTTATGAACTAATTATTATACAAATTATAAAATATACTTATGAAGTATATTCACTATATAGACATAAGTAATTAGATTACATATTATATATTTTAATTATAAAACTGGTATGCTTATATTATTAGCTAATACATATATACATGTATGTGTATGTATATATTTAACGAGTTTTTTTTTTTCACAAGTCGAGTTTGATTCGAGTTTAACCGAGCGAGCTATCGAACAGACCGGTTCCTTTACAGCCATAGAGATAGCACAACTCTGTCCACAACAGAGTTACCAAATCCTCATACCCTAATTAAGCGGAGTATGGAGCACCTACCCCACCACAAGCACTGCTAAGTAGAGGGGGAGTGGACTAAGGTCCGAATGTACTATTTTTTTGAATTTTTATTTTTTGAAAAGTAAAGATAGGACATGAAATAAACTACAATGGAAACACTGCACAAAACTGGAAAACCAGTACACCCAAAGGCTGTTGTGGCGCGTGCAGAACATGCGCCACACCAAGAGGAAACCGACAACCGATCTTGGAAGTCCCAGACTCACAGGCTCCAAAAAACACTGCTCGTGGTGTCAGCAGATGGCTTCTCAGTGGCGCGTGTGAGCCACGTACCAATAACTTCGAGAACTTCATTTGGCGCCGTATTCGATAGTCTTGAAGATTGGTAGCTGGGCAACACCATGGAGGGGTGCTTGCTGGTCTGTGGTCATCGGAATCTTCTAGATCTATGATTCTTCTTTATTTGGCCTGAAAAAATAAAAATACAGAAAAAAAATCTCTACAATGAGGAGGAGGGAGGGGGGGAGAGAGCCGAAGTTCTCAATCTATGGAGAGAGTCTAGAGAGAAGGGAGAGTATTTTTACTAGAGAGAGAGAAGGGAGCTGTCGTCTAGACCCATATACTTGATACCTTAATAGATAGATAGAGATGTTTGTCGGATGGGTGCCAAAAAAAACTTTTACACTAGTTAATAGACAAGTGCCACTTAAACACTCCAAAAAGATCAGAAATGAACTCGCATCCATCCGATTGTCTCCCTCTCATTCTTCGAATGCATCTCCCTCTCCTATCTGCACCATTTTTCTGAAAACCCTATCTTTCTCTACCTCCCCCCCCCCTCCCCCGGCGATCTAGCCTCAACGTCGAGAAGTTCAAAAAAAATTGTCGTCTGTCCCTGCTCTGCACTCGACACTGACAAGCCCAAAAAACAATTGCCACCATTCCTATAGGAGAATTGGTTGATAAGCACTCGAATGTGAATTTGAACCAGGAAAATGACTAGAGGGGAAAAATGGTAGAAGAAAGTCTGAATGCAATTTCCAATCAATGTTTAAAGACAATAATTTTTATGTTAAGACGTCGTGGACCAGGGACGGCAGTTGGCTCCTGGTCCATTTAGACATGACTGAATGCACATGGAGATCCAGTTAAGCAAGTTTATGAAGAAGTCCTTGCTGGAATCTTAAGCATAATATTGTTGTTGGTAGTCTGTCGGCGTCGAGTGCAGAGTAGGGACGAAATGCAATTTTTTTTTTGGGCTTCTCAGTGTTGAGGCAAGATCGGGGAGGGAGGGAGAGGGAGAGAAATAGAGATAGGGCCTTCAGAAAATCGGGTGTATACGGGCTCATTTCTAATCGTTTTAGATTGTCTACGTGGTACTTGTCTATTGAATGGTGTGAAAGTTTTTTTTGGCACCTATCCGGCTTGAAGGTTTTTTCTTGTATTTATAGTGGAACCAAAAAGAAATTGACCCTCCAACTGAATCCTTCTATGAAAAATTAAAAAGAAAGAAGCTGTCAAGAAAATCTTCTTGATGGATTTCCTGAAGCGACGTTTATATAATATTATCTGAATTAATATTGGAAAATTTTAATTACAAATATAATTATGTATTAATATGTGTACCAATCTAATGTGATGGATCAAAAAGTAAATTTTATTAAAAACAGTATTAATTTAAATTTTAAATATGAATGAATTAGTATTAATACGCAAATTAATACGTAATTTTATTTATATATAACAAAAACTCATCGATATATTCCTTGTTTCTAATTAGCCCTACCTTACCCTACTGTACGGAAGTTCACATTTTTTAGTCTTTTGATTTTTTTAGTCACTTGCCTGTATGATTAATCCTCTTGGTTTGAATTCAAAAATAAAAAGTAAAAAATCCTCTTGCTTTGACTCTTTGCCAAAAAGCGCCACGAGTTTAAAGGATTAGATTCGATTGGACGCATGGAATATTATAAAATATCTGTCAGATTGTGAATGGTAATAAAACCATTTGTGTTTGGAAAATACTTTTCACTACACAAATTATATAAAAGTAAAATTATAAATTAATATAATTTTATGTAGTATTTAAATTGTAAAATTTTTTAATATAAATTAGATCTAATAAATTTTATAAAATTATATCAGTTTGTGGATTTATTTTGTGTAATCATTTTATATCTATAACAATTTTTTAAAAAGTTTAATTGAGTTTTGATAAATAAGAGAAAAAAAATTAAATAAAAATATTATAAAATTAACAAATTATTTGAATATAATTTTTAATATATATATTTTAAAATTTTTAAAATTTTATTGTTTTTATGTTTTATTTGAAAGTTTGAAAAAATTATAATTATTAATTAATTATTAGATAAAAAATTTGAGGTATTGAAATTAAAAAAATGTTTCTTATTTGAACGGTGTTTAAGAAAGAAATATCTGAAAATATTTAATAATACTTGTGTTCCCAAATTAGTCATAAGTTTCCACGTTCGGCCGTCCCTGCACGTATTGTGTAGAGCAATGGAAGGGCCGCGGAGGAGGGGGATGGCCATCCTCCGTTGCAAGCTTCCGACAAGGTAGAGAGGACCCTCTATTTCTCACTGATCAAATTTCTTTTTAATAGGTAAACAATAATTTTATTAATGAGAGCTATGCTGGGGGAGGTGTTGAGACTACTTCAGCTCTAACCCAACAAAAGCGCCTTAAGAATAGCTTCGCTCACTCCTATAGCAATTGGAAATAGGTGTCCAGCACCAGGTAACTCATGGTATTGAATCCATGGAAGTTTTTTAGCAATATAGCGTTGCAGAGTGACTGGCACAAGGCCATCTTCATCGCCGTGCCATAGATGAACTGAGCCTTCATTATTTGTAAAAGGGTTTTCAAGATCCATAGGACTGAACTCCCAACTCCCAAATCCAATCATCAAGTCACGATGAATGGACTCAAAGACTCCTTGTTGCTTGACCTGTGCCTGCAAGAATAAAGAAGAAGAAAAATCCAACATAAATTAAGAACACATGAAGAAAGTGATTTATCTTGTGCCCCGGTCAACATTCACAATAATAATTATGTCTCAAAACTTTTTGATGAAGAATTTCTTTTCACAAGACTGATGATTGCATTTCCTAACCACATCCTAATGGCAGACACTTTTTTAAACACTGGAACATCCTTACAGAAGAATCTAGTGTTTCAAACATGTCTGTTGAGTCATACGGTTAGAAAAATGAATACCAGGGGAGTCTTCCAGTTTTATCATAATGTAATATATTTGAATACCATACCAACCCAAAAGCTTAGATATATGTTTGTGCACCTTATTATATTAAATTACATCTCAAATTTTTTACACTCACATTTCTATATACAAATCTCTCTAAATGAGTTTATCACTACATCAGGGATACTCCCCATGGAATGGAAGTCTTTAAACATCACCAAGAGCTCAACATTAGCTCACAATTGTGAATCTGTATGGTAGACTTCCCCTGGGGTTCTTGAATACAAACATTTTGGGATATCACCTCAGCTCAACACTTAAACCTATGGGTTTGGACCCAATTATGTCCTATTAACTGCTCAAATTTATGATAACCAAGTAGTATAAGATTTAACCCTTTACACTCACTCATGTATACTACAAGAAGTATGCAAGGGATATGTTAATATGGTAGCTGACCAACTTGGTTCTTATACTGCTCGCATGCAGTTAATTATTTTTCATCCCCATCTACTTATTGAGGCCAATAACTTAGTTTTGAGAAATTAGTAGTATACAAAAAAAGTACCTTGTGAGGATTCTCCCTCCCAGCAAACTTGGAAAGTATTTCTAGATCTTGGCGAGAAAATGTAACAGGCTTGCCGGATATGACACTGGATGCAGGGAACCATTGCTGAGTGTTCCACCAGTAGGTTAGCCATGGTATGTAGTGAGTAACTCGAAGGGTCCACTGGTCCTGAGGTGGTTGTTTGTTGTAAGCCTCTGTAGACAAGTTGGCAGGAAAGCCTTGCCACCAGTAGTTAACAACTGGAGCCAACAATGTTGCTCCTGCTAGCCTACCAGTAAAACAATACAGGATGACTAACTTGGAGTAAGATGATGCAGAAAGGCTCAGTAATCTGTACATATTATATACATCAGAAAACAATGTTTCTTAAAGTTTTAAGGAAGAAACAATACTTGATCATACTAACTTCAAAAAATTCCAACTTCTCAACAGATCAAGGGCATGCTTTCTTTTCAAGAGGCTTTTGCTCTTTCTTTCACCTAGATTCATTCTCAATTTGTTTCATTTTACATACATGCTATCCGTGAACAAAATATCATATTTTTGGCTTTAATTTTGTTTGGATTAATCATTTTGCTGGTTACCTATGAGGAATGTACTTGAGGCAGCCCCAAACCACCTGGCCGCCCATAGACTGCCCAATTACATAAAATTTGGATCCAAATCCCAACTGATCGGCTAGCTCTTCTATATCTAAAGCCAAACTTTTCACTGATCTTTTTGGATCTGGATCACTTTCTCCATAACCTGGTCTGTCAAAAGACACAATGTAGAGTCCCAGTCCTTCGATAAATTCCTGAAAATTATTTCCAGCATGAAGTCGATTAGTAAACTCATATTGACAACTAAATTCTATGTAGACATGATGAGATTTAGAAGTTCAATCTTAAAGGATTTCAGTACTGGAGGGGCGTTTGCTGTAAGCACTACATCATGTCTAGTAGAGACGGAGCCATGAATAAAGATAATCTTATATTTGGCAACTTCTTTTGACACCCCATGCTCCTTGTAGGCCAGATGCCTTCCATCCCTGAGCTTTATTCTAGGCGCTGTTACAGGAGGGCCGCCTGGGGAGCCACAAATGCTGGGAGGTGGAGGGTGGGTGGCTTGATATGCCCATGCCAGCAGCCCAATCAACAAAACCACTGTAATTCTTTTCAACATCCTGAATTTATGAAACAAGAAAATGATATTTCTGATTGCAGTAGAGTTTCTTGAGAGGAAAACTGGCTTTCTTAAAGGATGCTCGACAGTTTGGAAGAAAATTTACGGTACCTTTTCATTTGGGATGAATGAAAAACAGAATACAGTGAAAAATTAACATCGCAAGTAAGAGCATATATCTGATACCTTTAGAATTGGGTGCTATCTACGAGCATTAACACAGAGAGGAACCTACCGCATATTAAAGAATTGAAATTTTTCATCTCTTTGCATGCGTACACGTGAATTTAAAAGAATTTGGATCAAATTTCACTGAATCCTCTCTCTCTCTCTCTCCCACCCATACATGAGACAACACATACATAAAAAGGGAAAATTTGACTTCATCAATTCACGTTCATCAGTTAACGCCATTCATGTTCTTTAATTATTGAACTTGTCATTACAAGAGTGAGAATGATAGAAAAAGATTCATCACAAATAAGACCAAGGGGAAGCTATATGCTCTATTTTGCTTGAAAATTGTATGAACTACTTAATGCTGAGAGAGCATTTCAAATGCAAAGAGAAACAATGCTGACTTAACTCATCTTCCATTGATACAAACAGGGAAGAATAACTTCCTATATTCAATTAGCAGTTATGCACCACAATTTGAGTATCATGGAGCAGAAAGTGGAGACTGAATATTCACCTTCCGAACCCGGCCCAACTTGCACCAGTCTTACGCTAAAGCAAACAATGCATGGAAATAAGTTTCAATCAAATGATATTAAAACCCTATGTTAACATACACATCGAGCAGTCTCAGAATTGGAAACACAGCTTAGAGAAAGAAAAAAAAAATCCGGGACGTGATTCTTGAACATTAAGGGAATTAAAGAAGTGATTCCTTTGTCGGTGTAACTAACGCCGTACCATACCTAACAAAAGTTACTTTATTTCACCGGTGCTGAGAGAGAGAGAGAACTGCAAGAGATTGGAATGAGCCGTTGAGCTGAAGCAGCTTTATTAGCCATTTTGTTCGCTCCCAGCCTCCCAGAGATTCCATGAACGTGGATGAATACGATGAACAAAAAGTACGTACACAGGTCTCCCCCACCATAGCAGACTAGCAGTTCTAGTCACTCGATCGAAGTCTTTATAGAATGGGTGGTGGAAGCGTGCCGACCACATTTGACCGCGTGCCCATAACTAATTTTATTTTTTATTTATATTTTTTTAATATATTTAAATATTTTTTAAAAATAAAAATATACTAATATTACTTTCTTAATTATTAAATAAAAATAAATAAATATAAGAACGGTGAGAGCATACTCATTGGATATTAGTAAGTAGCATTTTCCTTATAAAAATTTTGGTATGGTTAATTAAAAAATAAAATAAAAGGTATATCAAATTAATATCTATTTTATTATATTACTACAAGTCATCGACTACATAAAAATTTACAAAATTTTTATAATATTAGGTGAAAGCAAGTTTTCTTAGTTTATATTTAATTTTTTTAAGAACTAATTTTTTATTAATAAAAACGTAATTTTTTAGTTAATTAAATAATTAACAATGTAATGTTTATATAATTAATAAATAATTACACTTTGTAATATATTATAAAAGAAAAGCATTAATAGAATCTATAGTATGGTCCTATAAATAAACATCGCTCATAGTTTTATGAAATCTATTTGAGATAATTTTAATTCTAGGATGACGATCAAGTATTTTCCTCATTTTCTATTACTTTAATAGAAAGGACATTAAAATGCCTATATTTTTTCTCCTTCAGTTTCTGTGGATCTATATAAACTTGAATCCTCCAAATTTTTTTTGATAATTTCTCCACAACGGTTTTAACATATAGTTGATGCTTCTATAAAATAAATTTTGAATAGTAGATTAATCAATGATAATTTCTACTTATAATTTCTACACACCATACTTATTTTATTTATTTTTTATAATAAATATGTAGTGTATAGATGATAAATAAAATAACTAAATAGTTTAATAAAAATAAAAAAAAAAAAATAAATAATAATAACTAATATTAAAATATATGATATGAAATGATGAGTAACATTTTTTGTGAATTAAACAAATAATAACATTACTACTGAGATTATATATATCATTTATAAAATAAAAATGGTAATTAGCGCAAAGTGCAAAAAAACAAAAAATCTTTAGGCTTAAAAAAAAGTATTAAAAAAAACTTTTAAATAGGAATTGTCACGCTCATTAAAGGGATCCATAATTATTCTCTTTAATGGGCGTAGAAATCAATATTGTGTTTTTGGCCGGCCTTTATTGATGTGCATTTTTAACACCCTTTGTAAGTGTCTCTTTTTTTTGGAAAATGAAGTTCTTTTATTAGCATTCAAAATTTTAATGTAGTTGGCAAAGCATCGGAAACAAACCTACCCACAACAACGTGCAAAGCACATTTTTTTAATTTAATAAAGTGATTATTTTTAAAAAATGATATAATTTTTATAAAGAAATAAAACGCTAAAGTTTTTATAAGATATTATTATTTGATTTTAATGTTTCATAATGAATTTTAATTGATAAAGAAATAATATTTTATTTGAATAATTGTATTTGTAAGTGTAGTTGGCAAATAGATTTAAACTTAATTGCTTTACATTTCTCTTTTTTTTTTTATATAAAGAATGGATAGAAATTTTAAATCACATATATAAATTATAATTTATATAAAATAATGTTATATTATAATTTGCATGTTATATAATTTATTACTAATCTACTTCTCCTGTTGATGAAGTAGGTTTCTTAGCATTGATAGCTTTCTTATATGACCTACTATTTATGTTCATAAGCAATATTTATTTAAGTGATTAGCACCTATACTAATTTAAAAAAATAATATTAGATACAATATTAAAGTGTGCAAGTCTTATATATATATATATATATATATATTAAAAATAATAGAGTTTACTATTAAATAAAAGTTTTTTATATAAATTTTATATTTATTCATTTTTTTTTAAAAAATATGCGAATGATAAAAAATAGAATTGAGATTTAAATTAGTATTACAAATAAATGCCAATATAAAAATTTTAATGACAGAATATTTTACTATAAGATTAAACTACCGTGTCATATATATATTCGTATCATGAAATTTAAACAATTTATTATAAAATATCGCAAGAAACAATCTACTATAAAACAAACTTTATAAAACTACTAAAAAAATGCAAGAAAAAAGCCTAAAAATAAAAAATTCCTGCATTTGTGGCAGTTGACAAACCCTGGATTTCCAACCAGGAAATGGTCCTCAGCTCAGCAACTTCTGCAAATATGAGATCGATGCTGGAAAAATTGAAGAAATTTATGGAGTTAATGTCCTTATGATCATTGATTTAAAACATCTGGGTTATTGAAAGCTAGGCTTTTGAAATCATTAGAATAAAGTAGTGCAAAGTTGAAAACCTTGATTGTGGAAAGGGTTTCCTGGACCAATATAGAGGATGACTCGCCCACTTGACTAAAAGCTCCCTTGCACTCAACATGTGACGTTTTTTGCCTGTTGATTTGTCTATTGAGAAGATCTGCATTGTTTAGAAGAAAAACAGTAACATTTTTTTTTTCACTTTCTAGATATTTGCTTCGATTTCCTTTTTCATGTAGTGCCCTATGTAAAGGCCAGATGTGCATCCACAGGTGGTGGAAAAAAATATTAACTTTTAAAACAAAGGTGAAGAGGGAGAGTGTTGTTCTTGAAATCGGAGATGGAGATAGATGGTTTCTGTTGCCCAGATGACTAACACAAAAGGGGGGGTGAATTGAGTTGTATTAAAAAAAATAACAATTATAAATCAAATATACAATATAAAATATAAACAAAATAAGAAACAGCAATAAATATAAAGAGTAAGGGTAAGAGAGAAGTAAACTCAGTATGTTAACGAGGTTCGACCCCACTGCCTACGTCCTCGCCTCAAGCTACCCCTTGAGGATCCCCGAATTCACTATTCAACCTCCTTCAGGTGGAGATAGAAACCTATTACACCTTTGAACAACACCGTTACAAAGGATCCGTGTAGAACACCCTCTACACTTGCAATCACCTTACACGTGGTGATTCAACGATTCCCTGTGTAGAACACTTTCTACACGCACAAGGGTTGTACACACCCTTTTACTGATACAAGAATTGATAGTGGGTAGGATATCAGAAAACACTCCTCAATGAGTGAAATAAGAACAATACAAGCACAAACTATATCTCTCAAAATGAATAAGAGTTAAGGCTCAATGTTTAGAGAAGAGAGAATGAAAGCTTTGAATGAATGTTGTATGCTCTTGGTGTTGTGAATGTGAAGCTCTCAAATGATCTATTTATAGGCATATGAGACTTCATATTCAAATTTAAAAAGATTCACATGTCAAAAACATCATCATTCATTTTTCAAAAATTTCAAACCTAATCTTTTTACTTTTTGCATATGACAAAAGGAGCACACTTTGTTTTCAAAAATTTCAAACCTAATCTTTTACTTTTTGCATATGACAAAAGGAGCACACTTTGCTTTTCAAAAAATTCAAACCTAATCTTTTACTTTTTGCATATGACAAAAGGAGCACACTTTACTTTTCAAAATTTTCAAACAAAGACATCTTCCTTTTGCATAAGTCAAGAAAAGCATCAATCACTTTTGAAAATATTCAAATAAAACATGCACATGTGAAAGATGACAATCAATCATCTTTAATATTTTCAAAGTTCAAACCTTTAATCATGGCATGCACATGTGAAAGATGACAATCAATTATCTTTCAAAATTTCAAATTTAATTTTCAAAATATTCATGCACATGTGGAAAATGTATTTTAATGCTTTATGATAAAATATTAATTTTTGAGCCTTAATCCTAATTTCAAATTTTAAGAGATTTACAACATTACTCTATGATTTTAATGTGAACTTGTTCCCTTCTTGCTCATGCTTGGTTCCTTGATGTGCTTGATTCCATTGTGTGGATAACTTGAGCTTGAGACTCCTTTATTCTTTGAATTCATTTGTTATCATCAAAATCCATGTGTAGATTTATAATTACACGAAACTTGAAACCTTGGGTTCAACAATCTCCCCCTTTTTGATGATGACAAATACTTGATAGAACCTGAAACCTGTATTAATACTTAAGCTCCCCCTGAGAATGTGCGTTAGTTTTTCAAGCAAAAATATAAATATAATTCCAAGCATATATAACAAGTTTAGCAATTTAAACAATGTTAATGTTCTAGTCTAAAACTTCTCCCCCTTTTGGCATCATTAAAAAGGATCGGCAGCAAGTAAATAGACTGAAGAAAACGGTGCGTTAATACACTGTAGATAGTTGAAAAAAGAGCCGTCCGTGACTCGACAAGCTGCAAAGCCTCGAGGCCTAACTCTATGAATTTAATGCGGCTTGAAGATTTAAACAATCGCCTGATGTTGTTGACAAAGAGGATTGAAGGCTCCGAGTTTCTATAAAAAAAAAATCATTTTTACCCATCGGATACCAAAAACAATCACATTGCTCCTTGACCTAAATTCTGTTTTTCCATAACGACAGAATGGCCGAGCAATTCTCTTCCACTAATGTTCCAGATTTGAATCAGGAACCCTTGACGCATCAANTTTGTTGTAAATAAAATCGCTGCAATAGTATATTAAAAACAGCGAGAAGCGTACGCTGCAGTGTTTTTAAACAGTAATTTTAAATTTTGAGTTGTTACAGCGATTTATTACTTTTTGCAACGAAAAGTAATGCGCTGAAATGAATTTCTTGTACGCTGCAGTGTTTAATTTTGCTTTTAGCAGCGCTGTATTCTTCGCTTCATCTGAGACTGCCGCGCGAAACACCATTTTCACTTTTTATTTCCCCCCAAACTTTTTTTTCCCCATGTTTGGCCAGTCCGATTGATTTCTGCAACCTTCTGCACTTCGTCCGAAACCCACCAACAAGATCGCAGCTCAATCCACCCCAACGAAAACATAGTTATCGCGTTCTCGAGTGGCGAAAGCTCCTCCACCTCTAGCCACTTGCGCGTTTCTCCCATTCGGGTTCTCCCGTTCGCTTTGTTAATTCGTTCACCAACCTCAAACCCAATTTTTAACTCCCAATCGTATACCCTAGTGTGCACACGGCCTTCCATTGCATTTGGAAGAGCTTTTCGTTTGGGAAGCTGAAGGACTACGTTTCCAAACGAAACTGGAATAGACAATTCCGTGACTCCATTTCTAGTCCGAAGTTATCAGTCATTTGTTCTCAAGAATGGTCAAACGAGGCTCCAGGTATCTCCTATTGCCACTGAATTTATGAATCCCCTTTACGAGTATTTCTATTAAAAAAGTTTGAAATTTTTTGATGTACACTTGTATTTTTTGGGTGAAGTGAAACTGATGTGCATGTGCGTTTGTTTGAGGTATACTGGTTGTGTATCTGCCTCTTGTGTTTGGATTGCTCAATCAGTTGTGTGTATTAGATAATTTGAGTATTATGCAGACATTCGAAATGTGTACTGTGTTAATTTGCTGCTTACTCTAATCAATCTGCACAAATTAGAGCCAATTACCTGACCTGATTATAAGTAAAATTAACTTTGCAAATGAAAGATCTCCAACTAAGATGATTTGAGCCACCCTCTTTCTTCATTTTTCCTTTTAATTTTACCCATCTAGAGATCAATTTGGCATTGTTTAGGTAGTCATGGCATGTAGGGTATCCCCACAAAACTTCAATTTATTTATAAAAGCTAGCATGCCCAACTAACAGAGGTGTAGTTTATTTTAGTTGGGTACCTTAAAAAAACCCTTAATTTTGGGTTGGAATCCATGTGAGGACAATCATGCTCAAAAGGGGAAAAATAAAATAAATTGATGTATTGATTGTTTCGTGTGCTTAGAGGCTACCCTTCACTTCAGATTTGCCTTCAAGGTGGCTAAGTCCCCAAAGGTAGAATGATTTTTCAGTTTCTTTTGACTCATGATTTTTTAGGCTTTTAAAGCCGTTTGATCTTATCATTAGGACTTTCGTTGCTCGATGATTCATGACGTGGACCTTTTTCATTCCTTTTAAGCTTGAGAACCACTGGCCTGGACAGAGTGGACAGATTACATAATTTCCCTCCTTATGCAGTTCCTCCGCATAAGAATGGACACATCTTTTTATTACTGCCATCTTGAACCTGGACCTAACCTCCACATTCTCTTCTTCGTTTTAGACTTTATGCTTTAAAATTTATCATAGGACCACAGGTAGGATATAAAAACACTGTTGGAAAAGCATATACACAACTTACAAGACTGATTTTCCTATGACCTAGTCCTGCATGCATGCTTGGATTCAATTATATCCTAGGTTATCCGTGTCTACGGAGGTTACGATAATTAAGACGTGGGAGATTTGTGGATTTTGTATTAAAGAAAATCATAATACTAGTTACAAGTCGTTTTAGAGGACACTTCATTCACGTTAAAGAATTCCTTCTCCATTGAATCTTAATAATATATATGACAAACGTCCACTTTGGGAGATGGTAGTTTTGTTATAAAATAAAAAATAAAAAAATATCAATTTATATTTTACTTTAGTAATACCTAATTAGAGGTTGTTAGTATAACTTACAGTACTTAAGTGCGTACTGTTGATGCATGTAAATGAATCATGAAAAAATTCTCATAAAGAGTTGCCTATAGCCCTAGCAAAAACCTGCAATATAGATATAGAGCTCGATCCATTATTAGCAAGCTGATCGATCTGGGAGATCCCAAGACGACAGACATGACCAGGTTAAACTAGAACCCATTTCTAGTTTGCAGTACACACCCTCTTGCTTTTCTGATCATAGTTAGGTACTAGGACCCTTCCATTTTAAGATAATAACGTTGATGGGTCGCACATGTTTTTCTTTTTAATTACTGGTACGTACTTAGTTATTATCGTTTCAAATGGGGTAAACCCGTATATTATATTCACAAGCTGGAGTGAAAAATATACTGTTTTTAAGGGTTAGTAATACTCTTGGTGAAAATAACCATGTGTGGTGTACAAAGGATGCGTATGAGCATATGATCAAGTTGTTAATTATTAACATAAGAGGGTGGTGTGCTCTCTTTGATAAAAGCTTATAATATTTAAGGTAGTTTATGCCCCTTATAATACTATATTGGATTCAACATTATTCCACCTGCAAGTTGTTAGATGATGCATAGTTTCTTTCTCATCTTCTATGAACCTGTTGCTGTTTTTCCGAGAAAAACTATGATTCCTGCTTCCATGGTTTTATAAGCTAAGAATGATAAAAAAAAATCCAGCTTTCGTGTTGAATTTCAGTGTGTGAGATTTGCTTGTGCTCTCTGTTGAGTTTATATTTGAAAAACCAATTATTTTAAGCTAATCTGGTCAGGATTTGTATATAGATTGTGAAAGTTTTGTTAAGGGACGTGATTGATACAATCTTCGAGCTTTTTGTTAATGTGGATTCTTGCACTAATAACAACATTCATAAATTAACTTCTGAATAAATTATATGTTCTATAACCAACGTCTGAATAAATTAACATTACAACTTCTCTGGTGCATAAACTAATTTCTTTCATAAACTCATTATCCTTTTATTAATTTTAATTCTAGGGTAGCTGGGGTGAACATTAACAGCCCCAAGCTGTTCAAAAAAGCAGCTATATTGTGCTAGAACATGAAAAGGTTGGGGGGGGGGGGGGTAACTGGCGGCAAATTCTGGTTTATTAACAGCTTTTAAGTTGTCCAAATTATGCTTTTTGTTCTAAATTGTTCACCTCCTCAATTATTTTTCAGACATTTAGCACTTTGATATGGACTAAATTTCTGCAACAATTTGTTTTGGTTTGTTTCTAAGTACCTAATCAGTAAATGTGGAAGTTTAGTACTCCATCTGGTCAAGGAGTTGGCATGCATCTTGTGCATACGTAAAACCCTTTTGCTGACTTTCCTGTTATTTGTTTCCCTATCCCTTGGCATAGTTTGGTTGTATGCTCTGCTGGAATTAAGTTTTTGCAGCGTTATATCTTTAGGGGCATTGGGATAATTACAGCGATATTAGAAGTAGTAGCAAGGAAAAACAATCGCTGGAAATTATAGTTTTAGCAGCGAAATATTTATTATCGTTGTTTTGGGCAAAAAAGATGCGATAATAGCGGCGAACGTGCAAGGAAGTTAAAAGCACTGGAAATGAATAAATGCAGCAGTTTTGATTGTTTTTTGCAACGATTTTAAGCGCTGGAAATGACTTGATTTCTTGTAGTGCAACGTGCACGTTTTCTTAGTTTATATTTAATTTTTTTAAGAACTAATTTTTTATTAATAAAAACGTAATGTTTTTGGTTAATTAAATAACTAACAATGTAATGTTTATATAATTAATAAATAATTACACGTTGTAATATATTATAAAAGAAAAGCATTGATAGAATCTATAGTATGATCCTATAAATAAACATCGTCCATAGTTTTATGAAATCTATTTGAGATCATTTTAATTCTAGGATGACGATCAAGTATTTTCCTCATTTTCCATTACTTTAATAGAAATGACATTAAAATGCCTATATTTTTTCTCCTTCAGTTTCTGTGTATCTATATAAACTTGAATCCTCCAAATTTTTTTTGATAATTTCTCCACAACGGTTTTAACATATGGTAGATGCTTCTATAAAATAAATTTTAAATAGCAAATTAATCAATGATAATTTCTCCTTATAATTTCTACACACCACACTTATTTTATTTATTTTTTATAATAAATATGTAGTGTATAGATGATAAATAAAATAACTTAATAGTTTAATAAAAATAAAATAAATAATAAAATAATAAATAATAATAACTAATATTAAAATATATGATATGAAATGATGAGTAACATTTTTTGTGAATTAAACAAATAATAACATTACCACTGAGATTATATATATCATTTATAAAATAAAAATGGTAATTAGCGCAAAGTGCAAAAAACCAAAAAATCTTTAGGCTTAAAAAAAAGTATTAAAAGAAAACTTTTAAATAGGAATTGTCACGCTCATTAAAGGGATCCATAATTATTCTCTTTAATGGGCGTAGAAATCAATATTGTGTTTTTGGCCGGCCTTTATTGATGTGCATTTTTAACACCCTTTGTAAGTGTCTCTTTTTTTTGGAAAATGAAGTTCTTTTATTAGCATTCAAAATTTTAATGTAGTTGGCAAAGCATCGGAAACAAACCTACCCACAACAACGTGCAAAGCACATTTTTTTAATTTAATAAAGTGATTATTTTTAAAAAATGATATAATTTTTATAAAGAAATAAAACCTAAAGTTTTTATAAGATATTATTATTTGATTTTAATGTTTCATAATGAATTTTAATTGATAAAGAAATAATATTTTATTTGAATAATTGTATTTGTAAGTGTAGTTGTCAAATAGATTTAAACTTAATTACTTTACATTTCTCTTTTTTATATATAAAGAATGAATAGAAATTTTAAATCACATATATAAATTATAATTTATATAAAATAATGTTATATTATAATTTGCATGTTATATAATTTATTACTAATCTACTTCTCCTGTTGATGAAGTAGGTTCTTAGCATTGACAACTTTCTTATATGACCTACTGTTTATGTTCATAAGCAATATTTATTTAAGTGATTAGCACCTATACTAATTTAAAAAAATAATATTAGATACAATATTAAAGTGTGCAAGTCTTATATATANAAACAAGAAAACAAGAATTGCTGTTAACTGACCGTTAGATACACACTTTTTATAATAGAAAGATATATTAAAAATAATAGAGTTTACTATTAAATAAAAAATTTTATGTAAATTTTGTATTTATTCATTTTTTTTTTAAAAATATGCGAATGATAAAAAATAGAATTGAGATTTAAATTAATATTACAAATAAATGCCAATATAAAAAATTTTAATGACATAATATTTTACTATAAGATTAAACTACCGTGTCATATATATATTTGTATCATGAAATTTAAACAATTTATTATAAAATTTATAAAATATCGCAAGAAAAAATCTACTATAAAACAAACTTTATAAAACTACTAAAAAAATGCAAGAAAAAAGCCTAAAAATAAAAAATTCCTTCATTTGTGGCAGTTGACAAACCCTGGATTTCCAACCAGGAAATGGTCCTCAGCTCAGCAACTTCTGCAAATATGAGATCGATGCTGGAAAAATTGAAGAAATTTATGGAGTTAATGTCCTTATGATCATTGATTTAAAACATCTGGGTTATTGAAAGCTAGGCTTTTGAAATCATTAGAATAAAGTAGTGCAAAGTTGAAAACCTTGATTGTGGAAAGGGTTTCCTGGACCAATATAGAGGATGACTCGCCCACTTGACTAAAAGCTCCCTTGCACTCAACATGTGACGTTTTTTGCCTGTTGATTTGTCTATTGAGAAGATCTGCATTGTTTAGAAGAAAAACAGTAACATTTTTTTTTTCACTTTCTAGATATTTGCTTCGATTTCCTTTTTCATGTAGTGCCCTATGTAAAGGCCAGATGTGCATCCACAGGTGGTGGAAAAAAATATTAACTTTTAAAACAAAGGTGAAGAGGGAGAGTGTTGTTCTTGAAATCGGAGATGGAGATAGATGGTTTCTGTTGCCCAGATGACTAACACAAAAGGGGGGGTGAATTGAGTTGTATTAAAAAAAATAACAATTATAAATCAAATATACAATATAAAATATAAACAAAATAAGAAACAGCAATAANTATTATAAAATTTATAAAATATCGCAAGAAAAAATCTACTATAAAACAAACTTTATAAAACTACTAAAAAAATGCAAGAAAAAAGCCTAAAAATAAAAAATTCCTTCATTTGTGGCAGTTGACAAACCCTGGATTTCCAACCAGGAAATGGTCCTCAGCTCAGCAACTTCTGCAAATATGAGATCGATGTTGGAAAAATTGAAGAAATTTATGGAGTTAATGTCCTTATGATCATTAATTTAAAACATCTGGGTTATTGAAAGCTAGGCTTTTGAAATCATTAGAATAAAGTAGTGCAAAGTTGAAAACCTTGATTGTGGAAAGGGTTTCCGGACCAATATAGAGGATGACTCGCCCACGTGACTGAAAGCTCCCTTGCACTCAACATGTAACGTTTTTTGCCTGTTGATTTGTCTATTGAGAAGATCTGCATCATTAGAAGAAAAACAGTAACATTTTTATTTTCACTTTCTGGATATTTGCTTGATTTCCTTCTTCATGTAGTGCCCTATGTAAAGGCCAAATGTGCATCCACGGGTGGTGGAAAAAAATATAAACTTTTGGAGAGTGTTGTTCTTGAAATCTGAGATGGAGATCGATGGTTTCAAAGGTTTCTCTCATCATGAAGAAAAACAACAACATTTTTTTTTCACTTTCTGGATATTTGCTTCGATTTCCTTCTTCATGTAGTGCCCTATGTAAAGACCAAATGTGCATCCACAGGTGGTGGAAAAAAATTTAACTTTTAAAACAGAGGTGAAGAGGGAGAGTGTTGTTCTTGAAATCGGAGATGGAGATCGATGGTTTCAAAGGTTTCTCTCATCATGAAGACCCACATCTCACGACCTTGCAAAACTTTTTTTTTTTTGTCCAACTGCTCATCACCGCACAACCACCCAACGGTTACTTCTTCTCATCACTCGCTCCCAATTTTTATTTTTCCTTCTCACCTAACATATACGCCTCTCTATTTTTTGTGATTTTTGCCGCCCAAGCCATACACCAACCTAACACCTCTCTCTTCCACCTCTGGCTCCCATCTCGGTCATGTGCCTCCTGCCAACCAACCGCCTCCCAACCCCTCCTTGCACAGCCACACATTGTTGCTTGACGGAGACACCCATGAAGAACGTCAACACGTGACCCTACAACCATTAGCTGCATGAGAACCACCAATTTTCCAATATATTCTTTAAAATCTGCTAGTCATTGTTCACACTACTACAATAAATCCAAAATAAGAATAAAGAAAATTAATTAGAATCCTTGATCAGTTGAGATAATTTCCCTTACATATTAACAAATGAAACCTTTCCTTCGTTGGAATCTCTTATTTTATATACTATATTATATATATGACTACTAAATACATTATTTATATATAGTGCGTAAAAAACAAAAACTAATTTTACCCTACTAATACCTCCCCTTGATCGATCCAAGCCACAACGAGTTTTCTTCCATAGCCTAGGTGATGGAGGTCCAAACCCCCCCACCAAAGCGCAAGCCACTGACCCGAATGAACACGTACGTGGCCAACAGCTGGGTGGGCAAGCAATTCAAGCTGGCCGAGCGCAACTCCACCTTCACCACCGAGCTCTGAGTTGGCACCGCCACTTTCCTCACAATGGCCTACATCCTCGCCGTCAACGCCTTCATCCTCATAGACTTTGGCGAAACGTGCTCAGTCTCCGACTGCATCGAACTCTGCTCCGATCCCTCCATCTCTGTCAGCAACTGCTCTGAGCCCAACCTCCGGGTCATCCAGCCGAACGAGTCCTACAAGTTTGTCCCTGTCAACATGGGTTACGAGGCTTGCCTTGAGGGAATACGCAAGGACTTGATAGTAGCCACCGTGGCTTCTTCTCTTATTGAGTGCGTCATAATGGGTGTCTTTGCTAATCTTCCTTTGGCTTTGGCTCCCAGTATGGGTACCAATGCTTATTTCGCTTACACGGTTGTGGGGTTTCACAGGTCAGGAAGTGTCTCCTACCACAACGCCTTGGCTGCCATTTTTATCGAAGGTTTAATCTTCTTGGCAATTTCAGTAGTTGGGTTACGAACTAAATTTGCCAAACTCATCCCAAAACCCGTCTGAATCAGCTCATTATCGGGTTACAAAACAACGAAGGAATCAGGTGTTTTTCATAACGCCGTTATTGGCGTCGATACCAGCGTGGGCAGTGGGACCGCCGTTGATACTAGTGGGAGTGTTAATGATGAAATCGGTGGTGGAGATAGATTGGAACGATATGAGGGAGGCAATTCCAGTGTTTTTGATGATGATATTGATGCCTTTGACTTATTCTTCCAACTCACACGGCAAGCTATGTTTATATACAACAAAAACAAAGCACGGTTTCTTTCGTTAAACACGACTCCTCCTCAAACTCCCCAGCCACTTGCTGCCCGTGCATCGTAGCCCAACTAGGAGACACTGACCTGGTCGATCACCATTACACCATAAGCCTCTATCTCTTCCACTCTCATTCTCACACTCTCTCCCTCTCATCATTTCTCTCTCTCTCTCTCTGAGTACCGTGCATAATTAATCGACAGCTTTTTCTTTCACAGAATACGAACGGACGTCCATAATTGAATGAAAAGTCCAATGTGAATTAAATTTAACTGCGTTAACAATTTTCGTTAAAAACAACAACTTCCGTTTGACAACTTCCATTAAAACAATAAATTCCGTTTCATAGGCACTTTGAATATATAAAAGAAGTAAATTTACCATTTTGGTTCACCCATTTTCATAGTCAAACCTTTATTTTGAACCCAAGATTTAGAGAGAGAAAAAAAATGTTAATGTGATAGTGAGTCCGCTGCTAATATGCTATCCTGGTAAGGACACAATTCTTGACCCTAGAGGCATATTTTGCTTGTAAAGAGACCTTTAGTGCAGGTTTGGTAAGTGAGATGAGACATAAAATTTTCATTTCATATCATCTCATTATTATAATTTTTTAAAATTCTCACACAAAATATAATAAATAATTCAACTTTTTTATATTCAAATTCAACTTTTTCATATCTTAAAACAATAATTATATTAAAAAAATAATATTTTAAACTTTCATTTCATACAAAAAATTCTCATCTCACTATCCATACCTACCCATCATTGCTAATTTGCTACAAGCTCTCCTTGGCACATATCACGTTTGTTTGGAGTCCACCTCTTTTTTCAATGAAGGGAAAATAGCCCCATAAATTTTATTCACCACCCTCATTTATAGTAGAAAAGTAATGTCGTAACATCACTAAGGTTGGCTATACATATGAGATCAAAATGAAAATATGTTAATAGTAGTGAGGTAGTTTATGAATAGTAATAAAATAGTTTAAATTATTAAATGTTTTATGTAATTTTGGGAAGAGAGATAAAAAGTTGAATATAAATATTATAAAGTTAAAATTGTTATAATATATATATTTTTTAATATTATCTTTGTTTTAGGATTTGAAAAAATTAAATTGTTTTTTATATTTTGTTTAGAAATTTGAAAAATCTGTAATGATTATATAAAAAAGTTGAAAACTTGAAATTGCGAAGTGTTTATATGTAAATGATGTTTAGATGTTGAAATAAGATGATTTGTGAAACAAACAGCCTAAACCTTAATACAACTAAAACACAAAGCCACAATTGATATAAACTTTCCCCAATTGGGTTGATAACTTTGTAAGAGCTCTATATTTTTAGGAAAATGATTGTACAACTATCAAATATGTTCACTCATTTTTATTTTTTTATTTTTTTCTTAATTGTTAATAAACTGACTATTAGTAAATTTATATTTTATTTTATTTTTTTCTTAATGGTTAAGGATGTTTGAAAATTGCTTAAAGAAAAAAACTACTCATTTATAATAATGTGTGTATTTGATAGACATATTTAATAATAACAGTAGCATTGTTCGTACTTTTAATAATGACATTGCCATTATTCATCACTACCTTGCAGTTTTGAACTTCTGATCTTAGAAAAGTCTATATGGTACGTTACGGGCTCATTAAATTTGGTCTTCAAACATGTTAAAAGTGTGACAATCTACGTCACCAATTGTGCTATATTAGTCAATAAAATAAATTAATAATTAGGTGTTGTGGTTGGGCTGATGCGATCACTTCCTTCTAGATTTTGCATACCCTTTTATCAAAGATTGGCACTTTGGTCTCACAGCACGGTTAGGTTATCAAGAAAGAAACTTCTTCCAACATCTACTACATCTATACTTATATATATAAGGTGCGAATCCGCTTGGAACAGTATTTTTGTTTAAATCTTTCTTTTTTTCCAATTTTGCCATTTGTTTTATTTGAAAATTATGCTCGTTTTAGTTTTTTCTTCTTTTGCCGACAGAGGTTTCGGTTTTTCCACATTCTTACCGCCTGACCTTTTTTTCTCTATTTTATTTTCGATTTTGCCCCTACGTTCTATTGTTTAGTTCGTTATGCCTACTATCGTTTTAGTTCACCGCCTAAATATTATTGTTTTTTTACACTTAAGATCTTATCACTTCGTCTGCCACAAATTTAAAACTTTATATTTGCATTTCATTTCATTTGTGTTCTGTATTCTCACTTTCTCAAAAAAAAAAGCGCGTGTCTTTCGGATTCATGCTACTCGTCAATCTCGACAATTGTAGGTATGCTTCTTATTCTTTATTCTTTCGGTATTGCATGAATGAAATATTTCAGTATATATAATTACATCATATGCGTATGCATATGCATCACAGCCAAAAAAAAAATAGAAACAAAATAAAAATGATGTTTGCATATTCACATCTGCAGTTTACAGAAAATATCCCCAACAAAAAAAATCAAACAAATAAAACAAATCCCATCTTTTGTCTTCTGATTTGCTGGCGCTTTAGGAGAGAAACAACCAAATAACGTTTCTACTTAGATTAAAAAAAATGAATTAGTGTGAAAAAAAAAACACCGAATAACAAGAAAAAAAATAAAAGAAATCAAACGCAAAGAAAAAAAAACTTAAACCAAAAATAGAAAAAGTATAGGAACACAGATGGAAAGAAAAAAAAAATTATTTTGTAAATGTGAAAAATACAAAGGTAATTTACATCAAACAACAAAGAACAAGAAAAAAAAAAGTGGAAGAAATCAAACCCAAGAAAAAATAAATAAACTTGGACCGGAAACTGAAACACCCTAGCAACACAGATTGCAAAAAATATATAGATATATTCTACAGATCTGAAACGCAAGAAAAAAAAAAAGTGAATTGAATATACATGAAATGCAAGGAAAAAAAATTTCTACATGAGTGTAACAACAAATGCAACATTTAAAAAAAAAATTGTGCAAGAAACAAAAAATAAAAGAGACGGAAGAACAAACATATATCTTAAGATCTGTGAAGATCTTTTCAGATCTCTAAATAAATGCAAGAAAATAAACCAAGAACAAATCTCTTCAAACTGAAAAACCCTAAGAACACAGATCGCAAAAAAAAAAAAAAAAAATTCTACAGATCTGAAATGCAAGGAAAAAAAACGTTAATCGAATAGACATGAAACTCAAGAAAAAAGAATTTCTACATGAATGTAACAACAAACGCAACATTTTAAAGAAAAATTGTACAAGAAGAAAAATACATAATAGAAAAGAAGAACAAATAGATCTCTTAGGATCTATAAATAAATGCAAGAAAATAAACCAAAAACAAATCTCTTTAGATCTTTGAAGATGTGTTCAGACCTGTAAAAACAAACAAAACAAAAAATAAACATGAATGGAAAAGATAAAAAGGTTAAGAACATAGATCTAAATGCAGAAAAAAAAATAAACAAAAAAAAAAAGAGCATCAAACCAAACGAGTAAGAAACAAAAAAATTGAACCACAAACCAACAACTAAATAAATCACAGCACAAAAAACTTCACAGCAATATACATTGAACGAAAGGTAAAAAAAATATTCTGCATATTTGAGACATAGAAACTAAAATTTGGAAGGTTTAAAAAAAATGGAAGAGGAAATAGAGACGGTGTAGGTGAGAGAAGAGAGACAGCGTAGATCCAAAGTGAAAAGACAGAAGAATGAGAAGAAGAAAGGTGTGTTTGTGTGTGTGTGTGTGTGTGAGAGAGAGAGAGAGAGAGAGAGAGAGAGAGAGAGAGAGAGAGAGATAGATGGAGACAGAGAGATAGAGAAAGAAAGGGGGGCGGCGAGAAGGATCTGGAATTTTGGGGGGGGGGAGAGTTTGCGTTTATTTATAGTTAGGGTTTTTATTTTATGAAACGACGCCATTTTGGAGTGTGAATGGGATGGGTTGAGGGTTGTTTAGCTGAAAACGACGTTATTTCGGATTTTTGGGCTGGGCTTAATTGTTGAATTCGGACTAAGCATTGAGCCAGGTTTTTTTCCCAAAAAAAAAACCCATTGTTACATGTTTGTAGATCTATTTACTAATATATTGTTTATTTAATTTTTTTTTCTTTGTATTTGAATTGTACATAAAGTTATATTAATAATTTAAAATATCGAAAAAATAAAATTTACATTATTGTAAAACTTTATTTTTTTTAACTTATGCTCTAATATTAATTCCAAAATTAATAGTTTTTTTTAACAGTTTTGTGTTGTGTTGCAGTGAATTGGGCTATTAGTTTTGTTTAATTAAAAATCTTGCTTGAGATGTGAGAAATAGATAATCTTATAAATTATTTTGAATTTAATTATTAACCTATAGTGTGTTCAAATTTTTTTAAAATTAATATGATAATTGCTCATAAATTTGTAGTCAGAAAATAAAATCTTACTTTTTTTTTTCAATGTTTTGTTTTAAAATTTTAAAATACCATACGTTTTAAAATTTGATTTCTTTTAATTTATACATTAATAATTATTGCAAATTTAATAATAATGTTTATAAAAAGTTTTCATTACTTAGCTATTAGCACATAATTCATTTAATTTTTTTTTCATTTAATATATCAATTTTACATAAAATTGTATTAAGAATTTAAAATATAAAAAAATGAAATTTAAAATGTTTTTTCACTTAATATTATCTATAAACTTTTTGTTTACTTCTTTACTTTTAAATTTATATAAACTTCTCATTATTATAATTATATATTTAAATAGGATATTAACTTGCATGTAAATTTCATGTTTACATATAAATTATGTCTCCACTAGGCAAACGTCCAAAGGACGTTCCCTCTACTAGTATATATATAAGTGCGAATTTGAATGTTATAGTATTTTCGTCTAACACTTTTTATTTCTATTTTACCCATGCTTTAATTACATTTTTGCCGGTCGCTTTTGCTTTTAAACCAACAAAAATCTCTCATCTCTGTCATTTCTCTCATCTCCCTCTCTCTCTCTGAGCCAACAACCTTCTCTCGGTTTCTTTCTCCATTAGCCGCAACCCTATCTTTTTCATTTATCCATAGTCGTTGTCATCCTCAGCAAATTACTGATCATACACTTTTGGGCCGTGGATGAATCTAAGATGTGCCTCTCTTCTTTATTCGACACTGATGCTGCCTTGTTTCATTTCTATTGGTAGTCACTCTGTTGTAGAGCTTCACGCTTGTGGCCTACTCAAACCAAAAGGCAAACCGAAAGCCGCTGCCACCAAGCTTAACCCAGACTGAAGCCAAGCTTTACCTCCACCCAGACCCGTTTTCACTGTCACAACCTCACCTCCTCAAAGCCTTTGTTTGGTTGCTCAAAATCAGAGCAAACGATTGAACTCTCAGTCCCAATTTTCCCTGCATGGACTACCACTGATAGCCCAGAACCAGCCATGACCAACTACTCAACCTCCATCCTCTGCTCAGACCACCCCTCGCTGCCAAGACACTCTTGTAGCTCAAACGTCGCACGCTCGCCATCGCTGAACCAACTCAGCTCCGCCTCCCTTCTTCTCTGTAAGTTTTCAGCTGCCTTGTTTCAGTTGACTTATAAGGAAAGTGATGAATTCTGTTAACGTAATGTTTTAATTTTACATTTATGCCCCACTTGTTTTGGCAGTATTACCAATTATGTGTTTTGAATGAATTTATACGTGCCCTGGCTTCAATTTTAAGTGATTTTTACAATTCATTCAATTTTTATTATTTATTTTTAATTTTTAATTTTTAGTTAGTTATGGTATATAGGCAATTTCTCTAATGGTGATTGAGCCTTGTTGCGGAGGGTGTGATTTGTGTAGATTCTTAGCACCAATAAAAAAAGGAGCCCGATTGGATGTACAATAACAAGAGCCGTACCAATCTGCTGATCCCAACGCAAGCCTGTTTTCAATTGTGGAGTGAATTTCAAGAACTGTTTGTAATATATACCAATTTTTTAATAAAATAGATCAAATAAAGATGAATAACAAGTACATGTTATGAAACTAATGAAAAAAGAGAGAGTGAAAGACAAAGAGAGAGAGAGAGAGAGAGAGAGAGAGAGAAAATTGCAAAAGAAAGAGTTGTTCTTCAATGCAAAACTTGATACATATACAAGGGAATGATACCCATATATAGGAGTACAAAGGGGTAGGTATAGTTTAAGTCTCCATTGATGGCTAAAGATAGGTCTTAATTAATGGCTCAATGGTCTTAAGTAGTGGCTACACATTAGTCTTAATTAGTGGCTATGTATGGTTATACAAATGTTTATAACACTCCCCTTTTGGATGACCATACATAAAGAATATGCATCGTTAAGATCTTGCCAAGGAAAAACCCAATGACGAAAGAAAAGAGTACAACATTCATGTGTACTGCCAAATGTTTTAAGATTGCCTCATTAAAATCTTGCAAAGGAAAACCTAATGGGATAAAACCTTAGCAAAAGAAAAAAAGTACAATCAGCACAAGTTTTCAAGACATTTACTCCCCCTGAAAAGTGCATGATAATAGATCTTCAAGTTTTCGCATTCCAATATTCTGCACAAACTTCTTAAATGTTGCAATTGGTAATACTTTAGTGAATAAATCTGTCAGATTATCACTTGACCGTATCTGCTTGACATTAATTTCACATTTCTCTACATGAATTGCTATGATCTGTCTGTGTGGATCTGAAAGATAACTTGCATTTGCATATCCAACTAATTGTGGACTTGATCCATGTTGATAAAATAATTCCATATCAATCGTACCTCGGAGGTAACAAATGACATGTTTAATACCATTCTAATATCTCTGAGTTGGTGCAGAACTATATCTTGCACGTAAATTAACTGAAAATGCAATATCAGATCGAGTGCAATTTTCAAGATACATCAGGGCTCTAATTGTACTGAGATAAGGTATTTCAGGATCAAGAATTTCTTCATCATCTTCACAAGGACGAAATTGGTCTTTCTGCATATCAAATGATCGAATAACCATTAGAGTACTCAGGGGATGAGCTTTGTCCATGTAAAAGTTCTTCAAGACTTTATAGTGAAAGGTCTTTAGTTGATGCATCTCAATATTGTGTACCAACTCTTTAAATGATATAGTTGGTAATATTTTGGTAAACAAATTCACCATATTGATTCAAGATCGTTTTAACATTAAATTCACTACTCTTCTGGAGTTGTGCTCTGCTGGAGTTCTTGTAAATATCATAGTTAGTGGAGAAGTCATCAAAATTAAGCCGCCAACCTCCATATTCAACAAAAACGGTGGCCACCTTTTAGACCAGACAAGCACCGTAGAATTTTACAGCTCTTTTGTAGCTGTCAAGCGCCGCAGGGTTATGATGCTACATCTCTTGTAAAGAGATGCTTCACGAGGGAAGCTGTGAAGCAACAGAGATGCTTTGTCCTTCCTTTTACTCACCTGAAGATATTGCTCTTATGATAGGAGTAGAGATTCATTTTTCTGGAAGGATTTATTCTGATGTCGTTTCAGAATCAAGATTTCTTAGTACTCAGTATTTTGCCTTTGGTATGACCATGTCTCGGATGTTATTAGCTAAATTGAATGAGGTTAACCAACTCAATAATCAAATATCTTAATTGCGTTAGAAGCTCTCTGTGAAGAGTCGTAAGAGCAAGAAACTGAATGATGAGAATAAGGCGCTAAAACAGTATGCACGTGATCTTCAGGATCAATAGCGACAGATATTTGAAGAAGTCAAAATACTTAAAGAATAAGGACAAGCTGCATTTAATCTCGTCGTGGATATCTGAAAAAGTCCAACTTCAAATAGAGTAGGGGCAAGCTGCTTTTAATTTCACGACCTAGTAAATAACTGTAGGATATCTGTGTTTAGCGTATCTTCTATCAATATATATAATTTTGTCTTACTTTCATAATTTTCTTTATAAAAGAAATATTCAGCTCATCTTCATTCGCATCCCATGTTCTTTACTTTTCTGTAATTAATCTGCATTCTTACTCTGCAATCTCTCTCTGCATTCTTACTCTGCAATGGCCCAGCAATCTTCTCGTAACCAATATATGAGGTATTCTACACCTTGTTCACTAGTTGTTTCTGCTTCTACCGTAGGTGCTATAGTGTAATACAATAATGATCTGACTAATAAGTCAGATATTGAAGCTATCTACGAGCTTGTGAGTCTCGGTACCCGATACTCATCAACTATTGTCGCATTTTCTCAGCGACTACAATCCAAAATTTATGATGTTGACAAACTCAATGAGAAAATTTCTATCATTCAGAGACTTCTTCTGGAGTCTAACATGAAGATATAAGCAATAAAGCAAGAGAATAGGAAATTAAAATCATTGCTTAACTCTTCTTTTCAATTGCCTACTCCTTTAGACAGGGATGTCATGCAAATTTTTGAAGAGCAAGATCGTTTAAAGAATGAGGCGAAGAGCCTCAAATTTCTGTAATTTTGTTTCAAGATAATAAAATAATATTTCACAAATATTCATATTGTGTTTCTATCTTCTGGTAGATGTTATATGTGCTCCATTTTATTTCTCATTAATAATGGACATTTATTACAAAACCGTAATATGAATTTGAAATACTAATTGCATTTAAGATATGGTATTTCAGAACTAATAATTTCATTCATCTCCCCCTTGAAGCCGAAAGGGTTTCTAATTTATATTTCAAATATGTGCAGTTTTCATGAGCTCTTCTGAAACCTTAATGACATTTAAATCATTTATATAAACTGTAATAAAAGCTAATATAAATACTGAAAATATATGGAAAATAGCTTGTTTCACATGCGTTTAGATTGTATTAGATCATATAAGGATTTTTGAAACTTGATAGAATAAGTACTTCAAGACTATATTCTTCATGCATTTCATATTTAGTGATCTATATAAATATGTAGTTAATCGTGCATACCCAAACTCTCAGTAACTATCAAACTAATAAAAACCTCAATATAATTTCATTCACTTCAAAAACATATCAATATTATTTATGCGGGAAATATACTCGTGATTTATTTATCACATTTTCATTTCCTTTATACAAATACCCACTGATATTCAACAAGCATCACCTCTTAGGTATTTGGACTACAAGTCCATATGTATCACATTTTACTAGTGATATCAATTCTGTAGGAATTTTTTTTCTATTTTGGCCAATATTTTTACGTCGATATTTTTCGACGGTTTTTGGCTCACTTTCTTCATTACTTCTGGTAATGTCAAGTGCCATCTTATATAAAAATACGTTGTCAACAATGATTTTATATCTATCAAGAATTTCTCTAATACTCATGAAATGTATCAAGATCTCATTATTTTCAGGTACCTGTCCCTCTTCAAGGGAAGTCATTTTATGAAAATTCTCTTCAGCAGGTACTCTTCAAGAGTATTATACTCTTCATGAGTTTTTATTATGAGAGAATTTTGTATAGAAAGTTTGGATGAATCTTATTGCTTGTTTTGTGGGTACGGCCTCTTCAGGAGCACCAATTTCCTTCTTTTTTTGTGTTTTTCTCTTTCGAGATGCTTTATCATTTGTATCAATAGGTGTCACACGCTTTTAGACATGTCTTATGTTCATTAGACTGCTAAATTTCTTAATTGTCTTACGAGGACTTCAATCCTCGCTGAGATTTTAACAGCTAGAATATGAGACATTTTTATCTTATTGCATCCATAAATTAATTATCATCTAAACTTCTAGTTCACCTATGATAATCAAGATAACGTCGAATTATTTAATTTTATTTGCTTCTAGCAAATTTTTCTTTCCACTCATGGTGGGAAGACTTTATGGTAAAAGAATCTTCTAGTTCTTTTATATACGTCTATATGAAAATTATTCGATTTATCGTAATTGATTTCGGATGATCAAGATAATCATGAAAGCATACAAATATTTTGAATCATATCATTTTTTATGCATCATAATATTTGATTCAATAGTTATATAATATCATCTCAAAGAGAAAGCTGATAGTTTTTCCAATACGAGTTTCTGACCCGAAATCATAGAAGTACTATAAAAATATTCATCACCACGTCCAATCTCTTGTTTTTTTTTTTAAACAATGCATCATTCTTTTCTGAGAATGATATAAATCCAATACCATTCATTTCAAGGAATGATGTGGAACTAGTAGGACGTGACTAATGATTTCTTAACAAAATCTCATTATTTTGCTTAGACACTAGAAGACCATATATAAATTTAGAATATATTGTGAACTTTTACACTCGATATTGCTACTCCAGGAGCACATTCGAGGCGTTCATTTGAAACATATATTCTTTAGTGGCTTTTCTCTACACAATTTCAATTATGGAACTTCAGGTGCATTAATTATAATGAGTTTTTGGTACACGTATCACTCATTTAAACTATCTCATAAAATCAATAGATCTTTTATTATGAGATACTCAATAAAATTATTAGTTTAGAGCGATCCTTCATATATGCTCAATTTCTATTTTAAGATGAATCTTATTATTAATAATTCATAACAAGTATAAAAAGTCAATAGAACTTATATATAAATTATGTGAATAAACATAGAATTTTATCAAGTAATAATAAGGAATATAATCTTTAATACTCACCTTGGGGATTGCAAATAATATATTGAAAAACTTACTTACATTATAATACCACTAGCTTCAGAATCAACAGAATTTCGTGCTGATAACGTGTTATGAAACTAATGAAAAGAGAGTGAGTGAAAGACAAAGAGAGAAAGAGAGACAGAGGAAATTACAAGAGAAAGAGTTGTTCTTCAATGCAAAACTTGATGTATATACAAGGAAATGATACCCATATATATAGGAGTACAAATGGATATGTATAGTTTAAGTCTCCATTGATAGCTAAAGATATGTCTTAATTAATAGCTCAATGGTCTTAATTAGTGGCTACACATTGATCTTAATTGATGGTTTAATGGTCTTAATTAGTGGCTATGATGGTTATACAAATATTTATAACAGTATATAATTTTTTAAAAAAATTTATTTGACGTTGTAAACGATATTATAAATCAAATCAAATAAAATATTATTATTTAATATTTGTTACACTTGTAATTATCCTCCCGCTAATCGCAGAATGGCTGGATTTCAATTTTTCCAAATTAAATTAGTAATGTGCAGGTATATAATTTGTATAAAAATTCAGATATATGGGACCATGGGTTAATGTGCAGCCTTGGATTCTGACAATCCTATTGGAGGTGGGCTCATGGTCGCAACGTCTTTTACGAGTACTATTTTGTTTTTATATAACGAATTATTGGCATGAATTATTTTGTAAAAAATCTGATATATAGGTTAATGTGCAGCCTTGGATTCTGACAATCCTGATGGAGGTGGGCTTCATGGCTGCAACGTCTTTTATGAGTAGTATCTTTTTTTTCTTTTATAACGAATTATTGGCATGAAATATTTTGCGTAATAGTAAATCTCTTTTAAATAATAATTAATAAAGTTGTTTTTAGGCAATGGACCAAACACAGATCACGATACTTATAGTTTACACATGAACAAAAGAAACTTTTTAAAAGAAAAAATCTGATTGTATGTAATTTTACGTATTAATATGCGTACTTATCTAACATAATATATCATAAAGTTAAACTTTAATAACAATAATGATAATTTAAATTTTGAATATGAAGATAATAACATTGATACATAAATCAGTTCACGAATGTTTTTATACATAATACAACTCATTTTACAATAATGAGACCCCAATAGATGTAAACTATTAGCCTTGTGAAACTGGACTTGTTCCCACTATAATTTCTTTCATGATTAAGCAAACACTACTTATTCAATATAGCTTAATGCCTAGCTATAAAAATAAATAAATAATAATAAAAAAATTATGGGACCAATAGTTGTACAATTCAATATTTCTTTTGCTATAAGTTTGAAGATAATAACTGCTATACATCCAGTATCTTCATCTACTTTTAGATAGACTTGACAGCTAAAATTAATGAGAATATTAGTAATTGCGTAATTTTTACAATTACCATGTTATATTTATCATGTAAGGAATGATCATATAAAATGATGAGATACAATGATTTACTGTGGCTATGAGATGCTCATGTTTTTGCAATTATAGAATACAAATTTTTCGTTGTAGTCATATTCGGTTGCTTT